>RCWM02000656.1:0-552001 GCA_003667255.2 Euschistus heros | reverse complement strand
AAAGTTGCCCACATTTGTGGCAGATTATAATAATTACTCAGGAGAAGTAATTAGTTGGGGTATGCAGTCATAAAGACACACATATTTTAATTTGTAATACCAAATTACAATTTAATTTGGCATTACAAATTAAAAAACTTATTTTTTAATTGCTGTTTATCTTTATGACTGCATACTCCAACTATCTACTTCTCCTAGTGCTTAACAGTCAACTATACCTCCTCATCAATATGAATAATTACTGAAAAATAATTTTTTAAAAAATATGATAGAGGTTTATAAAAAAGTCATAATGAAAAAAAAAAATACTTTATTGAAGCTTTCCGTTAAAAAAGTTTTGATATTTTACATGTTTTTCCTATTCAGATTGCAATACTAAGCATTCGATCAATATTTACAACAGATACATTTTATATATTTTAAAATGATTAAAATAATAATTTAGGAACGATACCTATAGCAAACCATTCGCTACAGCAGACACAGTACAAACAATAAGATCAAATATGCACATCAAGTAAATGAGCTGACAACGATTACAATGGCACGTCAAAACTTGAAAAGAACTACTCATCAGTAGCACTTTAATAAAAATTCTACACTAGAAGGTCTCTGGGCCATCTTCTTTTCAGACGCCTCGGAGGATTATCAGGAATGGAGTGGGAAGAAAGTTGAAAAACTGATGGATTTGAGTGGTTGTGGAGCTTACTATGGAAGGATAGGTATTTGGTGTGGGCTAAATCAGCAACATATGGAACATTAAGGTCATTACGGATAAGCTTATTGGTGACACAGTAACGGGCATTTAGTATTTTTCGAAGGGTTTTGGATTGTAAGTATTGGATACGAGATAAATTTGATGGTTTAGTGAAGCCCCAAAGCTCAACTCCGTACGTCCAAATAGGTCTAATAACAGTCGTGTAAATAAGTGTTTTGTAATGAATTGTGATGTTTGAACGTTTGTCTAGTAAATGTTGAAGTAGTCTGTAACGACGAGCAGTTTCTTGTCGTTTTAGTCTGAAATATCAATATGACAGACTAAACAACACAATCCAAGTTGAAACTGTAGAAGTAAATGTTTACATGTGAGGTTAGAGGAAAAAGTTGCCCACATTTGTGGCAGATTATAATAATTACTCAGGAGAAGTAGTTAGTTGGGGTATGCAGTCATAAAGACACACATATTTTAATTTGTAATACCAAATTACAATTTAATTTGGCATTACAAATTAAAAAATTACTTATTTTTTAATTGCTGTTTATCTTAATGACTGCATATTCCAACTATCTACTTCTCCTAGTGCTTAACAGTCAACTATACCTCCTCATCAATATGAATAATTACTGAAAAATAATTTTAAAAAAATATGATAGGGGTTTATAAAAAAGTCATAATGAAAAAAAAAAAATACTTTATTGAAGCTTTCCGTTAAAAAAGTTTTGATATTTTACATGTTTTTCCTATTCAGATTGCAATACTAAACATTCGATCAATATTTACAACAGATACACATTTTATATATTTTAAAATGATTAAAATAATAATTTAGGAACGATACCTATAGCAAACCATTCGCTACAGCAGACACAGTACAAACAATAAGATATCATAAATAATGTAACCAAAGTACAAAGCACATGTTAACTTATAGGAGAAAGGAGTCCAGTCCTCGTAGCCTCAGGCACTCTTGATCATACTAGAAGTGACAGGTTGTCGGTTGTACTTGTCGTAAGCGTTACCAAGTGCCTTCAGGATGGGTCCGATGTACTCCAAGGATCTGCAATAACAATATATTGTCATAAATATAATTATTTTATGTTAAAAAAAACAAAAACAAATGAAAGAATTACCGAAAATTCAAACCACCAACCGGATTTCCATCCACGCGGTTCCTTGACAAATCCGACTCATCCTCGATGAATTAATTATAACTTCCGCTTGCTCATGTTAATTAAAGCTCGGAGAAGAACCCCCGGATCAATGATTGATGTTAATATTTCGTTATTTAATTATTAAGGAGGCCTTAGTTCTGGGAGACCTGCATTATGGATGGGGCCCAGCCCCCTCCCCCTCCTACCTCTCAGCTAAGTCATCCCTGTCTGAGTAGTGATTCGGCTAGAATTCGAAATAAGATTGCATAATGCACTAAGATTCCGTTACGAAACCAAACAAACATGTCAATATTTTTATTGAGTTTGGTAAATTGATTTATTGTTATTTACAAGCATTAATAAATATGAATAAATTTTAAAAATCAAATCGTTTGCTTGTTTATTTGTTTATTTCGTTTAACGTCACTTTATGCTGCTATGGCTAATCGGACGATGCAACGGTGAGAGTCCTAAATTTTGCCTATCCAGGTATAATTAGGATAGGGATCTTTAACGAGTACCTGACATCGCACAAGCTCGGGGCCCCCATTTTACCACCCTTCCGAAGGACGGCATAGCTAAGGACTTTTTACTCCCTTTAAAAAATCCTAAGGTCACCTGCCGGGCTGCGAACCCGCGATCTTGGGAAAATCAAATCGTTGACCATAGTCAGTCACCATCTTACATACTTCTTCATTTACATTTATATCTTCTGCATAGTTTCCAATTTATAGTAAATGAATGGAGCCTCCTCCAGCAAGATGAACTATCATATTTTTTGCAATTATAGTTGTTCAATATCGGATTTAGAACCATTTGGAGTCAGATAAAGTCTACTGAAATTTCTAGCTAAAATAAAGGTTATGCTGCCCACTAAATTATTGTTTAACACTTTAACCATTATTTATGCAAGGAGAAGATCAATTGAATTATCTGCGAGGAGAATGAATAATATTTTTACACACAATATCAAAAAACAAGGGTTCAAAATTTGGATTTGACAGGAATAATTTTATCGATTCCATCGGTTTGGATTTCTAACCATAAAAGTATAGGCTAGTTTGACAATCCTCGTTTAATTGAAAATAAGTAAATTTTTATCATAAATTTCTAGCTCTATATAACACCGTACCTTTGTAACCTCTCTCGGATGGTGCTCGCCACCTGTCGGTCGAATCGACTTCACTGCGCACCGCATATTTATCGTTTCTTTAATGACAATGTAATTGAAAATCTGTAAATTTTAGTATCGCTAAACCTTCCTCGAACTATAGAGATCATCTGTTTATTGTACAATTTGGTAGAGATTGGTTGAGTAGTTTTGACGCCAGTGATCACAAACGAAAAATGGCTTTCCCTTTTATATAATAGTATAAATATAAAAGGACAAGCCATTTTTCCGTTTGTGATCACTAGCCGAAAAACTACCGAACCAATCTTTACCAAATTATATCTACATCATCTTTATAGTTCCAGGAAGATTTATCAATAATAATAAATATTGATTGTCAACTAATTTGTTATTAAAAAAAAGTGATAATATTTAGATAACTGTGAAGTTTGAAAATAGTCCAATAGGTGGCGAACGCCATTCTACATGACTGGTTGCAAAGGTATGGTGTTACATATAGCTTGATAATTGGAAATAAAATTTGCTTATATTCAATTAAATTATTAACTAATTGTAAGATTTAAATAAGTGGTTCGACCTATGGATTCCAGTGAAGTTTGAAAATCGACCGATATGTGGTTAGCACCATTCTGCAACAGAGTTTACAATGGCAAAATTACTGAACCCATCTGTACTAAATTATAACTACATCATGATCATAGTTTAAAGATGGTTTAGCAATCATAAAATTTACAATAATAAAAATCTAATTGTACAATGTTGGGTAAAAGAAACGAGGTTTACCTCGCTTGTTTGTTTATTTGGGCTTTACGTCCTTATGTAAGGAGGAGCGGTAGCTCAGTAGGTAAGGCACGTGACTACCATGCTCCCGGGCCCTAGTTCGGGTCCGGCTGAAGGCAGAAAATTTATATTCTGTCATTTCAGCCGTGGATTGAATTCGAGGTCGGGAGACTCTCGTGGGGCACACCCAGCCTCTTAAAAAGTGGGTACCCTTGATTGGAGGAAAACCTGGCGGTTGAGCGTGAATTCTAGCAAAATCACCACCTTTCACAACCGTTGGCTCAGAAACAGTACAGCCTTACCTAAGTACTGAACACGAGACCCTTCATGGGTTGTAAGTGGTACAGGTTTTTTTTTATGGATTACCAACTCATTTTTTTTTTTAATATATATACATTTATTGAAATTTACAACTGTACACAATATATACATCAAGTAAATATATTAACAACGATTATAACATGTTAAAACTTGAAAAGAACTGCTCATCAGTAGCACTTTATTAAAACTTCTATACTAGAAGGTCTCTAGGCCATCTTCGTTTCAGACGCCTCGGAGGATTATCAGAAATGGAGTGGGAAGCAAGTTGAAAAACTAGTGAATTTGAGTGATTATGAAGCTTACTATGAAAGGATAGGTATCTGGTATGGGCTAAATCAACAACATATGGAGCATCATATATATGTTTATTGGCGACCAAGTAAGGAGCATAAAGGATTTTGGATTGTAAGGATTGAATTGGATTAGTGGAGCCCCATGCACAACTCCGTACGTCCAAATAGGCCTAATCACAGTCATGTATATGAGTATTTTGTAATTAATTGGGAGCTTAGTACGTTTGTCTGGTAAATTTTGAAGTAGTCTGTAACTCATAAATTCAAATTGAAAATTGGATGTCTAATTATGATTTTACGTTACCTTTAACAACATAATCAGTGCAATTTTAATCAGGTTGAAAATTACTGCTTTCCGCGAAAATATTATTGAGGAAATAACGCTTATTAATTGCATACTACAATATAAAATATTTATCGATAAACAAGCAAAACTTCAATTGTTATTTAAAATTATCTTCTTTTAAGTTCTATACTTTAAGAAGCCGTGAGGAGGGATGCGAGTAATATAATAAAAGTTAATAATAAAAAATATGTCTGTTATTCTCTTTATTCGTGAACCACAATTAATTGGCCGATAAGTATTGTTTTATTCATTTTCTACAAGAAAGGCGTGGTGATCTTACATCTTGCATAGAGAAAAAAAAAACTGATCGTATTTTGTTCGTTTAAATAAAGTGTAGCGGGCAATGTTTTACAAAAATAATATTAATATAGCACATATTAAACACTAAATGATATTAAGTATCTCAATTTTCGAAGCGATCTCTGGTCATTTTTATTTAAATTTTATATTTAACTTGGCTACGATGGTTGTTTTTTTTTTTTTGTTTTTGTTTTTTTTTCTGAGAATAATTAATATTAAAACGATACCTGGAAGATATTTTACATACTTCAAATATTTCCAGAGAATTTTTCCTCTCAAGTTTGAACAACGTAACTTTTCTTATTGAATACTAAATTATTCTGAGAAAATATATTTTATGTTTATCCACCTAACAAGCTGATTCCCAATCCTATGAAAATTTATCTAGGCAAACAATCAGTTTTTAGGCAGAGTTAGTTTTTATAATACTATTTTAACACTCCATAAAATGAACAAAATAAACACATTTATGAGTACATAAAATCACTAATAACATTTCAAAAAACATATGTAAAATCTATTATTAATATCTACCGAACACCTCCAGAGGGCAGGCCAACTTCAAAAAAAAACATTTTGGTTCCTCAGTATGGCCTTATATCTAAAGTCGGAAAGGAATTTTTTAAAAATAGGAATGAATCCCATATTTAAAATAGAAAACATATCATCATCATATTTCCCTTCACCTAAAGACACACACATGTTTAAATCCAACACTAACTCTTAAAATGCTCTCCTAAAAACCAAATATCATAGAAGTTTAATTGATATAACTCATCGATATTATAACTAATAAAAATACTTGTTATTACTTGCGAAGAGTTTGCTTACTCCTTTTAACAGTTACTTTTCGGTAACCAGTTACTGTTTAACCGGCGCGCATTCTAGCGGTATCCATTCGAAATTAGAACTCACAATCAGTTTTCCCTTTTCACTACATACAAACTCTCTTTAAAATTCTCTCACTACTCATCACTTTGGGCCGTTTGGTAGTGATGAGGCCTTTTAGCAAAAGTATCCATAGAATGTTTATTTATTATTCTATATCACTCATAAACATAAAATAAATACCTTATACTCATATATTATTTATCTTTACAATATACTATATTTGTCCGTTTAATAATATACTTCCTATATTATTTATTCAATATTATTCTACTATTAACAACATAATATTATTAGTTTTCAATTAAATAATTCTCACACTTTGCCATTTATTTATGGCTTCTCAGGCTTTTTACTATGATAAATTTATTATTAATAGTTGTTCGCCTCATTTATAGAATGTTTATAAAAATAATAAATTTAAGCACGTTTATTCATTTATTTTCTTGCTATTTTTTCACTACTTTTAGAACACCACGTCTATTTAATATCATAAAACAATTTCATATTTATTGAATAAAATAAAATTGTTAACATTGTATTAAAATTTCCAAAAGCATGTAGTGTGATTTATATTTACCAGGTATGCAAGTTTAAAATGTCGTTTTAATTCCAATAGAATGCGCTCTTAGCCTATTGAAGGATTTGCTTATCTCTAAACGCTATTTTGTTTGTTAGTCATTTGTTTACAAAAGTCAGTTGTTTTTAAGTCGTTTACGTGGACGTATCATACATAAAATGTCTAATTTTAAGCCAAATAAAGATCATTTGCGGCATGTCATGATTTTCTTATTTAATCAAAAGAAAAAGGCATCTGAATGTCATCGAATTCTTGTTGAGACTTATGGCAATGTTGCTCCAACCGTCAGGACATGTGAACGTTGGTTTCAAAGTTTCAAACGTGGTGATTTTGATGTTACTGATCAAAAACGAGAAAATCGACCAAAAAAGTTTGAGTTGCAATCTTTAATAGACGAAGACAACACCCAAACCCAACAAATGATGGCAGAACAGTTGAATGTCACTAGGTAAGCCATTTCCGATCGCCTGAGAGCTATGGGAAAGATTCAAAAGGTTGGAAAATGGGTTCCACATGAATTGGACGAACGACAGATGGAAAAAAAACGAAAAACTGTGTGCGAAATGCTGCTTTTACGCCACGAAAGAAAGGGTTTTTTGCATCGAGTTGTAACTGGCGATGAAAAATGGATTTATTTTCAGAATCCCAAACGAAAAAAATCATGGGTAACGCCAGGACAACCATCCACATCGAGTGCAAGACCGGATCGTTTTGGAAAGAAGACAATGCTGTGTGTGTGGTGGGATCAGAAGGGAGTAGTCTACTACGAGCTTCTCAAACCCGGCGAAACAGTCAATACCGAGCGCTACCGACAACAAATGATCAATTTGAGTCACGCATTGATCGAAAAACGCCCAGAATGGGCTCACAGGCACGCCAAAGTCATTCTTCAGCATGATAACGCTCCTGCACATTCAGCCAGATTGACTAAGGAAACGATTTCTTCGCTTGGTTGGGAACTCCTACCCCACCCGCCGTATTCACCTGACCTGGCGCCTTCTGATTATCACCTCTTCTCATCGATGGGACACTCATTGGCGGAGCAACACTTCAACAATTTCGAAAACGTACGAAAATGGCTCGATGAATGGATTTCAAATAAAGATGAAGCTTTCTTTTGGAATGGTATCCATATATTGCGTGAGAGATGGACAAAATGTGTAGAAAGCGAGGGTCAGTACTTTGAATAAAATATATTATACTTTTTTTTAAATTACTGTGTATATATTTTAAGAAATAAACGACATTTTAAACTTGCATACCTGGTACAACTGGAATAGAATCCGAAGATCTCCTGCTGAAAGGAGGGTTGGAAGTTTAATATTATCACTATTTCGAATGGCTATAATGCGTGCCGGTAAAGCAGTAACTGGTTATCGAAAAGTAACTGTTAATTCGAGCCACTTCTTCGCAAGTTATACCTTCTTTTTTTTTTACTTCTTTTATTAATAGAAATTTACAACCTTATTAGAAAAAACATCTATTAAATATGCGGTATATAATGCAATATAATGGCATGATTATAATTTGTTGAGGAACTACCGGTTGTCTAATGAAATAACTACAAAAGAAGATCACGAGGTCATCTTCTGTTCAGCCGCTTCGAAGGATTGCCAGGAATGGAATGGGAAGCACGTTGTACAACAAGTGGATTTGGATGAGGAGTAAGGTTATTATGAAAGGAAAAGTATCTGGTTCTTGCCAAATCAACGACATGTAAGGGAATTATGGTCATTGTGGATCAGTTCATTCGTGACAAAGTAAGGAGAGTTAAGGATTTTTCGAAGGATTTTGAATTGAGTGATTGGATGAATCGTATAGATCCGTTTTTTAGAGAGAATCGGGAGATTTAAACGTTTGTCAGTGTTGTAGAATTCGAAATCAATGTGCAGCTTCTTGTCTTTTCAATCTTCTATGAGGGTTCCAGGTGAGTCCCTTGTTCAGATAAAATCCAAGGTATTTGTTTCATATTTACCAAGGTTATCTGTTGAGATTTGCTAGGATTTATCTTAACTCTAAAGTTACGACACCATTCTTCAAGGGAAATTGATATGTGACTCGATTGTCCGGGCGCAAGTAGTATCAAATATTTAATTTGACGTTACAAAATATTATATAAATATATATATATATATATATATATATATATATATATATATATATATATATATATAAAATGACAATTATTACCTAAAATATTACTGTATCTCTGTACAATAAAGTTTTACTGATTTCCATTATTCCGGGAAACAATATACGAAATTAGCTCCGCATATCGCACATATAAAGGATAAAACACGAATTTAATTCGTGATGAGCCACGATATGATCAGATAACTTAATAATACATCAGCTGGATGACTGCAGGGGTGAGGGAACACTAAATGAATTAGTGTCATTGGAACCAGAGGGCCAATTAGAAGGAATTAGCCAAAGAGGTGCGTTCTCTGTCGCTCCGTGCCGCCGCACCTCATCGATGTGTACTGTGCGCCCGGACAGTATTATCACTTAATAACCGGTTATTATTCTACCTGTTAATTATATCTTTTCCACGGCTATATGGATAATTATTAGTTGTCAAAGATCCTGACTGCTTATTAATGGGAATACTCAGCTGAAGGTTATTGTTCAGAAACATAATTAACAATACGCACAATTTTACCACAACTATATTTGAAAATTGGAACCATATAAATTAAATAAAATATAACTAGCCCCCTTAAGCCTATCGGCTAAAAAAAGAATAACATGGAACATCTTTTAGGGGCTGCCGTCTTGACATGATAGTCATGTGATGGGTGCGATTGCCAATACCGTTTTGGGCATTTTTTTCGATTTAAGTTTTTTTTCCGCAAATTCCTGCCTTCAACGTACTTCCTAATTATCCGTTCTTATCTGACTGATAGAACTTGCAAAGTAAACCATAAAAATTCCTATTCTTCCCTCTTTACCCAATTTTACCCGATCAGTGTTCCTCAAGATAGTATCCTAGGCTCCATCCTCTACACGGTGTATATACAGCTGACATCCCAACTCATCCTACCACTGTACTCACCACTTACGCTGATGACACATGTGTGTTATCATTAAACAAGGATCCCTTTATTGCCTCCCAAAAACTCCAATCCCATATCCTAAGCCTCCATGAATGTTGTCAAAAATGGAGAATCAAAATAAATCCAAAAAAATCTCACCAAACAACCTTTACCTTTCGTCGTAAACCTACCACTTCCTGTCCTACAGTATCCTTTAATGATATTCCACTAATCCCTGTTGAACAGATCCGCTACCTAGGACTCCACTCGGACGAAAGTCTTACTTGGAATCCACATACAAGACTAAAACGACAAGAAACTGCCAGTCGTTACAGATTACTTTAACATTTATTAGACAAACGTCAAAGCTCCCAATTAATTACAAAAGACTAATATACATGACTGTGATCAAACCTATCTAGACGTACGGAGTAGAGATTTGGGGTTCCACTAAACCATCCAATTCATTTCGTAACCTATCCTTGTAACCCTTTTACACATTAGGGAAGAGGAAATAAGCAAACACTAATTTATAAAACACTAAATCTATTATGAAACTCATGTTTTTAACTTCTGTTTCTCCTTTTTACATTTAAGAAGAGTAAATAACAAAATGTAAATTTTTTTTTTTAATCAATTTATTGAAATTTACAACTATACAAATATGCACATCAAGTAAATGAGCTGACAACGATTACAATGGCACGTCAAAACTTAAAAAGAACTACTCATCAGCAGCACTTCAATAAAAATTCTACACTAGAAGGTCTCTGGGCCATCTTCTTTTCAGATGCCTCGGAGGATTATCAGGGATGGAGTGGGAAGCAAGTTGAGAAACTAACGGATATGAGTGGTTATAGAGCTTACTGTGAAAGGATAGGTATCTGGTGTGGGCTAAATTAGCAACATATGGAACATTATTATTATTATTGGTGACAAAGTAAGGTGCATTGAAGATTTTTCGAAGGATTTTGGATTGTAAGGATTGAATACGTTCGTCTGTCTTTTGTAAACCTTGATATGATTTTGAACCATTGTTATGTGTAAGTATGTGTGTAATGTTTTGTTATTAACGTAAAAGGGTGATTGTGTAACGAGTCTTTAAGTTTCTTTAGATGTCCCGTAAATGGATATGAATTAAGTTCAAAAGCTAATTTTGAAAAAATCCTCTGTAACTGCTTACGCATTAATGGAAAAAAGTTGTAACCAGTTCATAAGGAGTTGGGTTACAAATTTATTTCTTCGACAAGAATTGTTTTTTAACAGTTAATCGTTATCACATATATATTTTTTTGTGATTGCGATTTATTTTTAAAACAAGGTATTGGTATTGATAATCGATTTTTTTATATATTTGCTGGTATCGAGAATCGAGATCACTAAAATGAAGCATTGTTATACCAACAATTCTTTTATATTTTACTAATACCTTTTATGTAAATATAAAAAGTTTTATCATTACCTCTTTTGGTACACAGGGTTATTATAAGTTCCCTGCTGGTAGCCTGTGTAGTCGTTGTAGCTTGGTCCTGCGGAATATCCTGAAACAGAAAAAATATTGTCAATCTTCAGCAAAAGGAAACTTTTACCAGAACAAACTGTTCATTGAAATCGAATGGCCTCCTTTACCTAGCCTCCCATAGCTATATGAGAAAGCGACCATCGTAGAATCTCCCTTTGTCATGTAAAATTCGAGGTTGTTAATCCAGACAGCGGTGAAACTCCCTACTTGGGATTCAGCCTGCGGATCCTCATTTGTTATGAGGGAGGCTTAGAGAACCACTATACTAAAACTTCTTCTTGCCTCGGAAATAGTTTTCGGATGTATGCTGAATATTTTATCGTAGATGGTTAAAAAACAGATGTTAAAGTTCTTTTTGAAGGGGATACACGGTTGAATGCAGCTTTAAGGGAACGTTAAAGATAAAAAAAAATTTGGCCCCCGCCTGTCCGCTAAAGAAAGAATAACCACACCTTGTCCGTCAATGCTCATTTTCTTCTATTATATTTTTTATTTATTTTTTTTTTTTTTTTTTTTTTTTTTTTTGCTTACCTTAACACGGCGTGACTTTGACCACATTTGTTGACTTCATTCTTTAACTAACTATCAAAAATATTTAAAATGCATGTATTAAAATATTTGTTTCGAATAATTAGCTTAAAAATGCTGTTGATCGCATAATCTTGGAATTGCAAAATTTATAAGACTTATAATTAATTTTATTGTTTTTAAACTTTGGTGAAAAGTTAACCGGATACCCGTGACTTTGCACCACCACATAATTTCAATTAAAAAGCATTAAAAACATACACTTGGTGCAAAGTCATTCCTAGTCCATATCAAAAAGGGGATTCTACTTTCTAACATGACTTTTGGCAAATATTTTGACCAAAATGAATATCATGTATTTAAATTAGAAAAATTATATAATAAAAGTAATGCAAAACCTAATCGATTTGAAAAAATATTTAGTTGTTGAAAGCATGGCTTTATTCTACAAATAACACCTGTTGAAACACAACAATCAACTAACTGTTATAAAACATGAGATGTAACTAGGATCAGCGTGAAAATTCCTTAGACACAATCAGTGTTGTCTTCAGTAAGTAAGAAATATTAAATATCCCTTATTTAACTCGCGGGTGCAAAGTCACGCCGTTTTACGGTATCTCAGATTCAGTTTTCTGTAGATTTTCAAACTTAATAGCTTAATCCTGCTAACCGTCAATACTTCTGTGTGATTGTATTGTTTATTTCCAAAAGAGAATAATTTTGAATACACAAAAAGCGAGTTAGGCAGTAGTTTTATGTTCTTGGCATTGATGATTTTTGTCGTTTTATCTTTTATCATTATTCTCCAATGCTCGATTTTCTTATCATTAACTTAAAACAGTGAAACTCCAATTATTGTTGATTTGAGGAAACAATGTACATATATTACATACTTCTTTTTTATATATATATTTTTATAGTTTATTAACAGACATGTATGTAGTAGGGTTGGACGATAGTCGATAGTTACCATAGCACTATCGAAAGGCCGATACTATCGGTTAAGAACTATCGATTGCTATCGATAGTTTTTGATAGTTGCTTCCTTTTTTTCCAAAGCTATTCAATAAAAAAATTCAACTAATTTAATTAAATTCAATTATCTACTTACTATTTGAAATTTTCAGGATTATAAATTATAAGATTATATTATAAAGATGAGAGAAAAAACTTAATTATTTGAATTTTATAAAAGTTATTTACAATTTACATGTTTACAATAATAATGAACAAATCAAATCTTTAGAAAAGAAAAATAACGAAATAGTTAATTTCAAGAGTCAAGTGTGGTCCTTGAGCCACATATTCCCCGAAAGAAAAACTAGCATTTCTGCTTTCCTTTGGCTTAATCTTTGAGTGAACCCTCGAGCTCTAGGAATTCCGAATTCAATTTCAAAAGAACTCGACGCCGGATAGAGACAGATCAGCATAATTCCGAGAGTTTCAAATCTTGAGGGTAAAATATCTATCCATAGTCGACACTATAGATAGTGACCATCGATAGGCATGACCTTTCGATATATCGATAGTAACTATCGACTATCGCCCAACCCTCTAGTATATAGGCCGTGGTTTGGAGTTCACGTAAAATACGATAGGTTCCATCTTATTAGTTTTCATGACACAATAAAATACGTAAAACTAAATAGACCAAGCGGCAGGAACCGGAACTAGCTGCGGAGCCCACGCACTTCAAAACAGCTAAGTTCTAATTAAAAGTACTTAGTGAATTTCTAGAAGCGTATTATATCCATCCTACACGGGATTTGCTGTCGCGAGTGGTCTCTTTATAAACTTAAGTAGTTATGGCATCTAAAAGAAAACTTGCTGTATTAACTGTGTCCGAAAAACTGTCCACTGTAGAAAGTTTTAGGAAAGGTGAATCTGTGAAAAAATTGGCGGATAATTTCTGTGTCGGAACATCCACGATTTCCGACATGTTAAGTAAATGTGTTGTTACATAAATATAATTATATATAAAAAAAAATACACATTTTTAATTATTCAATAAAATAGATAGTTAAAACATTGCATATGTATGTACATATTATTTATTTCAATAGTAAATCTGATTTTTTGGATAATTGGGAATCCGGATCAACTTCAGGCGGATAACACAGGTCTGCAGAAAAATTTTGTTTGTCAGCTGCATGAGATATTTTAACTGGATTATATGTTTTAAAATGCGCTGATTTCAAAAGTGATGTCTGTTTTTTTCTATCACACAAGGGTTTTTTTGCTAATTCAAACACAACAAATGGTAAAAGCACTCGTTTATTCAAATCGTTTATTCGGGAATTTTGTACATAGATATTTGAAACAGTCCCCATCCTTTTTTAACGGTTTTACAACTTGTTTCATCAACCCCAATTTGATATGGAGAGGGGATAAGAAAACCTTTTCCGGTGGTACCAAATTAGTATTGATAACATTTTTCTTTCCAGGTTTTAAAGTTTCTCGGGGTGGCCAATCGCTTTTAGTCCAGTGCTGTTCATTGGCTCTACTTTCCCACAAGCATAAGAAGCATGGATATTTAGTATATATGCCTAAAAGCATCGTGAGTAACATACATATAATAATAAACATAATAACGCAAAACCTATGTGATAGAATTTTTTGAACATTTTTCCTGTCAAAATCTATAAAAAAATATAAAAAAATTGTATGCAGTTTTTAAGTCGCAGACCTGAGTTTCACTATATTTGCATCGTAATAATTATGACTACAATAATTACTAAATAATATTTAAATTAATAATTATTTTATAAAATAATATGTTAAATTACCTTGATAGCCAGCGTCACAGGTGCCCAAGAAAGTGCATAGCTTGAGGCCGATGATGGGAGCCAAGAAGGCGATGAAGGAACCAGCGACTAAGACCACAAGAGCGATTATACCGCCGTTGGTGATGAGGTTGGCCAACGCGTTGGGAAAGATTTCACCTAAACATTGTCCTTATTAAAATAATATCTTCATTTCATCCTCTTTATTTTTTATTTATTTATTTTTTTGTAGGAAACCACTCAATCTCATGTATTTAGTCATATTAATATGATATCACATACATACAGTCATATTTTCAGGTTTCAACTAAACTCATGACGGAAAAAATTCAGGTATTCATTTACTTTAAAAAACCATTAACATTCCACGAAATCCATTTTAAACAATAAAAATACTATTAATTCATATCTATCAATAAAGATATGATTTTACTGATGGCAGATTCTATGTAACTAGTAAAATAAATTTTTAAAAAAATATTATAGGAAAAAAAAACTAGTAAAACACGCTTTTATAGCAAACCTAACTAAATATTTTGAGTTCAAGGTTCGAAGTTAATTTCCCTATACTGTTCGTGATTGGTTTGCATTTTTAACACAGTTTATCCAAAATCAACCAACAATTTTTTTTGTTTTTTTGACATATCTCAAAAGTAGGAATGGGCAAATTTTTACATTAAAAACCCTATATTGCACAAAATGTAATGATCTACAACACAGCATTTAACATTTCTTGATGCCATTTCTGTGTTATGGGTTCTTAAACATGGCCAAAACTAACTTTTTCTGATAGTAGGCAAAATTCGTCGATGTTCGACAATCGATTGCGGATAAATGCCTAAATCAAATCATTAAACGCATAATTTAATAAAGTTTAGTTTTGTAAATAAAATATTTCTTTATTGAAAGAATTTTTCTATATATTTTTTTCCAACATCTGAATTGTTGGGGGGTTTTTGTCCCCTCCCCCCTAAACATTTTCCCCTAATCAATTTTTTTTTTTTATGTCTATTTATTGAAATTTACAACTGTACATAAAACATACATACAGTAAATGTGATAATGACAAAAAATAATAAAATGACAATTGCATGTGAAGCAACTACCCATTGGTAGCACTTCAATAAAAGTTCTATTTGAGAAGGTCCAGAGGCCATCTTTTTTTTCAGACGCCTCGGAGGGTTGTCAGGAATAGAATAGGAAGCAAGTTGAGGGACTAGTGGATTTGAATGGTTATGGAGTTTATGATGAAAGGATAGGTATCTGGTTTGGGCTAAATTAGCAACATATAGAACATAAGTTTTATTTGTGACACAGTAGGGAGCATTTAAGGATTGGATACGAGATGAGTTAGATGGTTTGGTGGAGCCCAAAGCTCAATTCCATTTGTCCAAATAGGTCTGATAACTTTCATGTAAATGAGAAGAAGTCGAAAACGAAGAGCAGTTTCCTGACGTTTTAGTCTTGCATAGTCCAACATAGCGGATCTGTTCAACAGGGATCAGTGGGATATTATTAAAGGATACTGTAGGACAGGAAGTCGTTGGTTTACGACGAAGGGTAAAGGTTACCGTAAAATGGGTTCACATTAGTACGGTGGGGTAAAATTGGTACACAATTATTTCTGTGGTGATTTCCTTCTGGCAGGTTGTTGTGTCAACTTTTAACAAATGAGAGCGCATGAATGAGTCGTTTCGTGGGCTCTCATTTGTTAAAAGTCAACACAACCTGCAAGAAGGAAATCACCACAGAAATAATTGTGTACCAATTTTACCCCACCGTACTAATGTGACCCCATTTTACGGTATTTGGTGAGATTTATTTGGATTTATTTTAATTCTCCAATTTTGACATCATTCCAATTAAGAATAAATTCTTATCAAATTTATTATCATTTTTGATATATCCTTAGGACCCACCTGGACCATATAAAAACGTAATACCTACTACTACCTTTTGCAAAGTAGGACCCCCATTTCGCGGGTAATTTAACTACACTAAATGTAATGAGAACAAAGTTGTGCAATTATTGTATTGGCATTTATCCTTGAAACGTGTGCAAGTTTGTAGATCGCTGGAAATTGGTAAAAATTACGATGAAAGATTCGTTACATACAGGTGAAGTTAATAAAAGTGTATTTAAAAAAAATTAAAAGGTTATAAAACTTTGATGTTTCTTAGTTAGTACACTTAAAAGTGATGAATTTTAGAATTTAAATTTTCTCCACCCAAAGATATCGTTGTTTATCTTTATTTGAAAGTAAAATTTTTTTTTTTTAAGAAACCATCCATTAGTAGCACCTTAATGAATCACTTAAGGTACTTATGATGGTATAGAAGGATCAATAACATTAGGATGGATAAATTAATTGCCACAGTTCATTGAGCAAAATTATATTAACGAAATCCAAACTATATTTAAATATAGTTTAAGAATATTTATTACGATATTTAAAAAAACAAATCCATAAAAAAACAAGGAATAATATATACATAACACCCCTAGAGAATAAAGCTAATCAAACAAATATATTTTGATACCATATTACGTCCCAATATCCACCAAAATCGGAAAGGAATTAAAAAAATTATGTTTCAATCCTGCATTTAAAATAGATAAACTATTGTCATCATACTTTCCTTCATCTAAGGACAAAATAGAACCTTTTCAAAAAACCGGTGTATACGAACTAAAATGTAATGACTGTGAAGCAAAATACACGGGAAAAACTGTACGATCGGTAAATCAAAGAGTAAAAGAAGATATAAGAGCTTACAATAATAAGAACGAAAATTCCAATTTCGCTATCCAATTTAAATGGAAATTACTATAAATTCAATAAAGACTTGGGAGTAAAAATAGTACATCGAGTAGATAACACCCTAATATTAAATATTTATGAATCATTAGAAATAATTAAATCGTTTAAAAACGATCCAAATTTTTGTTTAAATGACGAGATATACATTTCCGATAGCCCCATTTTAAATTTGTTTCCAATAGGAACGAAAAATCCAATGATGTATATAATATATGATTCATAAGGGAAATCCCATAAGAAACCCAAAAAATTTAACCTACCTTCCCCCTTCCCTCTTTCCACGATGGATATATTTCAGATATCTTTTAGATCTCCTCAGGTGATAACCAATGTTCGATTTCTTGTCTTACATTTTTGAAAACTTTAGTATATATAATAATCCATGTAAAATAGTACTGATGTGTTGAAAGTTTTAGAACTGAAGATGAATATTTAGCATTCGAAACTAGAATTCTAATAAAATAATCCCAATAGAATTGGCAATTAATTCATCTATCCTAAAAATAGTATAATTACTGTTCAACATTATTATTTTTACAGCTGTTGATACGACTACCGCATTAGCCATGGTACAGATCACTGCCATAGTCATTGTCATGGCGACCCTATGTACAGGAGGAATTCTGCAGATTCTTAAGATCGTCTATGGATGAAAATAACAGGCTATGGGCTCAGCTAAAGGAAATGCAAGTGACAATAGTAGCAGCTAGCATCACAATAAAAGTATAGACAGAAAACAAAAAAAAAAATTAACTAATAAAAAAATATAAATAATTTTAAAATAAACTAATTAAGTGACATAATATATAGTTGGAATAAATAAATATATCTATCAAGATCACAAGTGTAGCAACAATCAGGTTTAAATCCATTATTTAAAATATATATCCTGCATTATTGTTTAAATGACAAGATAAACATTTCCAATAGCCCCATTTGAAATTAGTTTCCAATAGGAACGGGAAAATCCAATGAGTCATAGGGGAAATTCCAAGGTAAAATTTAACTTACCTGGCCCTTCCTCCTTCCACATTTTCAGATATCTGTTAAATCTCCTCAGGTGAGTACCAATATTTGATTTCATGTCTCACATTTTTGAAAACTTTAGTGTATATAATCTATATAACATAGTATTATTAGGATTGATGAATTAAATACCACTTCTATTGAGATTATTTTATTAGAAAACTAGTTTCGAATGCTAAACATTCATCTTCAGTTCTAAAACATACAAAAATTTTTTTTTTTTTTCAACACATCAGTACTATGTTACATAGATTATATATACTAAAGTTTTTTTAAAAAGATAAGACAAGAAATCATGCATAGGCACTCACCTTCGAGGTAACTAAAACACTGAATTTGTGAGAAGTAAAAGGGGGCAGGTAGGTTAAGTTTTAGATTTACAATGGGGTTTCCCTTATGACTCATTGGGTTTTTCCGTTCCTATGGGAAACAAATTTAAAATGGGGCTATTGGATATGTTAATCTGATCATTTAAACAAAAATCTGGATCGGTTTTAAACGATTTTATTATTTCTAGTGATTCAAAAGTATTTAATTTTAGGCTATTTTCTACTTGATGTAATAGTTTTACTCCCGAGTCTTTATTAAATTTGTGGTTATTTTCATTTAGATGGATAGCGAAATTTGGAATTAGTATATGTTCTTATATGTTCATTTACTCTTTGATTTACTGATCGTCCGGTTTTTCCCGTGTATTTTGCTTCACAGTCATTACATTTTAATTCGTATACACCGCTTTTTTGGAAAGGGTCTATTTTGTCTTTCGGTGAAGGGAAGTATGATGACAATGGTTTATCTATTTTAAATCCTGGGTTTAAACCTAATTTTTTTAATTCTTTCCCGACTTTAGCGGATATTGTGCCGTAGTATGGTATCAAAATATATTTTTTAGGGGTAGCTTTATGCTCTCGGGGTGTTTTATATATATTATTCATAGTTTTTTTATATATTTGTTTTCTTAAAATATTATCGCTTGTGGTTTTACTGTATCCGTTGTTGTTAGCTATAGTGTGAATTGTTTGTATTTTAGAAGTGGTATTTAATTCATCAATCCTAATTGTATTGATCCTTTTATATCATCATGCGTACCTCAAGTATATAACATAGTACTGATGAGTTGAAAATTTTGTATGTTTTAGAACTGAAGATGAATATTTAGCATTCGAAAATAGTTTTCTAATAAAATAATTCCAATAGAAGTGGCAATTAATTCATAAATATCAAATTAGAAAAGCCATCTTTTTTTAGCCACAAGGTTTTTGTTTTGAAAAGATAGGTATCTCATATCAGCCAATTCTGCCACATATGGAACATTTATGGGTCAGTTTATTTGTGAAATAATAAGAAGTACTGAAGAATTTGGGTTGTAAGGACTGAAAGGTTCAGTGGAGCCCCATAGCTCGGTACCGTACAACTGTGTCTAGTTACTGTCCAGTTTCCAGATTCCAGATATGTCCAGTTTTAATCCTTAAAGTCCTTAGTGTCCTAGGTAGCGGATCTGCTCAACAGGAATCAGTATAAATTTTTAATACTTTAATATATTTTAATTTTGTTAATCCTTCCACGAATTCACGATATTCTCATACAGCTTGATTTCAACTACTGAGTCATCCAAGTATAAAGTAATGAAAGGGCCTTTTCAGTTTCAAAATTAACCGATGTCATATTCCATGATTCGGGATAAACAAAAGAGTAATATGAAAGGTAGCCCCTAATTCAGACATAGTCACATGGATATCTGATATTTTTGAAACATTAAGATGGAGAATGCTCGTATACACTTTCAACCTGCTCTTTTCGCTCTGATAAATTGGAATGGGGACCTTTTTTCGAGATAATTCAATAGAAAAGATATGGTATAATGGTCATTTCGAACCCGCGAAACGAGATCCTAATTCACTAAACCAAACGCCCATCTTCATCAGTGAGCGGAAGCGGAGGGGAGAAAGGGGAAATGCTATATCAAAAAGAGAGCTCACTTTGACTAATTCGTTGCGAGAGGGGGGAGTAGAGTTTTTAGCCCCACCTAAATACCACGCCACCCCACAGCGTGTGTGTAATTGGTGAGCAGGTTCCTTTCTTGTGAGCAATCCTCCAGGACTTGCTGGCTGTAATTACTCCAGTCGTATTTCCGGGCCTCCATCCTCCCTTCAATATCCCTCGCGATTGTTCAAAAGCCAAAAGAAAACCAGAGGATTCATTTCTATGGCAACGACCATCACTACGGAGGGTTCTCAAATCATCTATTTCACTTTATAAATTAAGGATAATCTCATATCACAAATCTGCAAGAATGGAGTCGATATTTGATAATTAAAGAAAGTCCGAACAGTCGTCGTAAACATGTATTCTATGATGTTTTCGACAACTTCAACATTTAAGATGCCAATTAATTACAAAAGACTCATTCACATGATAGTAATTACACCTACTTGGACGTAAGGAGTTGAGATCTGGTGCTCCACTAACCATCCAAATCATCTCGTATCCGATCCTTACAATTCAAAATTTTTTAAAAAAAGATTCAATACGTCGTACTTTGTCACGAATAAACTTAACCATAAATATTCAAGTTAATGAACATACTATATAGTGCATGAAATAAGCGATTATTTTTGACTTTGGGGGGTGAGCTTACAGTGATGGGAGGAGGGGAGAAGGTCCAATTTTTTTGGTTTTTCAATCATATCTCTAAAATATTGGACTCTAGGAAAATATACTACAGATCAAAATTAAAGCTGATTTAATTGCCTATAAAATTGTTTCTTCACATATTTGTCAAAATTTCAAAGGTTTTCGAGATATAAGTTATTAAAAACCGATAATTTTAGAAAATGAAATAATGTTCACTTTTGTCAAACATTTGCTTCAAGTGCCAGAAATGTATACAGGGTATTTAGAATATCGTTGACCAAAGAGGTATCTCTGGTAGGGAGGTTCATTTTGAGCCTATTTAAGGTCACTTACCTATATACAAAGTCTTACGGATTTTTTTTTTTTTATTTGATGCAAAAAAGAAATACAAAAAAACGGTAGATCGTTAAATCTTGCTTAAAAAGTTTAGGTTTTGCTACAGCTAAATCAAATTATTCTAAAAACTTCTCTAGTTAATTGAAGTTCTTATTATATTTTTTTTTTTTCCTTTAACAAGATTTAACGATCTCCCGTTTTTTTTTTTTTTTTTTTTTTTTTTTGGATTTGTTTTTTACATCAAATCTTTTTTATTTTACATGGACGATGTATTAGTAATTACAGAAAAAAAAAAAAAAATGGCGTTGATATATCTGTAAACAACTAAATTATAAGGTATAAATGTTTGGTTTTGGCCATTTTTTAAAAAATTCATAAAAAAAAAAAAAAAAAAATAAAAAATAAAAAAACCGTAAGACTTTGTATATAGGTAAGTGACCTTAAATAGGTTCAAAATAAATCTCCCTACCCGAGATATCTCTTTGGCCAAAGATCTTGCGAACACACAGTATTATGATATTCTTTACTTATTTTTATTTATTATTCTTTTTTTTGTATTTATTTCATATTGTACATATTATGTGAATGGATCCATTAAGCCATTATCCATATTACTTATTGCCCACATTGAGGCAGATTGTAATAAAAAAAAAAAATCTATAAATTTTAGTTAAATATTGTTGTAATTGTAGATAACAATATTATATTAAATATGTTCAAATGACTCACTAGGGTGGCCAGTGCTTTGAGGAATGATATTCTTGTCGTGTTCATCAACTTCTGGCTGCTTGGTTCCCTCATCAGCCTGGGCGTAAGCGAACATAAAGAAGAGGGCCAATCCCAGGAACACGGAGATTTTGAAGTTCATTCTGAAAATAAATTTAATAATTTATTATGAAAATAATATTGTTGACTAATAAGTAATATAAGAAGAAAATGGTGAGAGATAAACTCGTCCAAGTATAAAAACTATTACTTCAGAACAGTCATACAGTGTCTCCTCTCGTGTGGGGTTCGGTGGCCCTGAAGAAAACCTGAGAGGTAGGTCGAAACATTGGCATTCTATAAATAGTTTTTCACTTGGACGTATTTATTATTTTTTATCTGACTACATCCCTCATTGTCTATTTTCTATAGTTATTTATTATTTAGTTTGAAATATATATATGTATATGTATATAAATTTCCCATATAGGAATCACCCAAAAATACTACATAATAGGAAAGGCTCAAAGTGGTGAACAGCTTCCAGTACCTTGGATCCACAATAAATGATCGACTGGTTGAGGAAGAAGAAGTAAAGAAAAGGATTGTGATGGGAAATAGAGCATACTTCGGCTTGTAAGATTCTGAGGTGTCCACTGACCAGTAATACCACAAAGTTCAGGATGTATAAAACTCTGATTAAACCTGTGATAACTTATGCCAGCGAAACCTGGATCATGAACAAAAGAAGAGTAATTTTTTATACACAACTGCCGAGAGGGACCCTGCAAGATCGGTCTAATCTAGGTTAAAATTTTCTATTTCGTATTAGAAGAAACAGGGTCAAAAGGAGCTCACTCGTTAGTGAGCTAGTGAAATTTAGTGTAACGAGAGTTGAGCTCTTAACTGTTCCTAATATCCTAATATTAAACTATCAAACTACACATTACGCTCTAGGATTCCGTATCCCTTTTGGCCAATTAGGGTCACCGGTAGGATGTTCCATGTAAAAAAAATATAAAAAATAAAATACAGTTGAATTGAGAATCTCTTTTTGAAGTCGGTTAATAATATAATGGGGTGTATAAAAAAAAAATGTCCGTTTCTTAAACAAATATTTGTATTATTATTTCTTTGATATAAAATACAATTAATACTCAAAGTATTGTCCATTGTTATCTACCGTCATTACTCATCTGCTAGCCAATTGCTCGATGCCACGCTGATACCATTCTTTGGGATGGCTGCCAAAGAACTCTTGCACAGCATTTTCAACTTCCGCAAAATTAACAATTTTTTCCCCTTGAAAAAAATGAGCCATGGATCGAAACAAGTAGTATCCGAAGACGCGAGGTCTAGACTAACAGTATCTTTCGACACACCACACTCCCTGGCAAGTTCGCGAGTACTTGTGGACGGATTTGACTCATCAGCTTCCTTCAGAACCTTATCAATATCCATTGATGGCCGCCCGGAGCCTTCTTCCTTTCCAACGTCGTATCTCCACTTCTAAATTTTTCAATCCAACGCCGCGCAGTGCGCTCTTCAAGGACACCTTTCCCTTCATATTTAACCATTTCACGAGTTGCTTCAGCAGAGAATTTCGTAGGACACTGTCATGTTTCTTCTTTGAAATAAATAACTAAACTGAGGCTTTTTTTGAAGAAGTCCAGTGTTAGTAAACAAGCTTAGAAAATGATCTAAAGGGATTATTAAGTATTGGTAAATAATAAACAGCATTAACATATTTACAGACTTTTGAACTCAGGAATTTGATGAAACGGCCATTTTTTTTTTTTTACACGCCCTATTAATATGAAACATTATTTATCTTCTATTCTCAGATCATTCTAAGTATTTTCCGATAAAAGATATCTGTTTTCCTTTTAAAACGAAGGAAACAGCGTTTTATTCAAGAATCTCATGCTAGAATCGGATCGTAAAAAATCAGGATTCGGAGGGGAAACAGTTATTTTATCAACTTTCTATTACGAAACATGGAACAGAGACTTTAACCTATTTCTAGGATCAATTCTTGCCGAAGAGCAAGCATGAAAGGCTTAAGGAAAAAGTTAAAGACGTAAGAGGGATAAAGACCTCAATAGAGGCAATAACTATCAAAGGGAAACTGAATTTATCGTTTGAGTTATCGCCGGCCATTGTTAGCATCAGTTTTAGCCGGCCCGATTGTCCCAAAAGTTTTCTCCTCCCAAAAGCCCCTTCAATTTTGTAATTTATTGTACCCAGAATTTTGAAATTCGACTTGAGGTTTGTTCTGTCCCATTCTAACGATTCAATTGGATAGAATGGCCCATTGTATTATCTTATTTGTAGTTCCTTTTCGTAAGTGATAATTTCATTTGTATTTAGTTTTCCAACTCTCAATTAGGTATTTGGAATTTTTTTTTTTCTTTTAGATCTAGTTTGATTCGTGTATTGCAGGACATTTAATGAATGTACTTCGAAGGATACTGTTTACCAGATATGCCAGAATCTAACAATTTTTGGAGGCCGAAGGACATCCTTGGCCACTCTCCTTCCCCTCCCAAGAATTAGTTATCCTTAAGGATACTGTTTTAAGATGGTGGAAGGACATCATTGGGCCACATATATATTAGTTTTACTATACGGAAGGATACTATGTTGAAAGATACCAGAATTTAACGGTTTTTAAATTATCCGAAGGATCTCAATAATTGATCATGTGTGAGTGATCTGAAGAGAAAAAAAAGGAATGTTTTTTTTTTTCTTTAAGTAGAGAAAATTTCCGCCATTGTTGTTCTTTTAGTTTTGGCCCTTAACGATTCTATTTTGAACTACTTCATGATTTAAACGGATACTGCTTTTCAGATTTGCCAGGATCCAACGATTTTTGGAGGCCGAATGACAACCTTGGCCATCTCCTTCCCCACTTAGAATTAGTTTATGTCCTTAAGGCTACTATTTTTCATTTTTTTCTCAAAATTTAACTATTTTATCAGTTTTCGTCCATAAGGATAGTATTTTGAAATATTAGAACATTTAACGATTTTAAGATGACGGAAGGATGTTCTGCCATTGTTCTCCTTTAATTTTTGTCCTTGAGGATACTCTTTTAAAATGGTGAAAGGACACCTTTGAGCCAAATATATATTAGTTTTCGTCCTTAAGGATACTATTTTGAAATATTCCAGGATATAACGATTTTTAAGTTATCCGGAGGATGTCATTGTTGTCCTCTTAGTTTTCGTTTTATAAGGATACTATTTTGAAACATCAGAATATTAATCAATTTTAAGATGACAGAAAGATATTTTACGGGAAGTTGGAATTTTTCAACACTATCAACCCCTTCCAGTCTAAATTTTTTACTAAACTGGTACAATATAGAACCGTAGCGGTGGGGGTAATAGATGGCTCCTGCTATCAGGATACTTTTTTTCTGAACTGCCAGGATCTACATCTATGGAGGTGATTTAATGAAAACATGAAATCTCGCTTAATCATTTATTATATGCGAGTGATCTGAAGAGAAAAGAACAATTTTTTTTTTTTTTTTTTTGTATTGTTTTTTTAAGCTGAGAAAATTTCCAACAGCGGTTTAACAGTATATCAGAAAGAATCTTGACAAGCGATGAATAAAGAAGGAAGATGATAGGAGGCAGAAGTTGTTAGGGTTGAGGAATTAAAGCCAGTATCGGAGTCCACAAGTTTTTAAACAGCCCGATTAAGATTACGAGGGGGTACTCATTTAGCAAAGAAGTGGGGGGAGGGCTTTCACTTCTCTGCTTTATCCTCCCTCCACCCAGCACTTCCTTCTTCTTCTTTTCTTTCATAGGACTATCTCCCCTCCCCCCCCCCCCCCCCCCCCCAGGGGTATTCAAGGGCAAAGCATTTGTTTGTTGAGTTGTATCGGTTATAAATCGATTGAACGGAATCCGTCCGTTGTTGATGAACACTTAGCTTTCTTTTAGAAATTTATTCTCTACTCAATATTTGCTTTTGTTGTTATTATTATTTCTTTGATGTTCGGATGAAAAGGAAAGCATTTTCCGGGCTTTTTATGAATCAACATTCAATTAATAACCACAAATACTTCACTTGAGGTATGCATGACTCTATAGTAGGATTAATTAAAAAATTAATTGAAAATCAGTAAATTTCATTACGGCTAAACCTTCCTAGAACTGTAAAGAAGATTTGGTTACAATCTGGTACAGGTTGGTTGAATAGTTTTCGCGGTTAGTGATCACTAAAGACCGGATTTTCGTGCAACTGCATCTTTTTTGTGCTAATTTCAAATTCACTAAAACTAGGATAGAGATTCAAATCATGAAAACCACGTTATTTTGATACTAGTTTTATATTGCACGAAATATCACGTTTTAAGGTTTTTTTTTTAAATTTGTCTGTTATTTAAAAAAAAACAAAAAAAAACAGTCATAATAGCGAATAAAACATTAAAATTAATTAATTACTTTTAATATAAACAAACACTATAAATTTTATAAAACAAGCGGAATAAAGCAAACCATTTTCTTTAATAAAGCAAACCATTTAACGACGTTTTAAATGGAAAATATTTACATGTAGATGTGGCACCAAACATTATAAGTTCTTTTAAAAAATGCCAATTTGCGAGTATTGGTGTAAAGACAGCTTTTTCTCTTTTAAAACGTATCCTCGATGACAAACGGGAAAAAAATTGATTTCTTTATTTTGTTTTCGTCTTATTGAATTGTTTTTCGTATTTTATAGTTTAAAAGATATATTTAAAATATATCCTTTTAAAACATAATATTATGAATCTACTTAATGGTAATTAATAGTATTTTTTATTATATTTTGTCTTACTGTTTATAATATTTTAAACCGCATTTAATTATTGTTCCTAAGATTGTTTTTTATTTAATTTTATTAATACAAAATATAGTTTAAATAAAGGAAAATAATTAAATTTATCGTATTCATTTTTTTTTTTTTTTTTTTTTTTTTTTTTTTTTTTTTTTTTTTTTTTTCTTTCTCTTTCAGATTTTAATTCACACCTGTTATTAGGTAACAATCAGTGAATGTGATGTGAAATTGAATACTACAGGCCTTGTATGGTGTGTGGGAGACTAGCACTCGATAGTACCTCCTCCTGGCATGGGTTAAAGAGATTTATTTGAGCAAATCTCTCATCCAGCTTCTTTTAAGCCTTCTGATAGCATTTCCAGGTATGTCAGTCGTGGCCATGTCATTAATGAGTATGTTGTTATGTCCATGAAGTCTGTCATGAAATCGTCTATAAAGGTCATGTATATGTTCCTTTACTGTGGGTATTTCTAAATCAGTGTGAAGTGTGTGGTTTGAAATGTACCAAGGTGATTTCGTGATTAGTCTGAGTAATTTTGATTGGAATATTTGTATTTTTTTAAGGTGTATATTTTTTGCAGTCCCGTATATTTGTGTGGCGTATGTCCATATGGGTTTATGTAAGTAAGTGTATGTATTCAGTCGTTGTCGGAGTTTTAATGTCCACCGTTTATGAAGCATTGGATACAGAAGTTTTCATCTCTTGGTTAGACTGAGACATAATATTATGAATCTACTTAGTGGTAATAGAATTTTTTATTATATTTTGTCTTACTGTTTATAATATTTTAAACCGCTTTTAATTATTGTTCCTAAGATTGGTTTTTATTTAATTTTATTTATTAAATTTATCGTATTCAATATTTTTTTTGCTCTTTTAGATTTTATTTCACACCTGTTATTAGACTAACAATTAGTGAATGTGATGAAATTAAATACTACAGGCCTTGTATGCGTGTGGGAGATTAGTACTCAATAGTACCTCCTACTGGCATGGTTTAAAGAGATTTATTTGCGCAAATCTCTCATCCAGCTTCTTTTAAGCCTTCTGAGAGTATTTCCAGGTATGTCAGTCGTGGCCATGTCATTAATGAGTATGTATTATGTCCACGAAGTCTGTCATGAAATCGTCTATATCCATGTATATGTTCCTTTACTATGGGTATTTCTAAATCAGTGTGAAGTGTGTGGTTTGAAATGTACCAAGGTGATTTCGTGATTAGTCTAAATAATTTTGATTGGAATATTTGTATTTTTTTTTGGTGTATATTTTTTGCAGTCCCGTATATTTGTGTAGTGTATGTCCATATGGGTTTAAGTAAGTAAGTGTATGTATTCAGTCGTTGTCGGAGTTTTAATGTCGACCGTTTATGAAGCATTGGATACAGAAGCTTTAATCTCTTGGTTAGACTGAGACGTTTTTGATTTACGTGTGGGCCCCAGGTCATTCTTCTATCAAATGTAAGTCCTAAGTAATAAACTTCGTTTATTTGTGATATGGGTTGATTGTCGATGAAGGCAGGTGGGCAAGAGTCTTGTCTGAGTGTAAAGGTTATGTGCTTTGATTTGGTGTAGTTTAGTTTTATTTTCAATTGTTTGAACCAGTCTTGTAGTATTCAATATTTAACTTCATTTTATGCCTATTTGGTGCTAATAAAAAATAAAAACGAAAATCTTTTTATTTAGTACACCTTTTTGCACGTCTTAGTGGCCCGTTTCAATGGTTTATACTGCACGACAATCCGATCTTTAGTGATCACAAACAAAAAATGGATTTTTGTTTTATATAGTAGTGTAGATAACATTTTCACTGTGGCTATTTATTCATCTAGTTGAAAATAGATAATTTTATTCATTTGAATTTAAAATAGTAGCATTTGAAACGATTTCTAGATCTAAGAGTTTAATTATAATTACTATAGTATAATGGTGGAAATAGTTGATAACATTATGAAGGGCAATAGGGCGGTAGAGGAGCTGTCACCCTTTGTGGCCAGTAAATGCAGAGGTGGACTGGGACAGGAGACACCTTTGATCAGATTGCTTATTAATATACTAATAGTGTCCAGGGCAATATCCAGCATAGCATTTAATAACTTATATCAATTTAATAAATAGAAGAGGGATGAGGCTTGTTGTTCTCTCTTGTCCACGATTCATGTTTCGCCAAAGTGACCTCAGGGCTTTGTAAGGAGGTGTTACAAGATAAACATACTAAAAGTCCCCGCCCCTTGGGGGGTGAGCTAACGGTAGGGGAAGAGGGGAGAAGGTCCCATTTTTGGGTTTTTCGATTATACCTCAAAAAAGATGGGCTCCAGGAAATATGCTACAGATCAAAATTAAATTCCTATAAAATTGTTTATATATTGGGAGTTGGAATTAATTTTAAAGGATTTTTTTTCGATTTTTGAGCATTTATTTAGAAAAAATGGTACAATGTATATTATTCAAAGTATTGTCCATCGCTAGCGACTACTTTTTCCCATCTTTCTGGCAATTTACGGAGACCAGCTCGGAAGAAGGCTTCGTCTTTTGAGGCTATCCATGAATCCACCCATTTTTTGCAATCTTCAAAAGAAGTGAACCGCTGGTCAGTCAGGTCGTGTGTCATGCTTCGAAACAAGTAGTAGTCAGAAGGAGCAATGTCTAGAGAATACGGCGGGTGGGATAGGACCTCCCATTTCAGCGTTTCCAGGTATGTTTTGACCGGTTTAGCAACATGCGGCCGAGCGTTGTCATGTTGCAAGATTACCTTGTCGTGCCTTTCCCCAAATAGCGGCCGTTTTTCCTTCAGTGCACGGCTAAAATGCATCAACTGAGTTCGGTAGAGGTCTCCCGTGATCGTTTCATTCGGTTTCAGCAGCCCATAATAAACCACGCCCATCACCTCCGAAACCAGTACTCACCAGTGGAAATCGATGGAGCATAGTCCCCATAAGCCTCGCAAACTAACCGATGGGCTTCAGCTGCTTTTTTCTTCAAATGGAAGCAGAAAAGCAAAGCTTCCCGCAAATTCGTCTTACTTGGCACAAAAGTTGACATGTTTAGAGAGCAAAAAAATAATGTTGTTCACACTTCAGAGAAATGACACCTACTGAAAATCAAAGCTAAATGATGACGCTTCAACATGAATATAGCAACAAGTTGGCCCGATGGGATTAGAGACTAGTAATACCATCTCTTATCAATCCTTTAAAATTAATTCCAACTCCCAATACATATTTGTTGTAATTTTAACGGATTTTCAGATATACATTGTTTACCTCACTTTTTGCACTAGGTTCAAGTGCGAGAAGCATATATAGGAAATTAAAGCAAATTTATGCTCTACAACTTTGATTCTGACATTTTTTTCTGAAAAATGAAAGCAAACGTTTGTCAAAAATTATTTGTTTGCGACAATTATCGATTTTTAATAACGTATATCATGAAAACGGTTGGAAGTTCGAAAACTTTGTATATAAACAATTTTATAGAAAATTTAATTATCTTTAATTTTTGACTGTAACATATTCTTCTAGAGTACACCGTTTTCGAGATATAATCGAAAAACCCAAAGACGGGACCTTCTCCCCTCTTACCGTTAGCTCACCCCCCAGGGGCGGGGACTTTTAGTATGTTTATGTTCTAACTATTCCTAACGATGCTATGAAGTCAAAAATAATCGCATATTTTATGCGCTCTCCACAACCCTCGTTTTGACACTCATTGATTGGACTAGAAAGAGAGTTAATTAAAAAAGAAAACCAATTTCAGAAGATTAATTATTTTTTTAAATCAGTAAAAGTAAAAACGAATATTTCACCGATGCTGTGTTATTGACGGTCCAATTCAAGCAGAAATGCTGTGTTATTGACGGTCCAATTCAAGCAGAAAAGATTCAGTAATCAGAAAAGTTAATTTTATAGCGATAAAAAAACAAATTTTTTTTTTTTTGTTTCCAAAATAAAAACTTTAAAAAATAAATGACGTAAATATTTTATACATCCCCTCCCCCATAATATCAAAAAAATAGGTTTAGTGAGGAGCGATTTTATAGATGTGTCGAGTCGATTTCAAGTCATTACTTCAGCTTCTTAGCTTCACTACCCAATAAATACTTCGGACATTAAAGTACAATATTTTTGAAAAATTATTCTGCATTACTAACCCAATCAACAATCAAAATATCCATAGTAAAAATCCACAAAATAGAAGGTGTTTTACAAAAGGAATTTGATCTCCCATCATTATTTATTTAAGAAACATATAATATAAACATGATTTTCTAAAATTTGCAACGTTAATAATGGCTATTGCCACAGTTTCAAGTCCTAAAACATGCAAAAACATACATGTACGACAAATGCGAATTAAGTATTGATAATGTGAAACAATATTCATCTAAGTACATAATATAATAAATGAAAATACAGTAATATATAATAAATGAATTACCCTTCTGTGTCCATAAATATTTGGATCTGTCTGATAAGCAAACAAAATCTTTTAACGAACCCTTCTGTGTCCATAAATATTTGGATCTGTCTGATAAGCAAACAAAATCTTTTAACGACTAAAAAAGTCTTGTTACTGGTATTGCATCTTGTCATTTTTATACATAAATGAATAACTTAAATCTAAATCTAAACTTAAATGAATAAACAAATAAAAACAATATAAATATAAAAAATAAATAAATAAAAAATATGAAATATGTATAATGTTCTATTATACTGCTATAATTTTGCAAAATTTATTATTATTGTTAAATTATTATAATAACCTTAAATAACGACAAACTCTTTTGAACTTTAATATGGATCACATACTACATATTATCTATCCCTGTCACTTACTGCAATAAGGTCTAAAGGTTAAGTTTAAATATTTAATTTGTTTATTAATAGTGCATAGTGGGCTCCTATTTTTTTTGTGTCTGTTTTGAAATTTACAGCTGTGTCCAAATTTTTTGTTATGAAAATGGATTCTAAAATTTTTCTTTTGTAATTGTTTTTTTATAAAATAAAATGTTGGTTTTTAAAAATTAAATTTGTGATAATTGTTTATTGCATGTTGTGCCAATGCTGTTTAGTGAGGAGCGATTTTATAGATGTGTCGAGTCGATTTCAAGTCATTACTTCAGCTTCTTGACTTCACAACCCACTAAATACTTCGGACATTAAAGTACAATATTTTTGAAAAATTATTCTGCATTACTAATCCAATCAACTATCAAAATATCTATACAAAATATGTTGGATTATAATCAATAACTGAAATTGTGACTGTTAAACCAACACCACTAAAAATCGTTAGGGTTTCCGGTTTTATACTTTGGACAGGGTCAACTGTTACTGGACCAATGGAAGAACTGGAAGAATGTTATTTGGTCATAATCACGTTCAACCGCTCACGATTATTATAGGTGTAATAAAATAAACAAAACAGAAAATCCAAGACCTGCAATATCTACTTTATCTTATTAGATCTTCAGTTAGGCTAGCATCACCACTAAGCAAATACCTAAAGCTACCAATCATTTAATTTAAAATTATTTAAAAAAAAAAAATAATAATCTGCTATGTTAAATATGTTTTCAAACTTGAACTCACGTGATACTGCTGTTGTTCCAATCAGATGAAGGGAGACACTAAACTAAGAAGCGACCGTTGAAAATATATATAGTTCCGATAGCTACCTGGCTAACAGCAAAAAATAGGGGTTGAAATGTGCGCGCCACCCCTATCGGTATGTGGGGCTCGGCCTAGGTAGAATTCTCAACTTACGTAGTCCAACAGATGATAAAATATACAAAGGTTAAACTTTTCCTCGGCCTAGTGTGTTTCCTAACTTTTCCTCAGTGTTCCCCCTTTTCCTGTTTCAATACTTTTTTCAACGTTCCTTTTATTTTTTGCTTTTTTTTTTGGAAACGTTCAACATGAATGGATCGAGAAAAAAACAAGAACTGGCTATTTTCTAATTCAATAAATTATTCTAGCACAGAAAAAAAACAAAAAAAAAAAAACAATCAAGTATCAATAATGCTATAAATCGCATGTTTAAATCATAATTTGCCCATTGAAAGTTAAAAATGTATACATATACATGATGAGTTCCTCTTAGAGTAAAACCAAAAAACTAGATCGAAAATGTAGAAAAATCCCTTACACCTCACCTTTCTATTCCAATCCGTTGCAGATATACAATAAATGAAAGACTTTTTTGAGGAAACCACGTTTTTTACGATAAAAGCTGTAATATCACCACTTTGTTAAAATGTTTTATTCAAATTTTTACCACAATTTCGGATTTAGCATAAAATTGTATATAATAGTTCAGGTACTCAGCTATTATAGCCTTGAATTTTACAAACTTGGTATCTAAAGAACAGCTTGATCTTCACCTTATTTGGGTATGTCACGATATCTTATATTACTTCAACGTTAAAAAAAATTCGAAAAAATTGAAATGTAATGATTTTGTTTCGATTTCCAGGAGAAATTTTGCTTTTGAAACCGAAAAATCATAGTGTTCTCATTTGGCATACAAATGAGTTCATTGTGTAAATAAAATATTATGGCAATCCCTTAATGAAAATGTGCATTTTAAACATAATAAACTATTCATTGGATTGAAAAGCAAAGAAAACAATTATTGTTTAAAAGAAAATAAAGGAAAACTGTAAATAAAGTGACACCAGATCAGAGGATCTTATCTTATTACATTTATTTATTTATTACTATAATTTAGGATTTATTTTATTAGATTTTCAATGTAATGTTTAAAATCCAATGATATTGAACATAGAACTCAATTTTGCTGTTAGCATCTGAATGCAGATTGTGTTAAAGAAAACTACTTATTGAGGTGAATTTTATGGGCAGATGAGTCTGATTTTACAGGGGAAGGCATTTCTACCTATCCATGAATATCGTTGGTTTATATTTGTATTGTTTTCGAATAATGTTGAGGAGCACCATGGTGTTGGAAAATCATATTTTGCCGAACTTCAGGTGGAATACCGTGATGAAGTTGTAGTAGTATATTTTGTAACAAATCTTAGTAATCACATGATTCAACCTTTTGGGCAAACTATGATTTTTCAACACAATTCGACAGCGATACAAAGATGAATAAACCAATGATACTCAACATGGAACCGTAGAAATGCCTTCTCCTGTAAAAACAGACTCATCTACCCATAAATTTGCCGCAAAAAGTATACTTTAATATCATCTGCATTCAGAAGCTACCGGCGAAATTGAGGTCTATATTCATTATCATTGGATTTTTAAACATAACATTGAAAATCTAATAAAATAAATCCTAAATATAATAATAAATAAATGTATTAATATCATATCCTCTAAAGTAGTGTCGCTTTATTGAAAGTTTTCCTTTATTTTCTAGTAAACAATAATTTTTTTTTATTGCTTTTTAATCCAATGCAAGATTATTATGTTTAAAATGCACATTTTCATTAAGGCATTGTCATAAAGTTTTATTTACACGAGGACATCATTTATATGCCAAATGAGAACACCATGTTTTTTCGGTTTCATAAGTAAATTTTAACATATCATTGGAAAGCTTAATAAATTTGCAAGTTTTTGTGAGATTTGCAGTTTTACAGATAGTTTTTTTTTTCGAAAAAACGGTGAGCGTTGAAGTAAAATAATACATTCTACAATAAGGTGTAGATCAAGCTATTCTTTAGATACCAAGTTTGTAAAATTCAAGGTTACAGGTACTCAGCTATTATAGAAAATTTAATGCTAAATCCGAAAATGTGGACAAAATTTGAAAAATGTTTAAATAAAATGGAAATATTACAGCTTTTATGACACAAAACGTGGTTTCCTCAAAAAAGTGCTTGATTTATCGTATATCTGCAACGGATTGTAATAGAAAGGTGATGTCTGCGGCATTTTGCTAAATTTTTGATCTAGTTTCACCCAATTTTTTTTTTTTTTTACACTAAAAACATGCTCACCCTGTATATGTCGACTCATGTGAATATAAGCAAAGAACTAAAAACTAAATATGGTAACATTAGGAGGGTAGATAAGTTTAAATATTTAGGTGAAGGATTCAATATAATGGTTTAGATAAAGGAGCAAATCTCGCAAGAGCCAAAAAAATGGAATTTGCCTTCCTAAAAAAAGATACATATACAATTAAAAAAATCTCTCTCTTGAGTCTAAATTGCGTCAATATAAAACAGTTGTTCGTCCTGAAAGCTTATATGCCTCTGAATGCTTGTTTCTCAACAAAAAGGGAGAAATTGAAAATATGGAAAAGAAGAAGAGAAAAATATTAGGACCAAGAAAGCCTGAAGAAGGTTCTAAACTAAAAAGTTTTTTTTTTTTTTAATAACAATTTATTGAAATTTACAACTGTACAAAATTTATACATCTAGTAAATGTGCCGTTAACTATTACAATAACGAACTACTATGAACGAAATACTTAACTTGAAAAGAACTACTCATCAGTAACACTTTCATAAAAATTCTAACTAGGTCTCTAGGCCATCTTCGTTTCAGACGCCTCGGAGGATTATCAGGAATGGTGTGGGAAGCAAGTTGAGAAATTAGGGGATTTGAGTGGTTATGGAGCTTACTATGCAAGGATTGATATCTGGTCTGGGCTAAATCTGCAACATATAGAACATTAAGATCTTTATGGATAAGTTTATTGGTGACAAAGTAAGGTGCATTGAGGATTTTTCGAAAGATTTTGGATTGTAAGGATTGGATAAGAGATGAATTGAATTGTTTAGCGGAGCCCCAAAGCTCAACTCCCTACGTCCAGATAGGTCTAATCACATTTATGTATATTAATCTTTTGTAATTAATTGGGAGCTTTGAACGTTTGTCTAATAAATGTTGAAGTAATCTGTAAAACTAAAAAGTAATATGGAAATATATAGAAACATTGAAAGGTTGAGTGATGTAATAAAGAAACGTAGATTGAAGTTTTGTGGGCATTTGATGAGAATGGAAGAAAAAAGACTGACGAAGAAAATTTTCCAACACAGCCTCCAAAGACAGAAAAAGAATACATGGATACGAATTGTAAAGGAGGATATGAGAATGGGAAATGTACAGTAGAATTCAATGTGGGACAGAGACCAATTTCGGACAGTTGTCAACAGGATCAAATTTCCAGAAATGGTGAAAACAAAAATTAATAGACGGTGGTAAGATGAAAGAAGAAAGCATCAGGCAGAGGTAATGAAGGTATATTAGAAGGAACGGAAGAGCGAGAAATGAATTGTTGAGCGTGGTCCACTGATGGCCGAACTCGTAAGAAGAAGAGTACAAGAAATGTGTATTACAATTCTGGTAACCAATGGCTTCAGGGAATTAAGAAAGACATTGCATAGATTGGTATAACAGATAACAAAATACAAGATAGAACAGCTTTCAGAAGAAGGATACTAAACTATAAAGGTTTCCAGAAGAAAGGAAAGACAGAAAGAAAGAATCATCTGGACAGAATAGAGAAGGAAACATCAAAGTGAACGGATGAAGAACTGTGGGAAATCAAGGAGAGAACCACGGAAATTATTGCATATAATGCAGTCCTAGACAGCCAAAATCGAAGAAAACAAAATACTAGAAATAGTAATTTATCCGTTGAAAGTAAATATTTATACACACATATATTTTTAACGATAATTGGTTTCTCTTAGGTAGTGAAATAAAGACTTAATTTTGTTTTTCTTTGTAACAAAGGTCTTTATTTACAATATATATTTACATTAATCACAAGCTGTTAGCTGTTAATACAATACATTCACTCACCTACAACAAAACAAACTACATTTAAAGCCCTTATTCCGATCTTTTTAAATATTTCATAATATATAATTAATATTAATCAGAGTTAATATTAATGTAGCCGTAGAGATTAATAATATCAATCCATTCTTATCATTCACAGCTGTTTGTCACTTCTAATGGGCATTATGGGTACGGTCGTATTGCAAATTACAAAACGACGTAACTTAATCATTTAATAGATAAATCAGCTGGTCATATAAAAGTTGATCAGCTGACTTAAAAAGCTTAGCAGATTTCTTTTTATCTCTTAACTTGGCACATTTTTTACTTGATGTGTTTTCCTAATCAACCCTTTTTAATTGACTCTTTTTTTTTTTTTTAATTTATCAAAACATTTTCATCCAGATGTAACCTATCAATTTCATTTAAATGGAATAGTATTATCCTGATATCAGGGAGGTAATAAAGAAAAAAATATATACGTTTTAAATTGACACGATTTATCAAGGACACTTAATCCAGCGAGAGTACAGACACGTCGATCCATTAAGACAACATGAAATTCCAGTTTGAATATAATTGAAAAGGATTGAATGCTGACATTTTATTTTCTTCACCATCTGTACGTTCCATCAAATAGAAATTAATATTCTATGTTTTACTTGGAATATCGATATATGCTGTTCCTTGAATATTTATGAATAAGGTCCAGACTTAAAGGCAACAAAAAACATATAAATATTTCATATAATACATCGTAAAAAGTAATTATATATGGAATACAATAGGCATAAGAAATATGATAATATTTTACAAATCATATGATACTAATGCTACAAGACTCAAATGACAAGAAGCTGCCCGTCGTTACAGACTACAACATTTACTAGACAAACGTTCAAAGCTCCCGATTAATTACAAAAGACTAATATACATGACTGTGTTCAGACCTATCTGGACGTACGGAGTTGAGCTTTGGGGCTCGACTAAACCATCCAATTCATCTCGTATCTAAATCCTTACAATTCAGACTCCTTCGAAAAATCCTCAATGCACTTTACTTTGTCACCAATAAACTTATCCATAAAGATCTTAATGTTCCATATGTTGCAGATTTAGCCCAAACTAGATACCAATCCTTTCATAGTAAGCTCCTTAACCACTCAAATCCCCTAATTTCTCAACTTGCTTCCCACACCATTCCTGATAATCCTCCGAGGCGTCTGAAAAGAAGATGGCCCAGAGACCTTCTAGTGTAGAATGTTTATTAAAGTGCTACTGATGAGTAGTTCTTTACAAGTTTTGTCACGTTATTGTAATAGGTAACAGCACATTTACTTGATGTATAAATATTGTTCAGTTGTAAATTTCAATAAATTGTTATCAAAAAAAAAATATATGATACTAATAATATAAAATATATTATTGTAATGATTATTATTATTATTATTACTACCCCGTGGCGCTATAAGCATTATCATAATATGCAGTATAATATTCAACCAATCAATGGAAAAATTTGTTACTGATAAAATATAAAAATCATAAGTAGTTATTAAGAATAGAAGCTTTTTAATACGCTTTTATAAACTCGACCTGTAGGTAACGGAATATTGAATCGTAATTTTCACCGATTTCCAGTAATCTGATTAACACATTTGCATACGTTTCATTGACCAATGACAATAAAGTAATTGCAAAACTTTGAATTCAAGTTCTCATTTAGTCCAGTCAAATTACCAGGCCTGCCTTGCAAAAGATGGAATAGTATATTTTATGTTTTTTTATGGTCCAGATGGGTCATGAGAATAAAATATCAAAAATGTGACTACATTTACAATGAAGGATTGAAAATTTGATAGCACGTTGGGGGAAAATATACAGACTATGTAGTTAAATATGAAAACTTTTTATTTCACAAAGCTGTTTTACTAAATAATCTCTCCTCTGAAAACTAATATTTCATAAGATACGACCGAATAATTTCGGTTTATGCATATTCTTAGTTGTTTTATACACCTTTTTGGTAAAATACTAAAATCGGTTTTAGTAAATAAATCTAGGTAAGTAGTATTGTAGCAAAAAGGAGTGAGTAGGTTACCCCAGTTCATACAAGACATGACCACAAAGTTGTCTGAAAAAGTTAAAAAGGAACTGGATGAGTAATCTCCTAGTATAAAATGAAATATTATCTACAAAAGAAAAAAAAAAAAAAAACGGTGTATACGAACTAAAATGTAATGACTGTGGAGCTAAATACACGACAAAAATTCTTAAAAAAATAAACTAAAAAAAATCTCCATAGTCCCCCAAAACAATTTCAGGTGTTATCATAGGTATGTGTTCAGAGGAACACGAAATAATCACAGCCCACTAAGTCCCATTTCGTCCGTTATTTATATTTGAACAAGTAGCTTCAGGGATTAGTTATAGAGCGGTAACCATTGGCAGCACTGAATGGCAGTTATGAACTTTAATTGTAGCAATTAAAAACTACATTTAAAAACGTGAAAGAACAAGATCCAGTGATAGACTACTGATCTTCTAAGATAAAATAAAATATTATCAATAAAAGAAATGAATCACTTGAGGTAGGTTGAATTTAAATAGATAAACCATTGTTATCTCATTTCCCTTTCCCTAAAGACAAAATAGACCCTTTCCGAAAAAGCGGTTTATACGAACTAAAATGTGAAGCTAAATTCACGGAAAAAACTGGACGATCGGTAAATTAAAGATTAAAAGAACATATAAGAGTATACAATAAGAAGACCCAAATTCCAATTTCGCTATCTATCTCAATAAAAATAACCATAAATTCTATAAAGACTCGAGAGTAAAAATAATACATCAAATAGAAGAGAGCCTAAAATCAAACATTTATGAATCATTAGAAATAATAAAATTACTTAAAACCGATCCAGATTTTTGTTTAAATGATCAGTAAATATTTCCAATTACCCCATTTTAAGTTTGTTTCCCATAGGAACGGAAAAATTCAATGAGTCATAAGGGAAATCCCAAGGTAAGCCCCAAATATTTAAACCTAAATTTAATCCCCCTTCTACGATGAATATATATCAGATATCTGTTAGATCTCCTTAGGTGAGTACCGATATTTGATTTCTTGTCTTACATCTTTGAAAAATTGATGATAAATTTTCTGTTACTTTTTCTTAATATCTTTTTTTTGCTTTTTTTTTTAATAATTATTATCTGTTACTTTGTCATGAAAATATTTTTTCATTTTAAGGCTCTGAAGGCCCTTGGTTGTACATTATTCTTTATTCTTAAGGGACTTAAGGTCCATAAATAACATAGAGCTGATGTGTTGAAAATTTTGTATATATAATCATGTTTTTAGAAATTAAATAAAATCGTTATGAACATTTAGCATTCGAAATAAACTAGTTTTCTAAAAAAAAATCTTGATAAATAGAATCCCCAAAAATTGTGGGATATATTTCAATTAATTCATGAGTACAACCTGCTAAAGAAATGGAGGTTCCGTCTCACCATCATGCCTCTCATTTCATAAGCTTTTTATTTTTATAGTCATTCGATTGTTTAATTTTTATATATTGACAGTTGTGAATTTAAACAATAAAAAAAAAATTATTAATTTTATCAGTTAATATATATAGTTGGGAAAATTTCAGGATTAATGTATTTTAGATTTGGCTCCCTCTCTTCAGTGGTACTGGCTTGTACTTTAACGCCTTTGTTTGCATAAGTCACCTAAGCCTTTGACTTCGAGAGAATAGGAATTGACGGAACTTTTCATTGAATGTTGAACAATAGGAAAAGCCCCAATAACCCTCTAAACCTTAATCCACAACATTACACAATATTTCTATATTGAACAGGATATTTCATTTTTTTTAAAACTATTTATTGATATTTACAACTGTATGCATGCATAAAATTAGTAAATTTGAACAAATTATTACAATGACTTGTCAACAACATGTGAAGAATCACTCACTAGTAGAACTAAAAATAATAAAAAAATCTGTATAAGATGGTCTCTCGGCCATCTTTTCAGACGCCTCGGTGAATTATCAGGAATAGAATAGAGTAGAGAGGCTAGTAGATTAGAACGACTGTGGAGTTTACTATGAAAGGATAGGTATCTGGTTTGGGCTAAATCAGCAACATATGAAACATTAAGGTCTTTATGGATAAGTTTATTTGTGACAAAGAAAGGAGCATTGAGGATTTTCAGAAGGATTTTGGATTGCAAGGGTTGGATACGAGAAAATGTAGATGGTTTAGTGGAGCCCCAAAGCTCAATTTCATGCTTTCAAATAGGTCTGATAACTGTGATGTAAATGAGTCTTTTGAAGGAAACCGGTAGTTTTGAACGTTGAAGAAGTCAAAAACGACGAGCAGTTTCCTGTTGTTTAAGTCTTGCATATGGATTCCAAGTTAAACGTTTGTCCAGTTGAAGTCCTATGATCTTTAATATCATAGAATACATAATGTACGTTTAAAGTCTCTCATGAATATATATTATTTACGATTTTATTGTCAAAATAGTTTGTATTCAAAACGTGATTATCATGACACCACAATCCTATATCTTTTGTTATCTAGCTGTAAAGGAAACCCGAGGGCCTTAAAAGGGTTGCCCTGTAATTATATCTATTGACTATTTTTTCAACGTCTAGTCAAAAAAGGGCGCAACCCACCCTTTGGGAAGGTCAATATCACAAAAAACTAATTCCTTAACAGTTAACAGACCTTGAGTATTAGCTACCTGCCATCTACCCAAAGGGTAACCTCTACCTGTGGTTTTTAAATATTTTCAAGAGTCAAAACATTGTTATGTTTTATTTTTCACGTGACAGTCACACCAGGACAAATTTGAAATTTCTACAGTTAGAATTTTTTTTTTTTTTTTAAATCGTGAATGTATTAATATTCACTTGTCAGAAAAATCGTCGGTCCGGTGAATAACAACGGGAATTGGAGAATCAGAACCAACCTGGAACTGTAACAACTGTTCAGTGAACCTAACATCATTTCTATAGTCAAAGTAAGCAGATTAAGGAGGGCTGCAGCACTTTTCCAAGAGAAGCCAGTGTTTATTTGTAACTAAAACTGTGACGATTTAACTACTTCTCACATCAGAAAAATTTGGAAATTTATCAAATTTTGAAAATAGATTTTCCCCAACGATAAGAGTTGTAATTTTGTCTATATATATTTTTTTTTTTTTTTATTGATAGGATTATAGTAAGACTCTATATGAGGAGGTGACTTTCAAAACGTGTTTTGTCACAAAAAATGTTTTTTTTTGAGTTTTTAGTATCTCTAGTACCTAGAACACTAGAACCTAGAAGAATGAGAGGTTGCTGAGGATTTGGAAAAGGAAGGTCCTCAGAAAAATCTTCGGTCCGATAAATAACAACGGGAATTGGAGAATAAGAACAAATCTGGAGCTGGAACAATTATTAGGTGAACCCAGCATCATTTCTATAGTCAAAGTAAGCAGATTAAGGTGTCTCGGCCATGTGCTAAGGATGACGGAAGATAGACTTCCAAAGAAGATGATGTATTGCAGGCCGGAAGGAAAAAGGTTGAGAGGAAGGCCATGGCTGAGATGGCTGGACAACAGGATGACCTGAGAAGATTGGAAGTGAATGGTTGGAAGAGGAAGGCGGAAGATAGACAGGACTGTCCGTACTTTGTGAAGCCAAGGTACGACTAGGACTGTAGCGCTCAATAAAAAATAAATAAAAAATTAATTAAGTGAGTTTCATAATTTCAAAAACACTGATTTTTTTTTTTTTTTTTATGGAAACATGTTTTACCGGTGACCTACTTGGTAAAAATCGATACGTTTTTGAGGAATGCGAGGACGTTATGCGAAGTTTGATATTAGGAGAACAGGATCAGTTAAGAGCTCATCTATCGTTTTTAGCAAATAACTCTATTACTAGGAGGCAGGTTCTAAGGTGTGAGTTCCTTTTGACTGTGTTTCTCCTAATACGAAAAAATAAAAAAAATTAACCTGGATTTGACTGATATTACTCGATTCTAGAATTAATTGGTTTCTCGGAAAAGTAGTTAGATGCTAACCTTGTCTAAGTCATGGTCTTAAAATGTCAGAATGAACAATAAAACAAAAATCGGAAAATCTCAAATGAAACTACTATTCTTGAACTGAAAGAAAATAAAGAAATGAATTAGTCATATAATATAATACAGTAATAATATTTAATTTCGTTTTATCGCTTATTGTGTAAACGAAATTATTCTCTTTTGGAAATAAGCAGTATAATCCAAGAAATATCTCATCCGGATGAAGATATAGAGAAACCTGATTCATCAGATTTATTAAAAAAATACACCTACTTTAATAAATAATATAGCCAAATTAACAACAAACTTATATACTGAACGAAATATAAACAATAGTTCTGATTGTATTCAAGAAGATAATATTTCAGAAGTTGATGCTTCACCTAGTTTAAATAAACCTGAAAATAAAAGTAATTTTTTAGATGTGTCAAGAACTAGTAGTAGTGAACGCGATGAGCAAATAAATGAAAAATCAGTTCTAAAAATTGAAACCTTAATCTTATTCTCATCAAAAGAATCTAAGAACCGTAAAGCTTCAGAAAACAGTTTAGGACGCACTATTTTAAAAAAAAAAAGTCTAAACAGCTCAAAACAGAATTCAAGTACTAAATCAGCTAGACAATTAGACTTACAAAAATTAATAGTTAAATCAAAAGTGAGCTTGTCAACTACTATTACAAAGAGTAAAAGAAAACGGTCTGAAAAGTCAAACCTTTACACCAAGTTAAAAAAAACCAAAAGGAAAGATTACTTTCTTAGGATTTCTTTTAAAACAACTAAACTCTCAAGTAAAAGGAGATATCGGACGTGTCCATAAATGGCCAACTGGTGAAAATAATATTCACTTATGGATGTTGAAGCCTGATAGAAGAGGGACTTAACTCTCTGCGAACTACAACATAAGGTACGAATTTGGCAATCAAGTATGAATTTATATATCAGGCTCAATCAATAACAGTTAAAATTGTATTAATAATATCTTATTTTAACATATCAAGAACGGATTAGTATTAAATGTTTAAATATCTCACGAAAACTTATTTCCTTTAATAAAAATATAAAATTAAAAAATACATATTATAGTCAACATTTAAATACATACTTATACATAGTCATTTGCTATGAAATATCAAAGGAATGATGACACATTTAAAAATGATTGCACTGTATATGTAAGTAATTATTTCTTGCAATTGACAACTCTACTGTTTAACATTCAACCTGTTGTTATGTGTATTGGAAAAATTAATTAAGTTAAAATAATTTTATTGCTTATGATATTGAAAAAAAAAGGGGGAAAAGTTTATTTAATAACGTGAAATAATAATAATCATGAAGCCAATGGAAAATGTGAAACGTGTGACTTACCGGCGGACCTCAGGCATATAATATTGAGATGCAAAAAGGACGACAGAATCAGTTCTGACTTTTGATCCTCAAGAAGAAACATCATACTTAAAAGTGGACAGGGATAAAGTAGCTAAATTAACAGAAGTTTTAGTTAAATTAAAAGCTAAACTATAATAAAAGGAGAAAGAAAAGGAAGATAGAAAACAAGAAGATTATAAAAAATATATAAAGCCAAATTGAACTTCAGTAGAAAGTATAAACTTGGTTGTATAGGATTTGGCCACAAATCTTAAAACAAAAAAAAAAAGAAAAAACATACAATCTTACAGGTAAAAAGAAAAATAAATAACATAAGGGCATAGACGGGTAAGCTATTTTATAAATATTTATAATTAAATAATTCACATATCTTCTGCAGAAAACTAAATCAGCTGAGCGAAAAAAACAAAAAAATATAAACATATGAGCATCAATGATCAAGACGGCAACCCCTAAAACATGTTCCGTGTTTTTCTTTCTTTAGCCGTCAGGATCAAGGGGGCCAGTTTTTTTTTTTCTTAATATTTTTAGTATTTTAAATAAAAGAGTTGTATTAAAAACATGTATCTATTTGTAATTATATGTTAAATTTTTGCTATTAGTTTATTTATTCTCCATCTTTCGCTGGTTGTGAGAACAACTTGAGACCTAAATCCCAATCCCAGTCCAACCAGATGTTTCTTTATTCTTCGTTCCGAACAAAGACATTCCCTTCGTAACAGCTTCCTCGAAAACGCTAAGCCTCCTAAATAAGGACAACTTTTTTTTTTTTTATATCAACTTAACAATTGTATATATCACTCGAGGTACACTATGATGATATAGAAGAATCAATACAATTAGGATTGATGAATTAATTGCTACTTCTATTGCGATTATATTATTAGAAAACTAATTTCGAATCCTAACATTCGTCTTCAGTTATAAAACATACAAATTCTTCAACAAATTAGCACTATATTGATACTTTTACTAGTTACCTCTCTCATCTTCCCCTACTTTGACTATTGCTGTGTATGTGGGTGTTTCTGGGGAACTCTTGGCCAGAATCAAAATACTATTTAACTGTTTTATTTTCGGGATCCAGAGAAGCGCCCGCATTCCGCAGGTTTATGTAAAGTTAAAGTGGCTTATTCCTTCCTACCGTCGCCAGTATTTCCTGGCATCCTTTCTTTTTCAAACCTTCCAATCCCATCATACACCTTACATTTCCGAACTCCTTCAACTCAAATCTTCAACTCTGACCCGCCAAACCCGATCCCACCATTCAGATTTGCATACTCCTGCTTATAGCTCAGCTACTTTCGACAGATCGTTTCTCTCTGGAACTCCATCCCTCTCAACATTCGTCATTCAATTAACCTTTCTACTTTCAAATACCACTTCTTTAACCACCTACTATCCACCCAGATCCTGTCCTCCAAAAACTGACAATAGCCACCATTTAGTTGTTTAAAATATGAACAGTTTATATTCAAGAAAACTTCTGTTACTTTTTCTTAATATCTTTTCTTTTTTTTTTTTTTTTTTTTTTTTTTTTTTTTTTTTTTTTTTATATAATTATTATCTGTTACTTTGTCATGAAAATATTTTTTTCATTTTAAGGCTCTGAAGGCCCTTGGTTGTACATTATTCATTATTCTTAAGGGACTTAAGGTCCCAGAATAAATAAAGAACGTTATTATTATCATTATATTACATAGATTATATATATTTGATTTCTTGTCTTAGATTATTAAATACTTTAGTATATATAATCCATGTAAAAATAAAAATAAAATATTACTGAAATTAAATATTTATAAATCGTTAGAAATAATAAAATCGGTTAAAACCGATCCAGATTTTTGTTTAAATGACCAGATAAACATTTCCAATAGCCCCATTTTTAATTTGTTTCCAATAGGAACGTAAAAATCCTATGAGTCATAGGGGAATTCCCAAGGTAATCCCCAAAAATTGAATCCACCTGGGCCCTTCCCCCGTCCACGATGGATATATTTCAGATATCTGTTAATGTCCTCAGGTGAGTACCAATAATTGATTTCTTGCCTCACCTTAATGAAAACTTTAGTATATATAATCCATGTAAGCAAAGTGCTCATGTTTTGAAAATTTTGTATGTTTTAGAACCGAAGATGAATGTTTAGCATTCGAAAATTAATATTCTAATAAAATAATCCCAATTAATTCACCAATCCTAATTTTATATATCCTTGAAAGCCCATGGCGATCTTTCTAAGGTTTTAAAGTTAGGAAATATAAGAGAGAGGTTTATTCAGGATTTTTTAAAAGGTTTCTTTTCAGAACGCTGTTAACGTTATTTACTCTTATAAACTCCTAAACGGAATTTTTAACCACTCCTCTTTCATAGACAAATTGGAAAATATATATAAATAAAAAGTAATGATAAATTAGATAATAGGACCTGCTCTTTGAGTATTAAATTGCTCCCAGAGTTATAATTGGATGGGATGAAGTATTGATAGAAGTATTGTGCCAAAGAAGGCGGCTTTTCGAGTCTTCTCATCATCCTCATCAATGATAACATATTCCCATCTACCATAACAATTAAAAGTTCAAATATCCAAAAGGAAAAAAAATAAACAAATTCGCCGCTCCTTTTCTGTATCTTAATTTAAAAAATATTTATAATCAATAAATGTATAATCAATCCAAAATCCTTCGAAAAATCCTTAATGCTCCCTACTTTGTTAAAAACAAACTTATCCATAAAGATCTTAATGTCCCATTTGTTGCTGATTTAGCCCAGACCAGATACCTATCCTTCCATAGTAAGCTTCATAACCACTCAAATCCACTAGTCTCTCAACTTGCTTCCCACTCCATTCCCGATAATCCTCCGAGTGGTCTGAAAAGAAGATGGCCTAGAGACCTTCTAGTGTATAATTTTTATTAAAGTGCTTCTGATGAGTAGTTCTTTTCAAGTTTAGGCATGTTGTTGTAATCATAATCAACCTATTTACTAGATGTATATATTGTACAGTTGTAAATTTCAATAAAATGAGAAAAATGTATAATTGTCAAAGAAAATGTTGTGAGTGGTTAAGGCGCCAGGTTAGGGTTGCCATAATATCTAGGTACTGATCGGAACTTAAACCAAAACTCAAAATAAGTAGTAAGTACAAAGTGTTTCCTGTAGGTAAGTTAATAAGAAAAAGCAGATAAGTATTCTGAAGGAAAATTTTTATTAAATTTATTCAGAATTTAGATAGGTAATTACAGAATATAATTATGGCACATTACATAGATACCAGCTCAAGTTGCTGAACAAATAAAAAAGTTACCGAAAAGAAAAGTTCCTGAACATGATCGGATCACTGTTAGAGTACTCCAGCAAATGCCTAGGAAAGCTCTAGTGTTTTTAACTACTATTTACTTCGCAATACTAAGGACTACTAAATTCCCTCTACAGTGGAAATACGCACATATTACAATGATTCACAAACCAAACAAAGATAAAAATATCCCCTCATCATACCGACCTATTAGCTTACTTCCTGCATTTATTATACAAAAGACTCTCTGATATACTAACAAACCTGAACGTAATACCAGACCATCAATTTGGATTTAGAACACAACATTCGACTATACATCAATTACACAGGGTTACCGACTACATATGCACAGCACTAGAGCACAAATTGTATGCAACTGGAGTATTTCTGGATGTTGCTCAAGCTTTTGACAGAGTCTGGCACCAAGGACTTTTCTTTAAACTAAAGACAATACTCCCACCACCTACTATCTTATTCTACAGTCCTTTCTTTCTGATAGATCTTTCTCTGTCCGTCAAGGCTCAGAACTTTCATCTATTAAGCTGGCGTCAGCAGGAGTGCCACAAGACTCAGTGCTTGCTCCATTACTCTACATCATATACACACACGACATTCCAATTAGCTCTGACATTCTTACAGCGACATATGCAGACGACACAGCAATTTTAACAAGAGATAAAAATCCAAATCACGCTTCACTGACTCTACAGCATCACTTGTCAAAATTACATGAGTGGCTTAATATTTGGAAAGTACATATAAATTACGACAAATCGCAACACATTACATTTACACTTCGACTTGAAACATGCCCACCAGTTTTTCTTGACAACACACACCGATTCCTCAAACAGACACTGTACACTACCTTGGTCTTACGTTTGACCGAAGAATGACATGGGGTTCACATATAAAGAAAAAAATTAAAACGCTTAACCAAAGACTAAGACTTTTATATTCACTCCTCTCCAAACGTTCAACTCTACAACTTAAAAAACAAATTAACACTTATACGTACTTACTGAAACCTATTTGGACCTACGCTTCTCAGATATACGGGACAGCTAAAAAGACACATATTAACAAACTCCAAATCTTCCAGGCGAAAACATTCAGGACAATTACAAAAGCCCCATGGTACGTAATCAACATAACTTTACATACTGACCTACGCATAGCAACCGTTAAAGAACAAATACAAATCTACTACATACGATTCCACGAAAAACTACATGGACATCCTAATACACAAATAAACAACATGGCCACAACATATATTCCCGACAACACACAGAGAAGACTAAAAAGGAGCTGGATGAGAGACCTCCTTGACTAAAATAATAAAATAAAATAAAGACTGGAGGTGCCGCTGGGTTCTGCTCCCTCTCATGCCTTTCAAGCCATTTAAATTCGTACAGCAAATTCAAAAAAAAAAAAAAAATTTACAAAAACGCAAACAATATTGTTATATTCTGCAAGTTTTAACTATTTTTATATTTTTCTGTCACTTCATTAGTTCCGGTTTTCCAATTACATATTTGTGAAATTCTAAACAAGTCATTTTGAAATTAAATTAGCACTTAATGGTGCTTTCAACTTTTTCAATGTGAAGGCGATTGCGTTCTTTGGTCCCTTGTGCATCAAACCAGGGAAAAGATTCTTTCAACATTCGCATGGTGGCAAGGGATACAATGTTACTGGTGAATATTTCGAAAGCATATCGACCAGTAAAATTGTAAGTAGTTCATACTCTTCCATACTTCATTATTCGTAGTTAAATATTCCAACGTATGTTTTTTTAAATATATTTATATTGTAGTTAACTTTTTCTTTTCAGAAACCTGTGTAACTCATAGAAATTTTTGAAACCTGTTTTTTCACTTTTGGGCATGGTTATCAGAACAATATAGTCTGGAAACATCACCACAACCTCAAGAACCCTATAAAACAACAAAACATATATATGTGTGTGTGTGTGGATGTGTAAGTGAGTGTTTTTTTTTTGTTTGTGTGTGATTGCTTAGCTACTACTAACCCTTGCAATTGAATCGGTCCGCCGGAAAACGTTCTAAGCGACAAAACAAATTTTGAGTAATCAGTGAAAGAAAATCATAATCAAAAGTGCTTGTTAGTTATGTAAGTTAGATTTTTTTTTTCACCTTGTAATTTGTTATATTTACGTGTATAATAACACAATGGATGTCTATATCATACTATGATGTACTATTTATTATACATTTAAAAACCTTTAAAATCGCCACTTCGGAAATTTTGTCGCTTTGAACGTTTTTCGAAGGACCCATTCAATTGATCTAGACAATGTCGAGGCACTAGCCAAGACTTTTTAACATTACCTAGCTTAAAAGATAGCAAATGTTTAAACTAAAGGCGAAATTTAATTATTTTATCAAACAAATAATAAAGTCTTAAAAATTATTTTTGTCAGTAGCACCTTTGCGTTCCATGACGACCTATTTGTACAGCCAGGTGCCTAATTGCAATCTTATTACTAATGATGATCCAATTATATATTATGGGGGGGGGCAGGACTAGATTCAAGGGACCGTAACTTTCGGACAACTCTAGTGCCATTACCAAATTGTTCCTAATTTGACAGCCATAATGGAATAATGGTACATCGCCTGGTGGTACATTAAGAGGAGGCACGTTGAGAACAGAGCAATGCGAACATGAACACCAGCGGTACCATATCGCCCGCTCTGAGCCCAGGTAAGGCACAATATCATACATAGCTGATTCTCAAACTACAGGCAAATTTACGTCCCCCTCCCATTAAAATACAATGAAGTAAACTTCGTTAAAAATATTGTTACCAAATCGATTTATGTTATGTGAATTAATGCTATTAATTGAATTTATTTGGGAGTTTAGTATTTTAGGGTTACATTGTCAGGTTATTCTACGTCTATTCACATTGTCGTGGCTTGTCCCTTTGCTTGGATTTACAATTATGTAAATAATTATTACTTGATAGGGCGAAAATTACTCAACTAATGGCTAGTAATATTAAAATATAATGGTGGAAGAAAGTGAAAATGTGTTTTTCAAGATTATAATGCCCAAGTAACCAATCTGTAAGTTATTTTATTCTTGTCCCGATGATTGTTTGAATATTGGCGTGCCATTACTAAAAAAATTAATAAAAAGTATTCGGAAAGAATTTTTGGATTTTTTTAGTTTTTATTTGCAGTGGTAGGCAGCAGTTTCTCTTGGACGTATCAATTCGTAACGATGCAACCATTACACGACGGAATATAAGAGTGAAAACAACACCTCTGGCTGTAAGTACATTCATTGTTCACATTGTCGTGTCCACTATAAATCAGTTTATACAAATATTTATTTGTAACGGGCCTCCATGCGTTTTTATAGTAGGCTACGGCCCTCATAATATAATCCCGAGAAAATGGGAAAAAAATAAATAGGATTTCGGCTATAATATTTTTAGGATTGATGAATTAAATGCCACTTCTATTGAGATTATTTTATTTGAAAACTAGTTTCGAATGCTGAACATTCATCTTCAGTTCTAAAACATACAATAAAATTTTCAACACATCAGTACTATGTTACATAGATTAAATATACTAAGGTTTTTAAAAAGATAAGACAAGAAATCAAGCATAGGCACTCACCTTCGAGGTAACTAAAACACTGAATTTGTGAGAAGTAAAAGGGGGGGCAGGTAGGTTAAGTTTTAGATTTACAACGGGGTTTCCCTTATGACTCATTGGGTTTTTTTTCGTTCCTATGGGAAATAAATTTAAAATGGGGCTATTGGATATGTTAATCTGATCATTTAAACAAAAATCTGGATCGGTTTTAAACGATTTTATTATTTCTAGTGATTCAAAAGTATTTAATTTTAGGCTATTTTCTACTTGACGTAATATTTTTACTCCCGAGTCTTTATTAAATTTGTGGTTATTTTCATTTAGATGGATAGCGAAATTGGAATTTTGGGTCTTATTAGTGTATGCTCTTATATGTTCATTTACTCTTTGATTTACTGATCGTCCGGTTTTTCATTATAATATTTTTAACCTCATTTTCACATTGTTGTGGCCATCAATAATTTAACATTGCCATGGTATGTTTATAATACATGCAAATGTTAGAATACCAAGACAAAGTTAAAAATTCATTTTTAAATAATTTTAGTAATACTATGGCCAAATGACTAAAATAATTATTTTGCCACTTGTCGTACGTGTATTCATGTTGATTTTTTTTTCTTTTTTAATTATTAACTTAGTTTTTGGTTTTATGGACAATGTCTATAAAGTACTTTGGTCAAACTTTTAGGAATTTTAATTTAGTTTCTTTGTGTCATGCAGGTTGTATTTATTTTTTAGAGTCATAATGGTGCGTCAAAAAATGTCTGATGCAGAACGCAAAGCAAAAAAACCAGAAGTGGTTACGTGTTAAAATTATAAACTGAAATTTTAGAAAAAGTAAAGTGACTCATGTGTTGCTGCACCAACTACAATCCTCACAGGTAGCTTCCAGGAAATATCAAATGTTTGCAGCAAGATTTATCAACATTTAAATATAGAGTTTTGGAAGCTAGAAATTTGCCTGTAGTTTGAGAACCACCCACATAGATTATTATTACATTTTATATGTTTAATGATGATTAGTTAGAAATCAGCATCAAAAATTCATTATTTTTTATAGACTTCATTAACATATTTCTTTTATTGCCATTTACCTATCGAAATTTGTCAATTTGGACAAGATACTTACCTGCAACCCTCATATAAGATTGAAAAGAAAAGAAGCTGCACGTCTGTTTCGACTACTACAACACTTACACGACAAACGTTCAAATCTTCCGATTCACTACAAAAAACTCATGTATATGACTATTATCAGACCTATTTGGACTTACGGAATAGAGTTATGGGGATCCACCAAACCATCGAATTCCTCCCGCATCCAATCACTCCAATCAAAAATCCTTCGAAAAATCGTTAATGCTCCTTACTTTGTCACAAATCAACTGATGCACAATGACCTAATATGTCGCTGATTTAGCACGAACCAGACACCTTTCTTTTGTAATAAACTTACTCATCCAAATCTACTTGTAACACAACTTCCAATCCCATTCCTGGCAATCCTCCGAGGCGTCTGAAAAGATGATGGCCCCGGAATCTTCTTCTTTTGTAGTTATTTCATTAGAGTACTAGCAATGGGTAGTTCCTCTACAAGTTTTAATCATGTCATTATATTGCATTGTACACAACATATTTACTAAATGTGTTTTCTAATACAGATGTAAAATTCTATTAATAAAAGAATAAAAAAACATTATATAAAGACTCAGACTCACATAAGCCATGCTGAAACTTCGATACAACTTAACCAAAATACAAAGTTGCTGTTAAAAATAAAAATAAAATAAAATTATGAAAAATCACAAATATTGCTGATATTGCTGATAGATTGTTCTGATATAGTTATATACGCGCCAAGCTTGACCATAGGCCCCAACATTTTGATCTCTTATTTAATTAACCCTTTAGTGGGAACACCGCCTTTAAGAAGGGTATGAAATTCATCTTCATGCCATTTAGCTACGTACTTCGAATGACGTTATCCGCTCACATGTGCTTAACTTGATCCCCGATAGTTTTATTGAAAAAATTTTACGTCTAGAAGGCGTCAATATTGACGGGTTCTCTTAGACCGGCTACATGGAGTATGCTTGGTGTGATTGCTTCAGAGAATTGTAGGCTATAATAATAAACCATTACTAAATATTACATAAACCATTACATATTACAATAATGGTACATAATCATACATTTATTTGTTGTACAGTCGAACCTGGATAAGTGGAATCTCTTGGCGACAGGATTTCAATCCCACTTATAGAGGAATAGCTCTATAAGTGGGACTGAAATCCTGTCACCAAGAGATCAAACTTATCCAGGTTCGGCTGTACATAAACAAAAATGAATGATTATGTACCATTATTGTAAAAAAATAATTTATTATTATTATTATTTTATTTTTTCCTCTATTATTCTCGGTTTTCACCGAGATCAAAGTCAAGTGTTAGGCACGGAATTTATTTATTTTTTGATGTTTAAAAATTTTCTGACGATACTGGCTGTTCCCAGAAGGACTGCCTTCTGCGAATCTTGTAGAATGTTATTTGTGAGATCCAGTTCTATCATTGAGTTGACTGTAATCTCCGGGACCAAGCCATTACTAGAAATGATCAATGGAAACACCCTCACATTTTCAAGATGGTACAGGTGTTTCAGCTCTTCACCAAGATCCAAATATTTCCTCATTTTTTCAGCAGCCGTGCGATGAACATTATTATTATTATTATTATTATTTATTTGTTTTCACACCTAGTGGTAGCAAACATTCTGGGGACCAAACATGGTCAACCATGAATGTTTATTTGGAATTTAAAAATTTTCGAACTATTGTTGTAGTTCCCAACAATGCTGCTTGTTGCATTTTTTGTAGCACTGTTTTTGGTAGCTCCAACTTCTCTATAGAACAAATTGTGTCTTTCGGAATCAGCCCATTGCAAGATATAATCATGGGCAAGACACTATACTTATCGAGTCTATATAGTTGTTTCAGTTCTTCTGCCAGCTCCTGGTATTTCCTCTTTTTCTCAGCTAAAACTCGAAACATATTATTATTATTATTATTATTATTATTATTATTATTATTATAGCCTATAACATTGCCTATAATTTTCTGAAGCAATCACACCAAGCATACTCCTTGTAGCCGGTCTAAGAGAACCCGGCGTATGTCTATACAGGTTGGGTAAACAGAGACTAACCAGCCGGGGAAGGCGGCAACAAGCGCCCAAGTACTAAGTGTTATAATTGGCTTAAGATATAAAGGAAAGGAAACTTGTAGCGGGAGGTGACAGTTGTGCTCAAGTTTACGGTAAATATTGGAGCGGTGGTTGGCTTCTGTATACAGCTCTGCCGTGTGCGAGGTGCGAGGCCAAACTTCCTTCGCCAGTTCAATAATTCAAACCTTCGTTCTCACAACTCAACATGTAATTATTTATTAAATGCCCCCTTTTTGAGGTTCCCGTTGAGGGCCTATAGCACTATACATCAGATTCATTAATCCTAGGACTGGCTTGTCGATATGATCCACCAAACCTACTCCCACTCAAAAGGACACCCTGATGTTCCTCTTTATTTTATTCGCATTTTCTTCTACAGCACTTTTCCAAGAGAAGCCAGTGTTTATTTGTAACTAAAACTGTGACGATTTAACTACTTCTCACATCAGAAAAATTTGGAAATTTATCAAATTTTTTAAAATAGATTTTCCCCAACGATAAGAGTTGTAATTTTGTCTCTCTCTCTCTCTCTCTATATATATATATATATATATATATATATATATATATATATATATATATATATAACCAGGTATGCAAGTTTAAAATGTCGTTTTAATTCCAATAGAATGCGCTCTTAGCCTATTGAAGGATTTGCTTATCTCTAAACGCTATTTTGTTTGTTAGTCATTTGTTTACAAAAGTCAGTTGTTTTTAAGTCGTTTACGTGGACGTATCATACCTTTCTTTGGTGTTAAAAATGTCTAATTTTAAGCCAAATAAAGAGCATTTGCGGCATGTCATGATTTTCTTATTTAATCAAAAGAAAAAGGCATCTGAATGTCATCGAATTCTTGTTGAGACTTATGGCGATGTTGCTCCAACCGTCAGGACATGTGAACGTTGGTTTCAAAGTTTCAAACGTGGTGATTTTGATGTTACTGATCAAAAACGAGAAAATCGACCAAAAAAGTTTGAGGACTTCGAATTGCAATCTTTATTAGACGAAGACAATACCCAAACCCAACAAATGATGGCAGAACAGTTGAATGTCACTAGGCAAGCCATTTCCGATCGCCTGAGAGCTATGGGAAAGATTCAAAAGGTTGGAAAATGGGTTCCACATGAATTGGACGAACGACAGATGGAAAAACGAAAAAAAACTGTGTGCGAAATGCTGCTTTTACGCCACGAAAGAAAGGGTTTTTTGCATCGAGTTGTAACTGGCGATGAAAAATGGATTTATTTTCAGAATCCCACGAACGAAAAAAATCATGGGTAACGCCAGGACAACCATCCACATCGAGTGCAAGACCGGATCGTTTTGGGAAGAAGACAATGCTGTGTGTGTGGTGGGATCAGAAGGGAGTAGTCTACTACGAGCTTCTCAAACCCGGCGAAACAGTCAATACCGAGCGCTACCGACAACAAATGATCAATTTGAGTCACGCATTGATCGAAAAACGCCCAGAATGGGCTCACAGGCACGCCAAAGTCATTCTTCAGCATGATAACGCTCCTGCACATTCAGCCAGATTGACTAAGGAAACGATTTCTTCGCTTGGTTGGGAACTCCTACCCCACCCGCCGTATTCACCTGACCTGGCGCCTTCTGATTATCACCTCTTCTCATCGATGGGACACTCATTGGCGGAGCAACACTTCAACAATTTCGAAAACGTACGAAAATGGCTCGATGAATGGATTTCAAATAAAGATGAAGCATTCTTTTGGAATGGTATCCATATATTGCCCGAGAGATGGACAAAATGTGTAGAAAGCGAGGGTCAGTACTTTGAATAAAATATATTATACTTTTTTTTAAATTACTGTGTATATATTTTAAGAAATAAACGACATTTTAAACTTGCATACCTGGTATATATATATACAGTGGACGCCGCTTATAAGACTCACTTTGGGACCAACAAAAAGTGAGTCTTATAGCCGGATGAGTCTTATAGGCGAAAAGGAAAAAAAATATTAAGAATTTCTTTTATTTACGAAAAAACGTTATTTTATCATTCAATGTTATATAGAGTGTATGAGTTGAAGATAATGCTCAAACATAATTTACGTTGGTTTTAAAAATCACGTTTGTTTTTTATTATTTTCTAGTATTTCAAGAATGTATCGCTCGTAATCATAATGCTTTTCAAAATTGGTCCCTTGGTGTTGGACAGCTCTCCTCAACACCCCTAGAACCTCAGAGTGTGAAGGTTGAAGCGTCACTTCATCAGTTTCTTGCTTGTCAACTTCGTCACCGTTCGTGACGACGAACTGCTGCTCCCGGCTTATCTCATGACAGACTCACAGATCAGGTCCTCAGAATACGCCTCATTGTCATAAATTCGGACAGAATATTTTAGATAGTTTTGAAATAAAATTGATAATGGCTTAACATCAAGTCTTGATTGTAAACATATTCAACTATGAGGAAAGGAATGGTTCACGTATGCATTCATATGAATCCATAGTTCTGCTGGTGATACTTTTTAGTGAACTGTCAACTGCCTAAAATACGAGAGTTTCTCCGTGAATGAAGGAGAATAACCTTTTCCCTCGAACATCAGCGACTAAGACAGGTATTCTGGGCGCGCGTAGGGGTTGGGGGCTGTGTTCTCCACCGGTGCCCCCATTTATTTAGCCAATTCTTCAGCTTTTTGGCGAAGCAATGTTCCTGAAACGGGAGCATCCTTATCCCTAACTTTTAGAAACCATTCTTTCAACGAGCATTCAACGTTAGAGTTCTTTCCACCCCTTTTCTGTTTCCGACTCTGAGATTTAATTCGTAATGCTTCACTTTCGATTTCTGGTCTATTTTTCAAAATCCTGCCCAATACAGTTTGTGAAACGTTACTGTTTTTTTTAATTTTATTTCGGAGAAACTGAGTCATATATCCGGAGTGGCGAGTCTTATAACGGACTTTTTATGTGTTTATTCGGGTACGTCCGGACCGTTCAAGTCGATTCTGAGCCTTATAGGCGGCTGAACCTTATTACCCATGAGTCTTATAAGCGGCGTCCACTGTATATATATATATATATATAATTGATAGGATTATAGTAAGGCTCTATATGAGGTGGTGACTTTCAAAACGTGTTTTGTCACAAAAAATGTTTTTTTGAGTTTTAGTATCACTAGCACCTAGAACATAAGAACCTAGAAGAATGAGAGGTGGCTGAGGATTTGGGAAAGCAAGGTCCCCAGAAAAATCTTCGTTCCGGTGAATAACCACGGGAATTGGAAAATAAGAACCAACCTGGAGCTGGAACTTCGGTGAACCCAGCATCATTTCAATAGTCAAAGTAGGCAGATTAAGGTGGCTCGGCCACGTGCAAAGGATGACGGAAGATAGACTTCCAAAAAAGATGATGAACGGCAGGCCGGGAGGAAAAAGGTTGAGAGGAAGGCCAAGGCTGAGATGGCTGGACAACGTTCAAGACTGACTGACCTGCGAAAACTGGGTGTGAATGGTTGGAGGAGGAAGGCGGAAGATAGACATGAGTGGCTGTCTGTTCTTAGTGAAACCAAGTTCCGACTAGGACTGAAGCTCTCTATTAAAAATAAAATAAATAAATTAAGTATCACAAGATTTTTTTTCCAGAACCCTACAATATGTAAACAAGCTTATCTGGACGTACGGAGTTGAGCTTTGGGGCTCCACTAAACCATCCAATTCATCTCGAAAAGATTTGTTAAAATTGTAAAAAAGAAACAGACACGGCTCACTGCCGACACACACACATTGAAGGTTCAACAACAACTATATTTTACCCAAGCATAACATAGAGGGCGGCAGGAAATGCCACAACCATACTTTCTGACAAACCGTCCAAGTTTCTCTAATCTCATTCCATTTTCTTACTTATCTACCATTCTAGGAAGCAGTGTTATCGCTGACTTAGTAGTGTCCTTTTACTGATGCTCCAGGTAACGGTCGCTGTTAGATATTAGATAGTTACATGGTTGTAAGATTTCACAATCAATAATGCCTGGATTATCCACAAAATGTCGAGGAATTCGACTGCAAAACCCTAAATTCGTAGAGAAATAGTTTTAACTTATCTGTCCAGATAAAAAACACCATTCAAGTCCAGAGCCGCATCGCAATCATTGATTGATTTCAACGATATGCGTTATGAGACACATAATTTAAAAGCCAATCATATTATCTATAAGATTTGTTTAACTCATTTCTTCCCAAGAAGTAATGATAAAAATCTATAATTTGTTGAAGTTTCTTTTTGTTTTTTGTAGTGACAGTTTTCTGTATATAATTAAGTATTATGGCGAAACTAAGCTATCTACATAAAAATTGTATATAACATAATTGTGTTATGTAATATTATTAGGAGTAAATGTAGAAAAGAATGTCTCACCCCGATAGCATCATTAGTTTTCGAGCTGTTAGCATATAACTAGAGTTATGTTCTTGAAATGTTATTCAAGGGGTGGGGGGAAAGCAAGCGGTGTGGAGGTCGGGACTTAGTGTTTTTTTAGGGTTTACTATATATACTAACACCCTGCAAAAATTCAGCTTTCCCCTAATTAGTTGCGACAAAGCCTGTTTTCTTGCCTTCATTGACTGGGCTAAATGCCCATTGGCGGCTATAACTCTAGTTCTGCACTATTATAGGTCCCTACTACCAACACACAAATCGTCATTCAAATCTGTGAGTTACAACTGCAAACGTCCCCTTGTAAGTCAAACAACACAATATGTAAAACTGGTGTTATATTTGTTTTCAGATCCACAATCAATCCCTAAATTAAAATTTTCTAGTGAATCTAAAAATTAAAAATTGTTGATTGTTGAGTAGAAATTCATGAAAAATAGTAAAAATAGTTGAATCAACTTGAAATTTGTTGAGACTAGTCTTTAATTACTTTTCTTTATGCTGCATACAACAATTTTTATCAGAAATATTGGTATAAGGTTTTTTTAAATAAACTAAGAATGATTAGTTAAAATTACAGTTATTGTTACCCGAAGTATTAGTAATTGGTACCACAGTTATTGAAACCCATTTATTCTTCATTATTCCTTTTCATTACAACTGGATTTATTTAATGGAAACTATATGCAAGTTATCTTACAAAATATACTTATGAGAATGTCCATTCCTAATCTGGACAATATAATCTTAACTCATATCATGTTTTCTCTGTTTGTTCCTCATTTAAAGTATTGCATTTACTCATGAAACGCATAGATATATCGAGATATTTCATAATCTTCAGCGTTTACTAGTATCGTTTAATTATATTGGATGAAAGAATGTAAATAAGTATATAAATCATACAAGGAACAAAATAGTTAACTTGCTAAAACCAAAATTTAAATCATATTTATTAACTATGTACCTACATAATTTTTATACATATATCTATTTTACAATATCCATGAAGATATCAAATTTCTAGTTCAAAAAGATAAAAAAAAAAAAAAATAATAAATTTTTACAAATTTCACTCCTCAAAATCATCATGTTTCCACAGTATAAAACACTGGGCATACAAACTCATCGAAGTCATTTTCAGGAAGCTGCTCATACCATAGCATAAAATAACATATCATCTTTTACATCAAAACTGTACCACTATTTGAAGGTGTCTGAACACAAGACAGTATTTAGAAAGTTGGTAGAGTCGTATGTTTCTCTGACTCCGCACAGCACAGGCCCTGAAAGAGCTGTATCAGTCCATACAAATTTAAAAACTATCAAACAAACCTGCTTGTCGCGTAAAGATCTAAATTCACGTATGCACATAGTTCGCATGGTATTGGTACTGCTTATTTCGACCCAAGACCAGCGGTTGCAAAATTTCTAGAGAAGAAAGAAAGAAGAAGAAAACTCCCTGACATAGAGTTATATCAAGATCAGGAGTTTGTAAAAAGGTTTTTCGCAAAAGACTCAAATCAGTAAATGTCTTACTTAAACATTTCTTTCGTAGATTATGTTAATGTTTTTTATATTTTCAATCTAAAATCTTATGACTAGTTTTGTAGATTAGTTATTCTTTGTTTAGAAACTAAAGATATTTTTTAAGAATATGAGGATTTTTTTTTTTTCTTGCAACATACTAATTTTAAGATTTTGTATGTGTTGTATTATTTATTGTGCAACTATACAACCAAGCAGATGGCGTTTGTTTCTTTCAATACAATAGCTTCCAAATGTAAATTATAATATGGCCTAAACTAAAATGTAAAACAAGTAGCTTAAGCTTACATGGGCCTATTTCATAAAGCTACAAGTTCAACTCCACAGCTACAATTAAAAAAAACCTTGAAACCGACCAATGGGAGCACAAAGGTCAAGGTTTTTTTTGGAATTGTAGCTGTAGAGTTGTACTTCTATCTTTATGAAATAGCCACCTGGTGTCAATTTAAATACGTCATAGAGTAAACCAAATTAATTGTCAAAGTAAACTACAAGTATGATTGTACATTTTTGCAATTGCACAATTTCTTGCAAGATACCTTGTATTAAGGTAATAAGATGTTTTTCCAGCAAACATTGTGTGTTCTGCAATTTATTGTTTACTTAAAATATTTTATTCTAGTAAAAATAAAATTAAATCTTATCGTAATTAATGTTTCGTAAAGATAAGTCAAAACAAATATTTGGTTTCCCAAGAAAATATTCTTACAAGTACATTAAGAAATTAAAATATATAATAACTCGTAATAAAAATAAGGCTTTCAAAATACCACATTCTTCTAGGAACTGCCTGGGATCATTAATTGAAGTAGGGAGTTCCCGGTATTCAAAACAAGGCAATGTTAATTAAGAGTTAAAACGGCCTAAAAATGCATCATTTGACACTTAATTTTGAAAAAAAATAGATTCGAAAGATGTGGAGGGCTTGACAGAAATATCTCGTTTACTTGACATCACCATTCCTTCAGGTACATTTACTGAAGAAGGAATGTCTTCAATCGCAAAGTTATTATCATTCACATTTTCACTTTTACTAGTGTTCTCCTCACTCTTGAAGAATAAATACATTTTTTTCAATAATCTGCCTTCTTCATTCAAGTTGCTTTCAGAAGTTGTATTTAATTTTTCTCTTACATTTTATTTACAATAAAATTACAGCATTATCAATAAAATGATCAAAATCCATTAGTTTGTTTGGCGATTTTAAGTTTATATGACTCTGCGGTGCTAGTGCATTGACCAAGATATTTAGTGAAGTCTTTATTGTTGGGATTACAAGGGAACAGTCCACAAGCACGAAATCCATTAATTAAGATATTCTTGTTCATGCTTTTTCAAAAACAATTTTCAAAACTGGAGTGAACTTTTGAAAAATCTTCATCTTGATTTAGTAATTTCCATTCTATGAGACCCCTCCTCCACCCATTTTTGAGTGGTTTAAATGCTGACACATCAGCTGGTTGTAAAATTCTTGTAGCGCTTGGGTAAAGCACTATCACAGCGATTTTTAGTTCTCTGCACAGCTCGCTCAAATGATAAGTTAAATGAGTTTTATGCCCATCTACAAACAAAATCAAGAGTGGAATATTGGATTTAGTAAGACAACGTTGAAATACATTGGCTGTGTATTAAAAAAAAAGAAAAAAGATTCAGTTATTGCCACCCCCTGTCAATAACTAAAAATAAGAAAAATAAACTTCTAAAAACTACTTCAGCATTATTATATAAAAAAATAATTTAATTTGTTGAAGAAATTGATTAATTTTATGAATAAACAGAAATTCAGGTGTCAATAATACATTAATGCAAGATTTGATGACCAGTAATTGACACTATCATTAAAAAACATTAGAATCGGTAATTTTAGTTCGAAATATGCAATAAAATGTTTAATAATAGATTATGATTACAATAAACAACTTACCTTAAATTATTTGGATAGTTAAAAGAAAAAAGAAGGAATTTCTGATAAACATCATGATTATAAGGCTAACTAAATAAAATAAACAAAAATTAAAATAGTGTAATCATTGTTTAACATTATATTTTTTACAGCTGTTGATACAACTACTGCATTGGCCATGGTACAGATCACTGCCATAGTCATGGTCATGGCGACCCTATTTACAGGAGGAATTTTAAGCAGATTCTTAAGCTCGTCTATGGAAGAAAATTACAAACTGTGGGCGCAGCTGAAGGGAAAGTAAGCCACGATAAACAACATTAAAAGTATAGACAGAAAACAATAAAAATCATTCTACTTAAAAAAAATAAATTGAAAAACAAACTGACTAATAAAAAAATAAAAATTATATATTAAATTCTTCAATGAAGGAGTTACTTTTATTGATCAATAACAGTATTATAAACAGCATTCAACTCCTCTTTATTAAAAGTAAAAGCTTGTTACATGTTTCGGGAAACAAGGTCCCATCATCAGACTGAAAACAGTATTTAACAATTTACTATAATCACACTATATTTTCAGCATCTAAACAATACTATTCTAATTTCAATCTATCACAATGTATATATTATAAATAACCTTTAAATCAATCTCTTAGTGTTAACACACTGTGTCTGTTTCTCTTTTACATAGTCAATAAAATAATTCTTTTACTTTATGGGTACAAGGGTCAATCCTAATCTCTACTATTGTTTCTAGTACTAAGTTGGCCAATCTTATATTATTAATTCATTAATTATACCAGCATATATAGATCCTATTTTATCTGTGTCCGTTTTATATTTTTATTGCATTATTGATTGTTTTATTAATGTATAAAGCTTCTTTTATTTTTTCTATTATGTGTTTTGGTTTCATGTTGTAAGATTTTAACGTTATCAAAATTAAATTTGTGGTTCAGTTTTTCTACGTCTTCTAAAAGGGCTGTTTTATTGCTGTTTGATTTGCTAATTTTTTTAGTGTCGGATTTATGCTGATTAACTTTTTCATATAAATTCTGCTTAGTTTCTCCAATATAATGTTTATTGCAGTCCAAGCAGTCAATCTTATATATGACATCTTTTTTATTCATATGTTCTATTTCGTTCTTTGTTATTATATTTTTTATTTTATTAGTGTTATATAATGCAATGTCTATTTTAAAATTTTAATTTTTTAATTTCTTGATTACTTTTTTGAGTTAATTCTGGTATATATTTTAATCTTTTATATTTCTTAATATATATGTATTGTTTATATTATTTGTCATTTTTTCATTATTTTTGACTCTTTGATCTATTTCTTCTATTTTATTTTCATTATTCATTGTATTACCATAATATTCAGTTATTTTCTTTTGTTCTATTATTCTAGTGTTTTTATTATTATCTGTGTTTGGTTTCTGTATATTATCATTCTTTATATTTGTTTATTATTATTTTATTTTGTTTTTAGTTTTATTATTTTCTGCATTATTTATATTTATATTCCTATGCCACATTTTATTAATTATTTTAGTGGGCACCATATTGTCTTTTAAATCTTTAATAATCTCTCTTTTTATTTTGTTAGTATAAATTTTATCTGTTAATATTATAGCTGTTTTTATATAGTTTTCTAAGGTATTTAGATTTTGGTGGAGGGGGTAGTGGCTGTAAACATTTAATAATCGATTACAAGATTCTTCCTTCTTTATCCATTTTGTGTTTATTATATCTTTGTTTTTAACAATTAACATATTTAAATATTTAATTTTATTACCACTCATATACTCTCAGGTAAAATCAATAATGCAATAAACTATAAAACGGACACAGATAAAATAGGATCTATATATGCTGGTATAATTAATGAATTAATAATATAAGATTGGCCAACTTAGTACTAAAAACAATAGTAGAGATTAGGATTGACCCTTGTACCCATAAAGTAGAAGAATTATTCTATTGACTATGTAAAAGAGAAACAGACACAGTGTGTTAACACTAAGAGATTGATTTAAAGGTTATTTATAATATATACATTGTGATAGATTGAAATTAGAATAGTATTGTTTAGATGTTGAAAATATAGTGTGATTATAGTAAATTGTTAAATACTGTTTTCAGTCTGATGATGGGACCTTGTTTCCCGAAACATGTAACAAGCTTTTACTTTTAATAAAGAGGAGTTGAATGCTGTTTATAATACTGTTATTGAAAAATTATATATATTACCAGCATGAAGATCAGCCATCTTCAATGTGGGATTTTGACCTATTCTTTAAATTATTATAAGATGTGAAGGATCAGCTTCATAAAACCAATGGTCCTAATATCAGTTCTAATATATTAACATGATTTATTAATTGTAATAAATATATATACAATATATTATTGCCCTAAATTCATACTGCTGTAAAATGACTATGAAATCGATTGTGATTGAAGTTGTGATCTGTAGGTTGTAATAACTGATGATGCCAGTCTTAGGTGAAACATTTTAAGTAAATTAAGTATGCTGAGACCATTGGCTTTATGAAGGTGCTTCTTCCCATCTTATATTATAATAATAAACTAATTAACTGGCAAAATATATAGATGGAATATATTCATTTCATCTATATATTTTGTCAGCTAAATCTATCATGTTGGGGCTCTACTAAACCATCCAATTCATCTCGGATCCAATCCTTACAATCCAAAATCCTTCGAAAAATCCTCAATGCTCCTTACTTTGTGACCAATAAACTTATCCATAAAGATCTTAATGTTCCATATGTTTCTGATTTTGCCCAAACCAGATACCTATCCTTCCATAGTAAGCTCCATAACCACTCCAATCCACTAGTCTCCCAACTTGCTTCCTCCTCCATCCCTGATAATCCTCCGAGGCGTCTGAAAAGAAGATGGCCTAGAGACCTTTTAGTGTAGATTTTATTGAAGTGCTACTAGTGAGTAGTTCTTCACAAGTTATTTGCATACCATTGTATTCACTGTCAACACGTTTACTTGTTGTATAATATTTTGTACAGTTGTAAATATCAATAAATGAGAAAAAAAAAAAAAAAAAAAAAATCTATCATGTCCACAAGTGTAACAATGCATAATTTCTCGAAGTGTTTTATTTTTCAACACTTCATATTTTTATAATATTATACCTATTGGATTTATTGTTTATCTTGTATATATTTACTCTGTTTCTATCAAATCTTATTTGTTTTGTTTCTTTTGCAGCCCTGATGAAGGATTGCAAGGTAAACTGAAATGTCTACACAATAAATTGATGCACTTTCATTGTGCGAAATAGGTAGTCCCATTAGAAAAAACAAAGCTAAGGTCTTATGAAGGACTTGTTCTATCAAGTAACTTTTGGATAATGCATTAGAGCTAGAGCAGCAGAATACAAACAAAAACAATAATATCTTTCAAAAGTAAAGTTCTTTTGTTTTTTTTTTCTTCTAAGACACAAAATTAAAATTAGGATTGATGATCCTTCTATATCATCATGCGTACCTCAAGTGACAAAATTAAAAGATTTTTTGCAATGGATAGATGAATGATTCAGATTCACACAAAGCAATTTTGAAATGCATTCAGAAGTCATTTTTAACACATGTTTTTAAAACTATAAAGTAATTGGAGCTGCTGCTGATTGAATTAAATAAAATTAACTCTATGTTGAACATATTTAAAGTAAATGATATAACAAATGCAAAAATAAATAATTTGAATAATGAATACTACTATTTATTGTAAATAAAAATCATTTGTTCTCTTTGCATATTTATTGTTCAATATTTTATCATCACTCAAATCCTATAAGAGTCATTCAACTGAGGAAGTACTACCTACCATACTCCTTTCAAGAAACACCTAAAAAGAGTAAAATTGAGACATCAAATCTTGAATCATATTAACTTCGATCGATGTTTCGATGATAAAATCGAGAACTCATTCAAATTTGTAGCTCGAATTGGATTAACTTTCGATTATGATTGGAATCTTCACTCCAACTGACATCGATAAGCAATATTGAGACATCAAATTTTAAACCATTTTAACTTTGATTGATATTTCAATGATATAATCAAGTTGAAATATCAATTGAATTTGAAACTTGATGAACTTTTAATTATGATTGGGAAGTTTACTTAAACTGACTATCAAAACCATTGGATTCAATTATCAAATATCAATGAAGGAAGCACTGGTGTTCAAGAGAAAAGCAAATACAATGATTTTTGCTTTGATGGCCTTAAATATGTATGATGTATCTCTATTCATAGGAGAATAGGAGATAGGAGAAGCCTGCAAGCCTCATTTCCTGCTCTTCAGTGGTAGGTTCTGAGATCATAACCTGTTTTTTCTTATTAAATTGTCATTTTTTTTTTTTTTTGTTATTAAATTACTTATTTTTACTTGATATCAGAAAAAGCAAACAGCATGCAGCAGTTTACTCTAAACATAGTGAACTTGATATTCTAGATGCAAAGGGAAATCGCACTTCTTGCTTTTGTATATTGTACTTCGATTCGTTTAAAATTTTATTTTATCCTGTATGTATGAAATTGTTGTTATAATATTTTTTGCACATGGTATTGTAAAAGCAGAGTAAATAATAGCCAGAAAAGAAATTGATAAAAGTTTTATAATTTATTATTTTTTTAACAGCAATTTATTGAATTAGATGTAAGGTGGGATAAGTAAAAAAAAAATTGTAGGCAATGTATGAAAATTAACTAACATATTTTATTTTATTTGGCCACGTGTTAACCAAACCATCAGGGCAGATCGAAAAATGGAAAACATAATGACATTCTATCATAAAGAGAACTGAGGCAAGTAAACAACTTTATTTTTTAGTAAACTAACATTATTTACTAGCCTTTTCTGTAGTAGTAAAAACTACAAGAGGTCCTCAAAAAAGGTGGATGGATAATTTATATCTGAGTATAAGGTATTTATTTTATGTTTAAAAGTGATAAAGAATAATAAATGAACATTCTGTGGTTGCTTTCATTAAATACCCTGATGATACCTAGAGAAAAGCAGTGGTGTATTTGATTACAGGCAAATCGGAAAAACATTGCAGCAATGTCAGTATTTGGGGATAAATGTATTCTGCGCGGGAGTAAGGGCAAGCCAGACTTTCTGTAGGAATATCATTAAAAGTTTTGGTTAAAACAAATGAAGTAAGAAAATAATTAACCTTTATACTTCTAAAATATAAGAAAGTGTGAGTATGCCAATACTTGTAACTTCTGTAGTTTTGAAAAAAACAACACTGCCAACCAAATATATTGAAACATTAAATAATTTCGGTTACAGTGTGAAAACTCAGGTTTGGAATAAAAACATGATTGATAGATGAAGATAAATAGTAAAAGTTCTATTTTTAAAAATTGTTTTTTTGAATAAATGTTGATATCATACAGTTTTCAATTGCAGTCAGATATACATACACAAATTACACATTCCTTTGAAGGAAAAGGGTGTGACAGTATTTACACTTATTACAAAGTACCTACAAACTAGCAATAAATAAAAATAATGTACATCTCTTTTCTTTCTTTGTTTTTTTTTTTTCTTAAATAAATGAACATCAAAAATCAATTAAACATCACACAAAGCATTTAAAATGTATAGTACAGAATATATTAAAGTATTAATATTTTTCTATAAAGTTTACATGAAACATCAATATACAGGACAAGAAAAATATTTAAGGTATATATTAAAACTATAAACAAGAAAATAACTGATATGATCTGTTTTCAATAATGTTCATATCTTAAAGCCTTATTATGTATGGACAATTAATTCATATACACAATAACTTATTTAATATATTTCAACATCATTTAAAATATAGACAAATAATTGATCCTAAAAAAATAATATACAACAGAATATTTATCATAACTTACAATTTTTTTTTTTTTTTTTTTTTTTTTGGAATAGGTATGGATCAAATATCGGTACAAACCTTCATTATTTTCAAAATTTAAAATCAGGAAATCTTATTAATTTATACATTAGTGATGTGTCGGTACCAAAATTTTTTTTTCAATTGATTCCGAAAAATTGATTCTTTGGACTGATACCTAAGTTTAAAAATAAATTATTGTAACAAAACTAATCAAGAAGTAAGCAGTAAATATCATTTCTTGTCTAAAACGTATGTTCATTATATAACTATGGCAATACATTAAAAAATTAATATGTTTTAAAAGTGCTTGTTCAAGAACATAAACATTCAAAAGGTTCTGAATTTCCTTTACTTCTCAACTAATTGCTGATGTTATGATAACCTTTAACAGAACACTGTAGAAAAGGAAGGATGCACTAATATTTCTCTGAATGTTTTTTCAATTGTGTAATAAGAATCGTTTACTTTGGCATGGCTAAGATTCTAGGAGTAGGCTGACTGGTAATACCACAAAGTTTAGGATGTATAAAACACTGATTAAAACTGTGGTAACATATGCCAACGAAACCTGGACCCTGAACAAAAAGACAAGCGATCAACTGGACTGGTTTGAGAGAAGAATACTTAGGAATATTCTGGGAACTGTGCGCCAAGATGGAATATGGCAGAGAAGGACAAATAAAGACCTGTACAACAAATACGAAGACAATCTCTCAGCCAGCATCAAAATCCTGAGTTTGAAATGGTTTCGTCACCTAAGGAGAATAGACGACAGTAGGATGCCAAGGGAAATCTATGAAGGCACACCAGGTTGAAAGAGACAGTGTACTCCAAGACATGGGGCAAATGAAAATTAATGGGTTGTAAGCGATGGATAGGGATAAATAGAAGGCAGAAGTTGAAAAATCCATGGGCATTGAGCCTATTATATGCGCCTGTTGAGCTAAAAGGAGAAGAAATAAACAAGAATCAAAAACCAGTATGAACTTGTAATGAATGCAAAACTTAACTTTGCTCTGCGATAACGAAAATCTCCGAAGAATGACAACAATGAATAATAAAATTATGGTATTGGTCTGTTAGTGCTTCTACTTTCACAGTTTAAATTGTAAACCTATCCTAAGTACCTTTGAACTGTTAACATTTGTCTTTGAATAGCAATCCTTTATTATTGAAGAGGGTTGTTTTAAATTCTGACCCAATAGTGATTATGAAAGAGTTCTCTTTTATAAATGCTGAAAATATCCTTTTTTAGAGCAAAAAAAATGTATAATTATTATGTTATTAAGTATCACAAAACAATCGCCAACGTCAGCGGCATCAATCGGTTCCTAGGAATCAACTTTGAATCATCGATTCTTTTCTCAAGAACCGATGGAACTGACACATCCCTAATATACATTAAATATTTTAACACAGAATTCCACACTTAAGCCCATTACACATTGAGCTACTCTTGAGTGACACTCTTGGGATTTAAGTACATACCACCAATAACTAATAAGGGAATTGTAAGACTCATGTATTGCAACAACAAACAAATTAAAATTACAAATCATAGGATGGTTTTCAACCTCCTACATAATCTAAAAATGAAATATTTTACTGTTCACTGCAAAGATGAAAGAACACAAGGTACATCTCTTACAGTTGGAATCTCCTGCTATGAATTTCCTTCTCGTGCAAGGAGTACCATTTCTACATTTCCACTTACTTTCATATAATGAGGCATGAAAGAAACAAAAGAGATACGTGAGTTCATATGGCGTCACTTGAAATTAGTTTAATGTGTAATTGGTCATGAAGATAGAAATGAAGGAATTAAAAGAATTATTTTTGGCACAATTTTTTTTATCTCAACTTCATCTTCTATTTCAATTACTATAATCAGTCATTCAATATTTAAGTGTTGTTCAAAAAACACAGATTTTTTTTTTTTATTGAAAAAAAAATGGTTCTTGTTAAATTGACTTTGTTGATTATTTTTACATGGATTTATCTTTTGGATGGGGGCCTATAGTTTTTACACTATTGTGTAACGCAGAGCGTCATCATGGTAACCTAGAGTATAACGTTTCATTGACCCCTAAAAATGTAACATTTCGACACGCTCTAACTCTGTTGGTCTTGCTCAGATTGAATATTTAATGATTGTTTTCTAAACAGAAATTTAATGGAGAGTATTTTTTGTTATATAGCATTTGTCACTAGGACTTAAAGTTAAGGAGCTATATTGATTTTAATGAAAAAAATCAGGTTTTGCTTAGATTTTTTTAATTTTCCCTGCTTTTTTGACACTCTCTAGCACTGTTGGTGTTGCTCAGATCTATCTACGTAGCAGATTATAGATTGACATACTCATGATCTATTGTTTTTCCCGGTCAGAGATTATTTTGTATCTGGCTATTTATTTTTTCCTCATGGGTTTAAATTACATTATGTATGCAAATGAATATGAAAATTTAATTTTGGTTTGCATCTATTTAATTAACCCTTTGATATATCATTTTTAAATCAGAATGTTACTTCTTGGGAAACAGATCATGATAAAAATAAGGAAAAATATCCTGGGAAATGTTTACCCATCAACAATGGACACACACCAAAGATGAAAAAACTTTGCTTTTGAAAAAAACCTTATTTTTAGATATTTTAGGGTACTGAATCCAAATATGATACTTGTAATATGATACCAAAAACTGTATCACCCATAATTACTTTACATTGTACAGTTCAATTTCATAAATTAAGCAACTTTTAAAGAATTTAAAAACTTTATAAATTGAAAGTTAAATTAAACAAATTTATGAATTTAACATATTCATATATTTAAAAAAAAAAAAAAAAAAAAAGTAGCTTTAATGTATATTAGGTTGGTAGCACTGCTGAAAAGTTGATTATGTATTTCTATCAGCTGATGATCTGTTTACTGTCAATCTAACCTCACTGTATGTTTCCTGTACATGTGCTCAGAAGAATGTCTTAGCATAAGGATGATACAAAAAAACTAAAGCTAGATTTGGATTCAGTTCACAAAAGTCTATTAAAATTACCAAAGTTTTTTTATTTTTATTTTTTCGTCTGCCTAATGAACGAATGCCCCAGCATTTCACATGAAACTGTTGTAAGAAAATATTCATAGATTCCTATGATTTTAAACAGTTGATATTTAATAATTTACAAAGACTTTTAAAATATCTCTCTCAGAGACTGACGACTGACTGTAAGACACTGAACAAAATATTGATTAGCTTTTGACTTGTTATAAATTATCAAATGAACAATATGTTTGTTGTTGTATGATGTAACAGATTTACAACAATTTTAGTTTAATTGAACACTGATAAAAAAGATTGAGGGTAGCAAAATGAAAGTTTAAATCTAAAACTGAATCATAGGGTTAAAATTATGGATAAAAAATAGACTCATTTTAAAGTATTTTCAAGAATACCACACAAATATTACACTGATTATTGAAAAAGAAAAATTTGATGAAACATTCTTGATAAAAAGGTTTAAATAAATTACAGTAATCTACAAGAAGAACATCCATTCTGCTTGTCCTTTTGCTGCTTATGAGCATTCGCCTTCTTCCTAACAGATTCTGAAATAAGTAAAAATAATTATAATTGTTATCAAAAACTTAAAAAAGTTAAATAATTGATTTATTTCATAAAAATTATGTCTTATTTACTCCAAGAATAATAAAACAATCGTTCAAAACTACCAATAAATTACAAAAGACATTTACATGAATTAAACCCATTCAGACATACTGAGTTGAGTTTTGAGGCTCTAATAAAACTTCCAATTCTCCTCGAATCCAATCCTTACTATCTAAAATCCTCAATGCTACCTATTATGTCACAAATAAACTTATGCATAACGATCTATATGACCGATATGTTGCGGATTTAACCCAAACAAGATGCCTTTCTTCCTATGACTAGTTCCATAACCACTCAAACCACTTGTCTCCCAACTTGCTTCTCGCTTGATTCCCGATAATCCTCTGAGGTGTCTGAAAAAAAAGGTCTTGGGATCTTCTAATGTAGAATAGTAATTGGAGTACTACTAGTGAGTAGTTATTCACAAGTTATTAGCATGTCTTGAACGTATCAAGCAGCAGTGTTTTTAAAAAGCAAGCTAATCCCCAAAAATTGAAATCTAATCTAATTGTTATATTTAATGTATTTGTTAATTAGCTACATTGTACATCTCTCACCTGTTATACGTTATTCATGTTTGCACTCACCAACTATATCTACTTGATTTTTATCGTAATAACTTTTTTCAGTTTTATAAAAAGAAATATTTAATTTATTTATTTATCTTGTTTTGTTTTCTTTCAACTTGTTTTTTCTGTTTTAATATTGCTTTGTTTTCATGTCTTTTTTAAAATTAACTCCCTTGTTTTCTTATATTGTTTTGTTTGTTTTTCTTCTAGTCCTCATGAAGGCTTACATTTTAGGCCAAAATGTCGGGACAATAAATTAAAATATATATTTTAATTGAGTTTCCATGACTGCACACCCCAACTACCTACATTTTCATTCGTTCCACAGTCAATAATTACCTCCTTAATAAAAACTATGTCAATCTCGTAATTGTAAAGAAATTTTGAGATTCATGTTTACCTGCCAAACGTTTTTCATCGATGGCGATTAAGCTTTCGTACAAACTTTCAAGAGGATTGACTTCAGGTTCAAGTCCATCAAGCCAAATCATCATCATCCTATAGCCATGTTCTTTGTAGCTTGCGGGACCTAAACGCAAATAAAGGACAAAAAAAAACATAGATATATTTCAATGAAAAATAAATAGTTTTTTTTTTTTTCTGTGTATTAGGTTGGTTATTTTAAAAAATCAAGATGGTCGTAGTTCTGTTTTTTAATTATATAGCATGATAAATAATTTACTTAATCAAAATAAAAATGAAGAGTGTGCATTGAGAAGGTCTAGTTCCACATTTATAAAGATTTGGAAAATTAAAAAAAACACTTTAATATCTTATTTCTAAATTTATATTTTAAATCTTCATAAAATCCTCAAAGTTCCTTATTATGTAACAATCAAACTAATACATAATGATCTTATTGTTCCATATACCTATAGCTGATTTAGCCCAAATCAGATACCTATCCTTTCATAGTAAACTACATACCCAATTGAATCCTCCAGTCTTCCAGCTAGAGATTGGAAACTTGATTCCCAATTACCGCCGCAGTGGCTAGCTTTGCGCAAGGCTAGTGGGGATTAACGCTCCTCCGGTCCCCCAGTTCAGTACATAGCAGTTACACACTCAGATCAGTACACAACACACACATACTAACATAAGATCATAGGCAGTACACACCCTAGGATCATCTTCCCTAAGAAGCTGCCCCGGATGGGGAAGAAAGTTAGGATGCCCTGAGGAGGCAGTCCCTCCATCTGACTCAGAGGCAGTTAGCTGATAACCTAATATCCTCTAAAACCTATTAGACTTCCTACCTGGAATGTGAGGAGTCTATTTGTGAAAGAGTACGAGCTTGTGGAGGATATCAAGAGGGCAAAAGAAGATCTGCTGGGGATTACCGAGACCAAGAAGAAAGGTAAAGGAGAAATCAAAATCCAGGAATATACACTCCTGTATTCAGGTGTTAATATAAATGAAAGAGCAGCTGGTGGAGTCAGATTTTTGTTCCATAATGACTTAGCCTCAGTAGTAAAGGCTTGGAAATTTGTGAGTAGCCGGATCATGGTGCTGGACCTCGTAGAAGGAGGGAAGGTCCATTCATTGATCGTATTCTATGAGCCTAACGAAAATGCCAGATCTGAAGAAAAAGATGCCTTTTTTAGTGACCTGTAGAAAGAAGTAGATGACTGTGAAGGCACGCCTACTTTTAGGGGACCTAAATGGAAGAGTTGGTAATGACCATGATAAGTGGTCAGGAACTTAGGGAAGATACTGAGAAGAATTTCTAAACAACAATGGAGAGAGAATTTTGAATTTTTGTGTGTCAAATGAATTTAACATTGCAAATACACTCTGCAGCGGTTAAAATTACGGGTGTTACTGTCAGGGTTAAACCAGTGATCTCTGATTTCTGAAGTAAAATGCAGATTTTAAATTAAGTATTTATAAAAAACTATGAAAAAATATTAATGAATTCTCTGCTGTCTGGTTTCCTCATTCACGTTGTAATGTAATTTATTCATTTGGTCGTGTTGGTCTCCTGCACCAGTTTCCACCAACTGTCTTGATCCTGTGCTGTTGCCATTCGATTCCTTACAGCTAACATGGACTTAGCATTATAAGCTACATCATCACTGGTGCCTTCTTATCATTATTATTCAATAAAAAAATCATGTCATTATTTTATTTGCATAAGAAAACTTTAATGGCCTTAGACAAAGCCCGGCTCCTTAAATATGGACTACGACCATATTAACAGCGGTTGGTGCTCTAAAACTCTTGGCTTTATTTTAGATTTTTTTATGTTGCTATGAGTTATGTGGGATCCGAGATAGACAAACTCTGAGATTTTTTCAATAGAGTATTCTCCTATGGTGATTTGATCACGTTGCTACACAATAGGATGAAAAAAAAAGGATAGCATTTGGTGGCCTTACATGTTAATTATGATAGTGCTACATCAACTTATAAGAATGAATATGGTCTTACAGATCGGACTGAAAATGGCTGTCTTCATAGAGCTCTTTTACCACAGTACAAAGAACAATTATTGTAATGAAATGGTTAATGCAATGCTGTAATAAATATACTTAACCCTCAAGTGGGCACGTATGGCTCAGTTACAAGAAATGTTGTGCGGATGACTATAGTCATCCACTAAGCTTTCTGGTGTTTTAGCAATAGGCATATTTTTAATCCCTTTATATTCAAAGATAATTTCCAAAGGATAAGAGAAATAAATTATTTACTCAAAATAATGAAATATAAAAAAGTACGTAGATCATTATCAACACATACCAAGGCGAAAATAATAATTACGGGGAAGGTCGCATGGATGACAAACGAAATAATTCACTCAAATAGCACAGTACTTCAAAAATATCAGTAGAGGGCATTCAATGTAATTATAACAAACTCTAATTGTATTAACTTTGCTAATGTAGACAAAAAAATTGAAAAGTCAGGTGTAGGACAATTGTTAGCCAACCAAAACAAATGACAATTACAGACCGACAATATCAAATAGCAACTAACAGAGGTACATAGACTATTCCCTTAGCCTCCCTTCCTGCAGACTCTAGGCTCGTCATATTCATCCATGCCAAAACAAATACACAGTAGCGATGTTAAGAGCAGTGGAGGACTATTGTCATCTGCGCGACCACTCGAGGGTTAAAGTAGAGCTGGGCCTTCTTGCTGCAAGCCTCCCTTTAAACATCATAATGAAAAATGTATACTGTTATATAATTTTTCTTTTGGGATCACTAACCATGAAAACTACTGAACCAATCTGTGCCCAAATTTTAATTACATCATCCTCATAGTTCAATAATAATATCTACAGATTTAGCAATACTAAAAATTTACAGATTTTCAATTAAATTGTTATTTAAAAAGCAAGAAATATGTGGGCCACAGCAAAGTTTGAAAATCGACCGATAGGTGGTGATCGCCGTTTAAGAGAGGTTAAAAAGGTATGGTATTATATAGAGCTAGAAATGTATTATAAAATATACTTATTTTGAATTAAACTGCTATTAAAAAAACTATAAACATATGGTACAACATGTGGATCCCAGTGGTTTTCAAATCGACCGATATGTGGCTAGCGCCATTCTGCAACATAGTTTACAATGATAAAAACTATCGAACCCATCTGTATCAAATTTTAACTACATCATCATAGTTTAAGGAAGATTTATAATAGAAAAGTATACTATGATAATAACTTAAATGCACAGTGACAATTGCTAGAAACAAGGTTTGTTACATTGTCATAAACTTTTATGGTTAGAAATGAAAATCCAACCATATGAAATTGGTAAAATAATATCTGTTGCCTTAAAAATTATAAATACCAAATCAAAATAACTTGCTTTTTAATATTGTGAGTAAAAATATGATACACAGGCTTTTAGTTGTAAGAACTGATAATGCAGACAATTACCCTTAAGAGTTTCTTAATAGTCTCTGTCCATCTGGATTACCAACTCATACATTAACAATAAAAAAATGGATGTCATATTATGCTTTTATGTGATTTGCAACCACCTAATTAATAGTAGTAGATTAAAGGTTTCAGTTTTAAGTGAAAATATCATTGAAGAAATAATTTTCAATTGCATACATCAAGAGGAGTCAGCTCAGGAAGTGGGTCTGGAGGTGAACCAGGCAAAAACCAGGTACATGGTAGCTGGCCTGCAAGCAGAGGATCGGTAGGATAGCCAAATAATAACACAGGCCAACGATGAAAAAACTTTTTTACTTAAAACACCTTATTATTCTGTTTTTTAGGGTGCTAAATCCAAATATGACAATTATTAAGCCGTATCACCTACCATTTTTTCACATCTGCACATCAATATATTATTTTTTTTTTTTCAAGAAGGAGGAAGCAGAGAAGATGAGAGTGATGAAGAAAAATAACAGGAAGAGTATATTTTTCTGATTTTTTATATTTTTCTAAATTAGAATTTAACAGCTTTTATATACTACAAATAAAATTGTAAAATAATTTGTGCTGGATGTAGAAGAGTTGGCAGCACTGCTGAAACAGATATAGATATAGATGAGCAAGATGAACTGAAGAGTTGCAATGTGCTACAGCAAAATATAGTCTAAGCAAGATAATGAAGAGTTCCAATGTGCTACAGCAAATATTGAGCCTGTTTACTCAGATTGAGCTTAACGACTTAGTTAGGGATCTTGGGTTAACATCAGAAAAAGCTGAATTGCTTGGTTCTAGACTAAAAGGAAAGAACTTGTTGGCAGTTGGAACTGGCATATATCAGTATAGGAAGAGAGAGCAGCAGTTTTCGAAATTTTTAGAACAAGAAGGTGATTTAGTGTACTGCTCAGACATTCCAGGTCTGATCAAAGAGTTTGGTGTTGAATACAAAAAAGAAGACTGGAGGCTGTTTATTGGTTCTTCCAAAACTAGTTTAAAAGCTGTTTTATTACACAATAGTAACACTTATTCATCTATAGCTGTTCGCCATTCTGTACATATGAAAGAGAGCTATGAAAACCTAGAAATAGTGTTGAATAAAATTGGCTATTCGGCTCATGGTTGGATGATAAGTGGTGACTTGAAAGTAACATGCATTCTTCTTGGTCAGCAAGGCGGTTCTACCAAATTTCCATGTTTTTTGTGTGAATGAGACAGTAGAGCAAGGGATCAACATTATTGCAGAAAGAACTGGCTTGTGAGGGAGTCTTTAAAACCCGGCGAGAAGAACATTCTCCGCAAAAACCTTGTAGATCCTAGAAACATTATCTTACCACCTCTACATATAAAGTTAGGCCTCATGAAACAGTTACATAATGCTTTATATTTATATGAAACAGTTATATATGCTTTTTTAAATTATATAAAAAAAGCAAAGTTCTCAAAAACTATGGGTGATACAAAAAAACTAAGACCAGATTTGGATTCAGCACACAAAAATCTATAAAAATCAGTTATTAAAGTAAAAAAAGTTTTCAAAAACATTTTTTTTTTTGGCCTTTGTATTCGGAGACTTCACATTTGAAGAAGTTAAAGAATTCCTTTATTCAGGGACTCAAAGGAACTCCAACAACAACATGCAGCAGGAAATAAATAGAAGATTAATTGCTGCAAACAAGTGTTTTGGACTCCTGAGGTACTTAAGAAGTAGAAACCTTGGTTATGAAAGGAATTTTTTTTTTTTAGTTAAATACTAAATGGATTAACCTGTGAAGTGGTGCTGGATTGCTTTAATCTGATCGGGGGTAAACGCCCATTGCTGTGCGAGAATAACCCACTGTCCTTCTTTCAGCTGCTTCCAAGCAAGTTTTTTCATTACTTCTTCTACGACTTCCTGGTCCTTCCTCGGCTCTGTATTTAATTTGCTTTTTCTACGTGTTGAATTGATAGATTGTTGTTTCATTATCGAGTTCTCCTTTAAAAGACATTTTAAAAAATGAAATACTTAACTTATTTTTATATTATACCTCTTTTCTTGTGAAGATATTTTATTAATTTTATGTTAAAATCATTTATATTTAAATACATTGATAGATTAAATTATAAATGTTAATTGTAATTATTTTGAAGGATCAACTGGTTCTGCTCTTACCTCTGGTTCTGGATAGTCTAGGCGTGCTGTTTTGATTATCATGTCTACAATAGCTGTGAAACTCCCCCGTGCTGCTATATATAGTGGGGTTCGTCCTCCCTTTAAATATCAAGATTAGACTTTGTATTCTTTATATACATTATTGGAATACATAGGGAAAGTGCACTAGTAGTTGACACTTTTAGAACGATGTCACACGTTTTTAGCAATATTTCCTCGGTTGATGATGTGACAAATTTCTTTCTCCCCTCCTCAGATACGTGTGAATCCCATCCGCTATCCTAATTTTTAAAATTTGAAATAGTGTTAATAGAGCGTTAGAAAAAGTTTTAATTTTCCAAATCACTTTTTTGCATTAGTAGTTGGCAGGGAACTAGTTTTCGAGGTACTCCATTGCTTTTTGCTGCCGCTGCAACAGAAATTCCCCTTTTGACTTCATCAAGGGCCTTATCCATTTGCTGAGGGTCATAATTGAGTTGTTGTTTTTTTTTTGTTGGTGCTATTTTAAAACAGAAAAAAAAAAAAAGAAAAAAGAGGGACCTAATTCCGTGTTGTGCTAGTAGTTGATAGATGCTGCATTAGTAGTTGACACCCCCCCCCCCCCCAGTCAAATACTGGATTTTGAGCTCTAAATTAGCCAAATCTTATTCATTCCTCTACCCCTGATTTTTCCTTTGCAGGGAACGCACATTCAATAAAGAAGGTGAGAAATGAGAAATGTTCAAGTAGTTGACAGAGGTGTCAAGCACTAAACAACAGGTTATAAATATGTTTTACATTAGTAGTTGATAAAATCCTCTTGATTTTCATCTATAACCACAAAAATCTAGTAAAGGTACCTATTATTCTGAAGTAAGGTGAAGTGGGGAAAGTGCGTCATATGGAGTGCAAAGTTCAACTTTAACTTAACATAAAAACTCAGCTATTAATGCTAGGATAATATTTTTTGTTATATTGCAAACGTTGACCTATACTCTTGTCAGCAATATAGTTGTTTTTCCTGATATCCTAAAAATTATTATCAGTGCAAAGGAAAATCAATTTAAAGTCCTATTCACGCACTTGCCTCACCTAAAAGGGGTAAGTGCATAAATTTCTTGTAAACTCCTTAGCAGTGAATTGATTCTTTGATGGGGTAAGTGCGAAAATAAGCAACTCCCAGAAATCATTTTACTCCTTGAAATTAAAAAATAGAGAAAAATACATACAATACAATTTTATAATTTTAACTCATTCAACTTTACACAACACCTAGATCAACAGGTTGAACTATGAAAATTCCTAGAGAGGTTATCTTCTACAGTAGAGCACTCTAGTATGTTAGGTTTGGAGGGTATGAAGTTCTGTCTACATACAAAAAATGGCAGTTGATGTAACAAAATTACAATAGGAATTATGGTGGACTAATGCACTTACCCCCACCTTACCTTATATTCATAAGTTGGATAGATATAAGCATTTGGTAGATTAAAAAACAGAATACATAGCAGAGCATCCTTAGCCGATTGCATAAGGTTGGAGGCGTTTAGTCAACTGAGCTAGAGTTGTGACTACAAATTTGGTGTTGAAAACAGTTTTCCTTTCCAGTAAGTCATGGCTGTCACTCTTTGCATACAGAAATAACTGAACTACCCGCCAGAATTTAAAAAGAAACGAAAGTGCAAACAGAAACCTTATTATAAAACCTTTATTATAAAACTGTCAACTACCAGTGCACTGTCAGCTACTAGTACACTTACCCTAGTCAAGAGAATCATATAAACATATTAAAACATTTATATAAATTACAATTGGCTAAGTTAATCGACTTGGATACCTGCTCTTTTTGTTCAATATTTGCTCCTGCAGCAAGAAGGAGCTTGCATACTTCTGTGTGACCATATTCAGCCGCAATATGCATTGGAGACTGAGACCTCTGTAAGATAAAATGTAATGTATATGATAACATTTATAACTTTTATAACATAAGTAAAAGTGATTGATTCACTTTTTGTGATTAACAGCCCTTTTAATTGGTGGCTCTTGTTATTGGAAGGTTATTCAGTTGTGTTTTGGTTTATATAAGTTGAAGACTTTAAAAACCAATAATACCTATTGTATTTATTTGTTTATAATGTGATATTGTAATTTGTATTTCATATTGAATAAAGATTTTTTTTTAAAGGGTCAAATCAGTCTAGAGTCATTTAATAAACAACCATATCTTTACATTATAGATTGGTTGTTTAAGTCTTTAGTTTATATCAAATATTGTGAGGCTTACCTCATTTAATGAATTCAAATCAGCTCCTTTTGAAATAAGCAGTTCTACTGTGTCCATGTTATTAGCTTCGGATGATAAGTGCAATGGTGTATTTCCTAACTAAAATATGTTATAAATTTTAATAACTAGAAGTTCTAAGAATAAATAATATAAATTCAAAAATTTGTTTTTCTTACCTTGTTTTGACAGTTAATATTACTTCCGTATTGTAACAATGCTTCAATGATTCCCCGACAACCGCTACCGCTAGCAATATGGAGAGGAGTATTGCCTTTCTGAAATTTCAAACTTTATAGTCAAGTATATAATATTGAAACACATACTTTTGAATAAATATGTATTTTTTTACTACTAGTATTAGCCATGAAATCACTTTCTTACTATGAACCAACTGTAGCGTTAGGCAAGGATAAGAAAACTGTAGCCTAGGATAAGAAAACTCTTGAACCATATTAGTACACCATTTTCTAGGTAGGTAGGTTTACGACAGAGGGTAAAGGTTATTTGATGGTATTTATTTTAATTCTCCATTTTTGACACCATTCTTGAAGGTTTATGATGTGGGATTGGAGTGCCTGAGATACAATGAAGAGATCATTATTCACTGATAACAAACATGTGTCATCAGCGTAAGTGGTGAGGACAGTGCTAGGATGGGTCGGGATGTCAGCCGCATGCACTGTGTACAGGATGGGAGCTAGGATACTTCCTTGAGGAACTCCGGCAGACTCAGTAAAGAGGGATAAATGGGTGGAATTGTGACACTCAGAATGTTCTATCATTGATGTAGGAATGCATAGTAAGGAAGTATGTAGGAGGAAGGAATTTACAGAGTTTGTAAAGCAGTCCCTGGTGCCAGACTCGGTCAAAAGCTTGTTCTACGTCGAGAAAGGCTCCAGTGCAGTAAATTTCGTGCTCCAATACTGATAAGACTACGTCCACCACACCGTGGCATTGCTGGATAGTGGAGTGTGATGTTTTGAAACCAAACTGGTGATCAGGGAGTATGTGATAAGATTCTAGGATAACTTTCAGGTGTTTAAGATTTTTTCCTGGATTTTTCCAATACTGGGCAAGAGTGATGTTGGACGATATGAAATTTAGTAATTTAAAAAAACAAAATTTACTTTTTAAGAAAATTTGAGGTGAGGAAATCCCACCACTTTCATTTCTTCAGCACAGGTCTCTCTATCTGCTCCACCTAATATTTGTCTGCAACATTGTTCTTTTGTTTGCCCAGATTGCTGTAACATTGATGATAATGATGGAGATGAAGAATCGAAACCAAAGAGCCACCCTCTTTAATTTCAAAATATTATCTCTGTATTAAAACTAATTTTTTTTAGTGTTTGTCCCAATTAATTTTCCTTGTCTTTCTTGTATTTAACCTAATTTTTTTAGTCTAAATTTTAATTTTTGACTAAGAGCCTTTACACAAAAACTGATTTATTGTTTCTGTTACTAGATTTACCATGTTTAGTTTTATTTGCTTTACTAATCTTATTCAATTTTACTAGTCTTGTTCTTGTTTCTTATTTCAGTAGTCTTAGTTTTAATTTTTGATTGAAACATTATGCCTAACCGCAACAACTGAAACTATTTTTTGAGTAACTCAAATTACGTAGTGCCAATTTTCTAAAATATGTTTTATTCCAAAATGAATGAGTAATTCTCATTAAAAAAGAATATATTCTATTCTCAAGTTGAGTTCCTAATAAATTATGTTAAATTCTACAGTTCTAAGGAGAGTTAATTTTTACGAGTTTTATGGATTTATTAATTTTTTTTTAAATATATAATCTATTATTTTTCTATCTTTTTCAATAAACAGAATTGTTAATTTGAGTTGTTTACACATTTTTTATCTAGAAAATCTTAAAATAAAATTATTAATAGTGTAGAATTTATTTTGTATCTCTCAAGCACACTGCGTGTGTTGATATAATTCTGAGGACATGTGTATTAGATTGTTAAATCAACGTACCAGGAAGAGAAAGCATCCAAAATTACTATTTTTTCTAACCTTAACCAGAAATGGTTCAAAAGTTATTTATATATTGGGGTAAAAGAAAATGTATTTCTTTACTTTCTATGATGTTTCAAAATTATTATTTGTATAGAAATTATAGACATATTTATTTTAGTATTACATGATTCTTGATATATAGTGAAGCGTTAGATTGTAGAAGAAAGAGCACTAGCCCGGTGTGTTTGTTCTCTACCGCAAGGTGGAGGGGTGTATTGCCTTCATCATCAACTGTTTCGAGCCCAGCGCCAGCAGCAATCAGTATTATAGCTACTTCTTCGTGTCCTCTCTCACAGGCTGCGTGGAGGGGTGTCCAGCCCTTCTGCAATTTAAAAAAAACACTTTAAGTTTTGGCTTCATAATAATTAAACAGTTTAATAGACTTATATATACATATATATAGGCAGACAGTGTAATAGGCCTATATATACATATATAAGATTTTCAGTTGACACTCTGACTAAGTCCATTTTTGGGAAAAATGAGATTATGCCTTAACCCTCGAGTAGGCCCGTTACTGGTTGTTACATGAGTGGTAGCATGGTTGACATATGTCACCCATGCTAATTTTTAGTTTTAAACCATATAAATTAATAATTTTTGTTAATTCAGCTTTTATACATTTTTATTTGAGTGTTATTAAAGGTTTAAAGAAAAAAAAAATTCAAATTAAAAATTATACAGAGGAAATATAACAATTATTACAAATATTTTTCAAGTGTTCATTACACATTTTGCACCATTTGCTAGTACTTCTGTTGAGTTTACGTCCACAATCGTGGCAACGACCCCTGGCACCTTCTCTTCCTGTTCATTCTGGTTGCTTCTCATCAACACCTGTGATCGCTTATGCTTAGGTGGTCACTTTCTCCTGAATCCGATTCATCGGTGTCAATACCTTCCTCGTCACTAGTTTCATTCAATTTATCCAGCCACTGTTTCTAAACTTTGGGATCTGAAGAAACTTCCACTCTTGGTTTTTCGGGTTGTGAGATATTTTATATTTTATATTTTAATAAAATAAAATAAATTTTTGATAAAAACAGAATAGGTTGAAAATAATCAAAATAACAATCATAAACTAGCAAAAATATTATTAACTAATTTATTAACACTTGATACTGAATATTATTAACACATCAATAAGTAGTGTGGAGATCTCAGAATAACACATTAACAATATTAGGTTTTAGAAGAATTCAGTAGACACATGAACCTTATAGGTTAAAAAGAAGGTGTCATAGCACCCTACAATAGAATCATTGACTCTAAAAGACTTATGACAGAGTAGCAATTAATTTGTAAACATCACCCTAGTTTTGTTACCATACAGTATGCTCAGCACTAATGGGTTAATCTAGATATATAACTTAACTCGATACCTGATCTGTTGAATTAGGATTTGCGGAAAGAGCCAGAAGCTTGGCAACAATCCTGGAATGTCCCTCGGCTGCTGCTTGATGGAGACAGGTCATACCCTCATTATCAGCAGCCTCCAGGTCTATCATCTCTAACGTGTCTAGCAGGTAGTCCACTACATCTTCTCTGTTGTTCCGAGCAGCACACATCAAAACGCTATATCCTTTCTACAACAACCGAGCAATTTCTAATTATGAATTTTATATATAATTATCATCTAACATGGTATTGCAATGTATATAGCTTATGTTTATATACATATTTTGTTACTTCCCTCTTATTGTATGATTAAGAAGTGGGCTAACAATAGGAAAATAATTATGTAGTTTGTAAATCCTACAATCTGAACTTCTTTCAGAGAATAACTGCCTCCAACGGGAGCTAACTGCTAACCAATTTTCTAGTCGGTCTCAAACAGCAGACTGACGAGTAATTCCTCTTAATGCCGCTCCTTATATAGATAGCACTAGTGAGGCAGGCACGTGCGGCTTAGCCTGACTCATCCTTCTTGGAATTTTAGAAGGTGGCTTACATCTACCTTTTGTGGGCCTTTATCCTCTCGCTGTTCATCTTCTGAAACCCGAGCGCCGATATATTTTTCAACTTTCAACCTCAGGTGAATAAAAACAGAATAACTAGATTTTAGAAAATCCAAAATCTATCACATCTTAATATAAATATTGAATGATTGTTTTATTAGATTTGTTTCGGATTGTTATTTATGTTTTTTTTTTTTTCTTTTTTTCTTATAACAATAATAATATTAACAATATAATTTTAGCTATTAACTTTCTACCTTTAATTAGCTGGATCCTTTTTCCTTACATGTTTATTATTAAAAATACTTCATGTTTTCTTACTTTATTTACTGCGTTGACGGTAGCTCCTGCATTGATGAGCATTTTAACAGCTTCCTTGTTCCCGTGCCATGCTGCCATTAATAACGGACGCATACCATACTGAAATAATAAAAACAAAATAATTATTATTTTGCTATATAGTTGTAATAATAATTCACACTTGTAGTGCTTACTACTATTATCAACATTATATTATTCTACTATTATTAACTTTTATTTTTAAATCCACACCTGTCAAAAACATAATTGACATAATATATAATAATCAGCGGATATGCTGAGATCTGCATATAAAATAAAAATTGGTATGTTAGACAATGGGAGAGATAGTGCCCTGGTGCACCCCTTCCTTGTCTTTGGTTTACTTTTATGTAAGTAGGTCTCTCATCCAGTTTCTTTTCAGTCTCCTCCTGGCATGAAAGATGTGGCCATACTGTTTGGGAGTCCCTTTAATTATTCACGAAATAGTCTGTAGTGTGTCAATGATGTGTTAAATATACCAACTTATATGTAGGTCAGTGTTAATAGCTTTATTGTTAACATACCAAGGTGCTTGTGTTATTAGTACTATTAATTACATAATATTAATAATTTTCAATTATATCATTCTCTCACCTTGTCACTTATTTATGACTTCTCCAGGCTATTTACTTTTATGAAAAATTGCTGTTCGTTTCATCTAGATACTGTTAAAAAAAATTATAAGTTTTAACACTTTAATTCATTTCCTTTCTTGCCATTTTTTACTCCACTTAGAATATGCATAAAATATTTTAGCAATAATTTCATATTTACAGAACAAAATAAAATTATAAATAAATTGAAGTGCAATTTCAAAAGCTTGAAGTACGATTCTTGTTTGCGTCTATAATATCATAAAAAATGAGTTTTAAAGTAAACTCATGTGTGCTCACAGCATAAAATAACATATAACGACACTTGTGTCGCCCAGTGAATGTAGCCCGTGCCGGCAAATTTTTACGGGAGTAAAAATTTCAATTTAAATACAGTTTTTCAAAATAATGAAAAAAAATGGTAAAAAGTTCAACTCCACAGCTACAATTTAAAAAAACCTTGAAACCTACCAATGGGAGCTCAAATGACAAGGTTTTTTTTTGGAAATAGGCCCCTGGTGTCAATTTAAAAATGGGTTCATACGTCATAGAGTGGACCAAATTAATTGTCAAAGGGCCTGGGATCATTAATTGAAGTAGGGAGTTCCCGGTATTCAAAACCTCATGGACCATATTAATTAAGAGTTAAAACGGTCTAAAAATGCGTCATTTGACAATTAATTTTGAAAATTTTTCCGGGACCCCCCGCCCTACCCCCGGTACTTTTGCCGTCCCGTATATCGCCCAGTCAAAATTCCTTAAAATATACACTGTGTGTGCTATGTAATTTTTTGACTCCATGAAAAAAAAAAAAAAAACACCTATATAACAAAATAAACAATTAAAGTAATGGTAAAATTAAAGTAACGAAAAGGTTTAAGTACTTGGGGGAAACAATATGTTGCAATGGTTCGGAGAAGGAGGGCATCCAGGAGAAAATAAAAAAAATTGGAACATTTGAGCTTCCAAACAGGCAAAATATACAATAAGAAGAACCTCTCCTCCAATGCGAAATTAAGGCATTACAATGTTGTGATAAGGCCTGTGACTTTATATGGCATGGAGACCACTTGCTTACCCAGCCTAGAAAGGCTATTAAGAATAGAAAGGAGGATCCTGAGAAAGATCTTATTTTATTTTTTTCTCATATAGCTATATAATATAAGAGGCAGTGAGTAGATGTGTAAATATATATTTTCTGGTATTTGTAAATATTTTGTCTTTTTAACATTCAAATAGTCAATTTTTTCTCTATATATCTTTTCCTTTCTTTTCACTATATTTGTTTTATTTCATTGATTTCTTTTTTATATTTTTTATCTTTCTGAATGCATTGTGATTATTATATTAGCATATCTGTAGTATTATTAGTATCTTTCTCATGTAGATATTCATAATAAGGTTTTATTTTAAAATAGATACATATATCATCTTTTGTATGTATATATATATATATATATATATATATATATATATATATATATATATATATATGTTTGTATGTGTATATATATCTACAATGGTATTTTAAGCTATAATTATTATTTCATATGTTTATTTTTTTTTAATTAAATTTATTTTTTTTCCCTATAAAAAGTGTATGCAGTAATTACTGATGCATTTAATTTGTAAATAACATACCAGACTATTGTACTTTTAACTGTGCATTATTTTTATTCTTAGGGGACAGTAAGTCCCAGAATAAAGTTTATTTTTTTCATTTCATTTCATCTATGGGCCCAGGAAAACACAGGAAGGTGACAGGCTAAGATCTAGCGAAGAGATCTACAGAGAACTGAAAGACCTGGAGACCGAAATAAGAATCCGAAGGCTGACGTTCTATGGATATATGAAAAGGATGAAGAAGGAAAGACTAAATAAAGAGATATTCGATAAAATTTGTAGCTATAAAAGGTGTAGGTGGATACACAAAGCAAATGCAAGAAGAATTAAAGAACCTTAAAATGTCAGAAACCGTTTGGATAGAGAGGTGTTCTGAAAAACAATAAAAAATCTCACTAAAATTAGCAGAGAGAAAAAGAGGGGTACAATGTGGTCCAGGGAAAGAAGGGAGAGACATTCAAGAATAATGAAGCTAAGATGGGAGGAAAGAAAGTCGAGAATCCCAAAGAAGCCTAAACCGTGATATTCGCGTGGTTCTTGGGGCCTATATGTGAAAAAAAAATAAACAATACTAGTGCGAACAATGATAAATAATAGTTTGATTTTAATCCAAGCCAGAGTATTACAAATAACAATATACAGTTTATATAATAATATAAACAAAACGAAAATTAAACTCTTTTATGGTATAATACAAAAATAAACTTTATGATAAGAAAGAAGATATTTACTACAATACTAATAAGATATATAATGTGTACATTGTGTTATTAAAATCGGTATTAAATCATTTTTTATAAAGTTAGGAATAACTTTTCGGAGCAAAGCTTTCTTATTGCAGGATATGCACAGAGCGCTGTAAGGTTTGAACTAAAAAAAAACAAAAAGCGACAGCGAACGAACGGCACGTATGTACCTTAGGATGTAGCACGTATGTGCTACTTGGATCGAACATTTATATTTGTTTTTCTGATGACAAATTTAATGTAGAATATGTTTCGTTATATAACATTCGCCTCTACGACCTACCTTGTTTAGGATCTATGTTGGTTGAATGAAAAGAGTAAGTTTGAAATCTCTATTTTTTAGTGAAGGGATTTTTTGTTGTTACTCGGATCAAAAACTTGCTGAAAGTCGATTTATTAGAAATTAAATGGAAAATATTTTTGTTATATAACATTCGCCTCTACGACCTAATTTGTTCAGGATCTATGTTGGTTGAATGAAAAGAGTAACGTTTTAAACAGCTTTTTCTTTTCTCAATTTGGTTTATTTCGAATAATCATTAATTGAATGGCTCCGCAGAAAAACGTTCTAAGCGACAAACAAAATTTTGAGTAATCAGTGAAAGAAAATCATAATTTAAAGTTCTTGTTAGTTTTGTAAATTTTTTTTTATTATTCTCTTTTTTTAGTTACAGACTACTTCAACTATTAATTTACTAGACAAACGTTCAAAGCTCCCAATTAATTACAAAAGACTCATTTACATGACTGTGAGTAGACCTATTTGGACGTACGGAGTTGAGCTTTGGGGCTCTACTAAACCATCCAATTCATCTCGTATCCAATCCTTACAATCCAAAACCCTTCGAAAAATCCTCAATGCTCCTCCATATGTTTCTGATTTAGCCCAAACCAGATACCTATCCTTCCATAGTAAGCTCCATAACCACTCCAATCCACTAGTCTCCCAACTTGCTTCCTTCTCCATCCCTGATAATTATCTGATTATAATCCTCCGAGGCGTCTGAAAAGAAGATGGACTAGAGACCTTTTAGTGTAGATTTTATTGAAGTGCTACTAGTGAGTAGTTCTTCACAAGTTATTTGCATGCCATTGTATTCACTGTCCACACATTTACTTGTTGTATATTATTTTGTGCAGCTGTAAATATCAATGAATGAAAAAAAAAAAAAAAAAAAAAAAAATTTTCACCTTTTTATTTGTTATATTTACATGTATAATAACATAATGGATTGCTATATCATACTATAATGTATTATTTATAATACATTTAAAAATCTTTAAAATTGTCACTTCAAAATTTTGTCGCTTAGAACGTTTTTCGGGGGACCCATTCAATTGTTAATTTAATTTAAGTAATTTAAAATCATATGGGTATGAAGAAAAAAATAAAGAACATGAGGGCATTGACAGTCAGCAGGATCAAAACTAACGTGACCTTATTTATTATTTACTTTTCCTTTATATTAATAAATTTGCATTATGTGATGTTTAAAAAAAGAAAAAAAATGATCTAATAAATATTATTTAAATTAACAAATAAAAAAAATGTTGCTTTTAAAAAATAATTTAAATAATGTTACTAAGGAGATGGATTTGTCAGGGGTGCAGTTAGGATGAATAAACACTGCCAGTTTTTAAATGAAAAATTTATATTTTGGCGTGCTAACGTTTCGACCTGCCTTGCAGGTCTTCACCAGGCCTAAAATAATTATTTATTTATTTATTATTTATTTTAGCCCTGATGAAGACCTGCAAGGTTACCTATGGTAATTTGCTTTAACAGTGTTCAGCATTAATAACATTTTATTAAATAATGTTTGTTCGTTAAAATCGTACTTTTGATTCTTAAACAAGCTGTGCTCCTCCCTTCGGTCATTCCGAAGTGTCACACAGCTGTTTTAAAAAAAATTTAATTAGAAAAAAAATGGTTGTGATCTGGGTATATCTCGTTGAAAGGCGGAAAATGAAGTTATGTGTTTCGTGCTTCTTCCTATCAGGCAAGCCAGGACGAGAAACCAAACCTTTTTGTTATTTTGAACCTCAAGTGTTACAATAAATATTTTTAGTAAACATAAATACATTCGAACATTTATATAGCACACCTGTGGCTGTATACATACCTTATCAACTGCTTCTATGTCACATTTGGCCCCTATTAACAGTCCCATTATCTCTGTGTTCCCTTTTGACGCAGCCCAGTGGATCGGTGCTCTTCGATACTGAAACAAAAATATCGATTAAATAGAACGATGTAATTCAGATGGCATTAGCTGACTAATAACAATCAGGTCTGTCATAAATTAGCTTCAAATTTTCGAAATCAGGTTTGTAAATCATACAAAGGATTGTTTGACGCAAGGTTTCCCATCCGGACTTCTGACATCGTCGGTTAATCTACACGTCTTAATTGACTCCATTACTACTGAGTTAGGATGGAACTGGGTCATGGAAGGTTTATACGCTTTTATCATAATCTTAAGTAAGTAATAAATTTTTAAATAGAGAGAATAACTATTTTTTAATTCGATTTTATTAACTTCACCTATATTTTATTTAACGGAATCTTGCATCGTAATTTTCACCGATTTCCAGCTATCTGATTATCTTGAAAATTTGCACACGTGTCAAGGTCAAATAACAATACAATAATTGCACAACTTTGTTTTAACGTTCATACTTAGTCCAGTTGAAATAAAACCAAAAAGGGTGTCTGCCTTGAAAAGGTGAAGTGGTAGGTTTTACGTTTGATTATGGTCCAGATGGATCCTAAGAACAAAATATTAAAAATGAAACTAAATTTGATAAGGTGAAGATGTTTTTCCCTTTTTTTTCAGATTTTGGAAAAAAACATATAGAAAAATGCTTTCAATCGAAAAATGTTTTATTTACAAAATTTAAGTTTATTAAATTGTGCGCTTAAAGACATCCTTTAAGCTGAATTTTATTTAGGTGTTTAGCCTACAATCGATTGTTAAACATCGAAGAATTTTATCAACTTTAGAAAGTTAGTTTTGGTCATGTTAAAGAATCTATAACGCAGAAATGGCTAATTCAATAAAAAATGTTAAATATAAAAATTTGTAAATCATTAAATTTTGTGCAAGATAGGGTTTTTAAGCTAAACATTTGCCCATTTCTGCTCTGAGATATGTCAAAAAAACAAAAATTGTTGGTTGATTTTGGATAAACTGTGTTAACATTGCAAACAAATCACGAATAGTTCAGAGAAATTAGAAATTAGAAATGTGATAATAAGATAAAATAATAAAATGACAATAGCTTGTTAAGCAACTACCCACTGGTAATACCTTAATAGAAGTTCTATATGAGAAGGTCCCGAGGCCATCTTCTTTTGAGACGCCTCGGAGGGTTGTCAGGTATTGAATGGGAACCAAGTTGAGAAACTAGTGGATTAGAATGGTTATAGAGTTCACTGTGAAAGGATAGGTATCTGGTTCGGGCTAAATTAGCAACACATTGAACATTAAGGTCTTTATGGATAAGTTTATTTGTAAAAGTAGGGACCATTAAGGATTTTGGATTGTAAGGATTGGATACGAGATGGGTTAGATGGTTTAGTGGAGCCCCAAAGCTCAATTCCGTACGTCCAAATAGGTCTGATAACTGTCATGTAATTGAGTCTTTTGTAATTAATTGGTAGCTTTGAACGTTTGTCAAGTAAATGTTGAAGTAGTCGAAAACGACGGGCAGTTTCATGTTGTTTTAGTCTTGTATGTGGATTCCAAGTTAAACGTTTGTCCAGTTGGAGACCTAGATTGCGGATCTGTTCAACAGGGATTAATTGAATGTTATTAAATCATTTTTAATGTATAAAGATTTTCATTGTGACAATATCATGGAATAATAATATGGAATAATTGTTCCTAGAATGTAACAAGTTAGTTTAGCGTTATTAGTCGCGCAAGTATGAACATCAAGTTGTTGATAGCATTTTCAAGTAGTTGGAAACTAGTTAAATTTGCACGAGTTTTGAACTTTGTGTGACAGGGTTTTGAGCTAGTTCCATTATTATTCGAGCGTGGTTCTTGCCTTTGATGGCTTCCGGTGGAGAGGAGTTCAAAATTAGAAAACTGATCAAAGGGCTGTAGAGCGAAAAATTGATCTAAATTAGAACGTAAAGATAATTAAAACTAACATGTTTCCTAGAATAGAAATCAAAGCTACGATGGTGACGTGATTTTTCATCTTACTTGGTGGAAAGTGTTAAAATTTAGTATATATAATAAGTGTAGCAAAGTGCTGATATTTTAAATTTTTTGTATATTTTTGAAAACTAGTCTGAAATTAAAAAAAAAAAAATGAATAGATGTAGCCAATTATACAGACCAACAAAAAAAATGTTTTTGAAAACTTTTTTTTACTTTAATAGCTGATTTTTATAGATTTTTGTGTGCTGAATCCAAATCTGGTCTTAGTATTTTTGTATCACCCCTAGTTTTTGAGAATTTTGCTTTTTTTTATATAATTTAAAAAAGCATATATAACTGTTTCATATAAATATAAAGCATTATATAACTGTTTCATGAGGCCTAACTTTATATGTAGAGCTGGTAAGAGAATGTTTCTAGGATCTACAAGGTTTTTGCGGAGAATGTTCTTCTCGCCGGGTTTTGAAGACTCCCTCACAGGCCAGTTCTTTCTTCACCAATGTTGATCCCTTGCTCTACTGTCCCATTCACACACACACACGAAAAAAGGGAAATTTGGTAAAACCGCCTTGCTGACCAAGAAGCATGTATGTTACGAGGGTGAATCAAATATAAACGGTAATTTTCAAAATTATATTTATTGAATAATATTATACAGAAACTATACCTTCAACATTTTTCAATGTAGTCTCCTGCATTATCTACACACTTCTGCCACCGATTTGGAAGCTTGAATATTCCCTGTTCATAAAAAGACTGAGGGCGAGTTTTTAACCATTCGCGCACGTGCTTTTCGACGTCTTCATTGTTTTCAAATCGTTTTCCTCCAAGTGATTCTTTCAGGGGCGCAAACAAAAAATAGTCACAAGGGGACAGGTCTGGACTGTAAGGAGAGTGTTCGAGAGTTTCCCAGCCCATTTCTTCCAATTTATCCCTTGTCAACAATGCGGTGTGAGGCCTTGCGTTGTCATAGAGAAGGATGACATCTCTAATGGGCACACCTCGTCTTTTGTTCCGGTAACTGGTTTTTGCTGACTGTAGCACCTGGCAGTAGTAAGCCGCATTCACTGTTCGTTGATCGTGAAGAAAATCAATGAGTAGAACTCCCCTTGAGTCAAAAAAAATTGTTGCAAGAACTTTTCCGGCTGAGAGACGAGTTTTGGCTTTCACTGGGCAGCCTTCATCCTTCCTTCGTCACTCCTTACTTGCCATTTTCGATTCGGGGGTGTAATGGTGGACCCACGTCTCATCACATGTGACGATGCGCCTCAAAAAATCTTGGAGGAAAACGATTTGAAAACAATGAAGACGTCGAAAAGCACGTGCGCGAATGGTTAAAAACTCGCCCTCAGTCTTTTTATGAACAGGGAATATTCAAGCTTCCAAATCGGTGGCAGAAGTGTGTAGATAATGCAGGAGACTACATTGAAAAATGTTGAAGGTATAGTTTCTGTATAATATTATTCAATAAATATAATTTTGAAAATTACCGTTTATATTTGATTCACCCTCGTACTTTCAAGTCACCACTTATCATCCAACCATGAGCCGAATAGACAATTTTATTCAACACTATTTCTAGGTTTTCATAGCTTTCTTTCACCTGTACAGAATGGCTAACAGGTATAGATGCATAAGTGTTACTATTGTGTAATAAAACAGCTTTTAAACTAGTTTTGGAAGAACCAATAAACAGCCTCCAGTCTTCTTTTTTGTATTCAACACCAAACTCTTTGATCAGACCTGGAATGTCTGAGCGGTACACTAAATCACCTTCTTGTTCAAATAATTTCGAAAACTGCTGCTCTCTCTTCCTATACAGATATATGCTAGTTCCAACTGCCAACAAGTTCTTTTCTTTTAGCCTAGAACCAAGCAATTCAGCTTTTTCTTTTGTTAACCCAAGATCCCTAACTAAGTCGCTAAGCTCAATCTGAGTAAACAGTTTAGGCTATATATTTGCTGTAACACATTGGAACTCTTCATCATCTTGCTCATCTGTTTCAACAGTGCTGCCAACTCTTCTACATTCAGCAAATTTTATTATACAATTTTATTTGTAGTATATAAAAGCTGTTAAATTCTGTAATAAATCAAAAAATTTAATATATTGATGTGCAAATGTGAAAAAAATGGTAGGTGATATGGCTTAATAAGTGTCATATTTGGATTTAGCACCCTAAAAAACAGAATAATAAGGTGTTTTAAGTAAAAAAGTTTTTTCATCGTTGGCCTGTGTAGTTTATCTATACTAATTGTATTGATTGTATAACAGCATGCATACCTCTGCTAATGTTTTTTAAATTATCTATGTGTTTTCTAATTATTACTTATGATTTCTATTGTATACAGTGTTTTCTCTTACCACAGCTGCGCCGGATATGGTCGAGTCGGTGCATCCGACTATTACTTTATTAATGTAATTTTATTATCCTGACCCCACGTTTAACATTTGTCTTATTATACCTAAAGGTACATATGGTGATAAAGCTAAAGGTTGTTTTATATTATACGGCAGGACACGTAGCGGAGCGAAACGTTTCAGATAAGGCAAATATTATTATAGTTAGTTTTATACTTTCTGCGTATATATAGCGGATCGGATCCGGTAATACACGGTCCGTTTCAGACAAGACATTAAGACATTTCTCGAAAAGAATGTTTTTTCGGAACCGGTCGCTGTCAGATCGTGTCTTAACATGTTTTCTTCGTAGTATAATTTACTTTCTAACTCCGACAGTGCAGTTCTCCAATGACTTTGCCCCGTTCCAGTTCTTTTTCTGCGTTTAAATTTGATTTCACTAGACTAAAACGACACGAAACTGCCCGCCGTTTTCGACTTCTTTGACATTTACAAGACAAACGTTCAAAGCTTGTGCAATTAATTACACACGATTCATAAACATGACTTTGATTAAACCTATTTGGACGTACGGAGTTGAGCTTTGGGGCTCCACTAAACCATCTAATTCATCTAATATTCAGTCCTTACAATCCAAAATCCTTCGAAAGATCCTCAATGCTCCTTACTTTGTCACCAATATACTTATCCTTAAAGATCTTAATGTTCTATACGTTGCTGATTTAGCCCACACTAGATACCTATCCTTTCATAGTAAGCTCCATAACCACTCAAATCCCCTAATTCCTCAACTTGCTTCCCACACCATTCCTAATAATCCTTCGAGGCGTCTGAAACGGATATGGCCTAGAAACCTTCTAGTGTAGAATTTTTAATTAAGTGCTACTGATGAGTAGTTCTTTTCAAGTTTTAACATGTGTTTGTAATCGTTGTCAATAAATTTACTTGTTGTATTTATTTTGTACAGTTTTAAATTTTAATAAATGCATATATATATATATATATATATATATATATATATATATATATATATATATATATATATATATATATATATAAATTGCAAAATTGAAGGTTACCAATTAATTGAGTGCGTAAGGAGTAACACATTGAACATTTTATATCAATATAAGACTATAAAAACAGAAATTGCACATATACATTTATAAAAAGAAAATATAATCAAAATAATTTGTATAAATTTCTACTTGTTGTTCAGAATATATAGGTTTTCCACATCCTTTCTTGACTTTTTTATCTTTTCGTCTTGGAGAAATAACACACCTGGACTAAACATAATGACTAAACAATAGTATGAAGTAATATACTATAAACAACATATCATTTAAAACAAAATATCTCCGCTTCGCCTGTGCTCCCGGTCCGTACTGAGGAATATAAAACAAGCCAAACTTGGAACAGATATGTCATATCATAAGAATAGACTCTAATGGGACACTGACAGTATTACTTTTGCCCACAGATTTCTCAAAACAATTATGAAATATATTTTTTAAATATATAATTTGTAGAGATATAACGTTATTTAAAATATACAGAATGATTTTTTTTTCTTGATATTTGATATTCTGTTTGATTGTGTATTAACTAATAGTGAAAGTGTAGTCGTTGCTCAGATATGTCATTTGTAATATCGGTTCCGACCAAGGTTGTGGTTTCTGTATCGTCACTGGTCAATAACTTATAAAGGTGATATATTTTGTCTTGGGTTTTATTTATGATTCGCAGCCAGCTTGAAGGCTTTCTGCAAGAATGTCGTCGGCCTTCAAAGATTCAGATTACAACTGCAGGATTAGTTATTGTTTTTGTTTTTTTGGAATTGTAATGAGTTTACAATACTGTATATGTGTACATAAGAAACAACTTACGATTTATAGTAAATAAAATCTTCTATGTTTTTTGTATATATCTAAAAAAAAAACTATGGATTAAATTTTTTTTAAAAACATATACATATACTGGTGTTCGGAAGATCGTTGGCCAAAGAGGTATCTCGGGTAGGAAGGTTCGTTTTGAACCTATTTAAGGTCTCTTACCTATATACTAAGTCTTACGGTTTTTTTATGATTTTTTTTTTTTCCGCCAAAACCAAACATTTATGCCTTAAATATCGTTGTTTACTGATATCAACGTCATTTTTTTTAAAAATGTAATTACTAATACATTGTCCATGCAAAATAAAAAAGATTCGATGCGATAAACAAATCCCCCCCCCCAAAAAAAAAGAAAAAAAAAGGAGATCGTTAAACTTGTTAAAGGGGAAAAAAATAATAATAAGGGCTACAGCCAAATCTAAATTATTTTAAAAACATGTTTTTTGTTGTTGTTTATTTTTGGCCTTTAACAAGATTAAACGATCACCCGTTTTTTTTTTTTTTTTTTTTTGTATTTGTTTTTTCATCAAATCTTTTTTATTTTACATGGACAATGTATATATAATGTTATGAATATAAGGTGTGAACCTTTGATACTTTCTTGAGATACAACAGTAAACATGTTGAGATACAACAGTAAACAGGGAAAAGAAAAGGAAGACTAGGAAAAAGACTGAAGATTGTGTCTGTGTGATAGGAACGAACATTAATTCAGATTACTTGAAGAGTAAGTGAATCTCTAAGTCTTTAAACTGAATCAATAAATTAATAGAAAAATAGTTAAATTCTAATTTATATAGACAGATAATAATTTGTGTTGAATGAGATTCGAGACAAATCATTCGAAAATGGTGGAAGTGTTATTGTGTCCACATCCACATTCCCTGACAAACGATAGTCTTTTCGTAAATAAACCTATATTTCAACTGATCGGACATTGTCGTCATTTTTGTTTGCACTCCAACTTGCAATCAGCTGATTAAAACATATGATCTAATTAACAAGTGCCTTCAGCCAATATCCTTTAAATCGTACACAAACACAGTAATTGCAATAAATACTAAACGAATTCCTTCTATCGAGAGCTATGAACCAGCATGTGATGGCCAATCTTCGTTCCCGATTAGAAGAGTGCCCGGAGCATAACGGTCACCATTTAGATAACATCATATTTTCCAAATAATTTTCCACTTTATATTGCAATAATTAACTATAAACTTTTCTTTTTTTTTTTATTTTAAGTAGTTTTTGTTTTATCGAAGTAACAAATACCCGATACTCTTTTTGGACACCCTGTACAATAAAATAGATAAATAAAAACAAATTCAATAAGTGTTGAAAACATTTGTGGAGTTAACAATGTTGATATAATCGTGTATAGAAATCCTTCTAAGGACAATTCTTTTGGGAATGCTGTTATTATTTTGATAGCAAATGTTTTATTTTTGTTAAAGTTTTGAGGATTTTTAAAACTACAATTTTGTTCTTTTTTAACTAAGAAAACTCCTAAAAGAAACGAAGTTGGAGATTTGGTGAGGACGGATGGAGATTCCATGTCAAAGAGGGGTTTTCTTGAATAGATTCTTGTTTCAAGATATTAGGAAGACTTAGGATGCGTTGGCAAGTTCGATGTTCAAACACTTCTAGGATCATAAAATTGGATGTTCGTCGTGCAGGATCGGGGTACGTGTTCTAAGTTGATTCAGGAAGCCTTGACTCAGCAGTAAGTTGTTAATATATAGTTGGCGAACTCTTAAAAACTAGGTACAAGGTTAGGCTAGCATAAAATCATATTTATAAGTGAAATTTCCACTTACGTTATTTCTGGAATTGATGTCTATCGGCTCGTTGAGGACTTCCCTAACTGCTTCCACGTCATTCTTTATTACTGCTTCATAAAGGAGGAGGTCGTTCTTTATTACTGAAAAAAACAAAAAAATAAAGCAGTTTATTCATTATGAACATACTACAAGCAGGGAGTAGATTTGTTGAGATATATAATTAAATATAGATTATAGAAGAAAAAAAAAAGGTGCCCCTCTTCAACGTTTGAATAATCTTGGTAAGGTTCTACTGTTTCTCGGCCAATGGTTGTGCAAGAAAGTGATTTGGCAAGAACCATACTCAACCGCCAGGTTTTTTCCCCAATTAATTTTTTTTTTGAGCCCAAGACTTCCATTGAAGTCCTATACTGGCCTGGGTGGGAAGGTCAAGATTCATTTCATGGGTCCGCCACAAGAAAGAGATATACCAGGTATGCAAGTTTAAAATGTCGTTTATTTCTTAAAATATATACACAGTAATTTAAAAAAAAGTATAATATATTTTATTCAAAGTACTGCACTCGATGTGGATGGTTGTCCTGGCGTTACCCATGATTTTTTTCGTTTGGGATTCTGAAAATAAATCCATTTTTCATCGCCAGTTACAACTCGATGCAAAAAACCCTTTCTTTCGTGGCGTAAAAGCAGCATTTCGCACACGTTTTTTTCGTTTTTTTTCCATCTGTCGTTCGTCCAATTCATGTGGAACCCATTTTCCAACCTTTTGAATCTTTCCCATAGCTCTAAGGCGATCGGAAATGGCTTGCCTAGTGACATTCAACTGTTCTGCCATCATTTGTTGGGTTTGGGTATTGTCTTCGTCTAATAAAGATTGCAATTCGAAGTCCTCAAACTTTTTTGGTCGATTTTCTCGTTTTTGATCAGTAACATCAAAATCACCACGTTTGAAACTTTGAAACCAACGTTCACATGTCCTGACGGTTGGAGCAACATCGCCATAAGTCTCAACAAGAATTCGATGACATTCAGATGCCTTTTTCTTTTGATTAAATAAGAAAATCATGACATGCCGCAAATGCTCTTTATTTGGCTTAAAATTAGACATTTTTAACACCAAAGAAAGGTATGATACGTCCACGTAAACGACTTAAAAACAACTGACTTTTGTAAACAAATGACTAACAAACAAAATAGCGTTTAGAGATAAGCAAATCCTTCAATAGGCTAAGAGCGCATTCTATTGGAATTAAAACGACATTTTAAACTTGCATACCTGGTATGCGTTATTGAGACAATAAACAATAAACATAGTGCTGCCCAACTTTATTGGGTTGCTATAAACACAGCATACCCATCTATCCAATTAAAGACAACAATATAATTTATAATATAGTTATAGTTCTATAATATAATATTTAATACTACCTAATACTAGACAAACTAATAACATTTTTTTTTTTTTTTTCCTTCCTCTTCATTTTTTTATTTTTTATTTATAATATATTCTTCAATAAAGGAGTTACATATATTGATCAACAATTGTATTATAAAAAGCATTCAACTCCTCTTTATTAAAAGTAAAAGCTTGTTACATGTTTCGAGAAACAAGGTCCCACCATCAGACTGAAAACAGTATTTACAATTTACTATAATCACACTACATTTTCTAACATCTAAACAATACCATTCTAACTTCAATCTACTACAATGTATCTCATTATAAATTTACCTTTAAAACAATCTCTTGGTGTTAACACACCGTGTCAGTTTCATTTACATTGCCTATAGAATACCTCTTCTACTTTATGGGTACAAGGGTCAATCCTTATCTCTACTATTGCTATTAGTACTAAGTTGGCCAATCTTATATTATTAATTTATTAGTTATACTAGCATATATAGATCCTATTGTATCTGTGTCCGTTTTATAGTTTATTGCATTATTGATCGTTTTATAAATGTATATCGCTTCTTCTATTTTTCTATTATGTGTTTTGGTTTCATGTTGCAAGATTTTAACGTTATCAAAATTGAATTTGTGGTTCAGTTTTTGTGCGTGTTCTAATAGGGCTGTTTATTACTGTTTGATTTGCTTATTTTTATAGTGTCGTATTTATGCTGATTAATTCTTTTATATAAATTCTGCTTGGTTTCTCCAATATAATGTTTATTACAATCCAAGCAGTCAATCTTATATGTGACATCTTTCTTATTCATATGTTCTATTTCGTTCTGTGTTATTATATTTTTTATTTTATTTGTGTTATATAATGCAATGTATATTTTAAAATTTTCATTTTTTAATTTCTTGATTACTTTTTGAGTCAATTCTGGTATATATTTTAATCTTTTTTATTTCTTAATATATATTGTATTGTTTATATTATTTGTTATTTTTTCATTATTTTTAACACTTTGATCTATTTCTTCTATTTTATTTTCATTATTCACTGTATTATCATAATATTCAGTTATTTTCTTTTGTTCTATTACTCCAGTGTTTTTATTATTATCTGTGTTTGTTTTCAGTATATTATTATTCTTTATTTCATTTCTTAATGTTTGTTTATTATTATTTCCATTGGTTTCATTATTTTTTACATTATATTATTTATATTATTTATTTATATTATATTATATTATATTTATATTCTTATGCCACATTTTATTAATTATTTTAGTGGGCACCATATTATATTTTAAATCTTTAATAATCTCTCTTTTTATTTTGTTAGTATAAATTTTATCTGTTAATATTAAAGCAGTTTTATATAGTTTTCTATAGTATTTAGTTTTTAGTGGAGGGGGTGGTGGCTGTAAAAATTTAATAATCCATTATTTGATACTTCTTTTTTTACTCATCTTGTGTTTATTCTATCATTGTTTTTAATTATTAACATATTTAAATATTTAATTTTATTTTCACTCATATTCTCTCTGGTAAATTCTAACTTGTTATTTATTTTATTAAATTTATTAAATATTTCGTCCATTTCATTATTGTTATTTGTTATAATTAATAGGTCATCTATATATTTCACTATTAATATCGGTTCATTAATAATTTCTTCTTTAAAACTTTTCTCCATTAAATAATTTAATGTAATTCTACTAATATTAACCGCCAAACTCGTAACTGCTTTGTATAATACAATTATTTTTTATTAATTTTTTTTTTATCTTTTCCTCTTTTTTTTATTATCTTAGGACCTCTCCTAACTGTCCGCTGGCACCAGGGACTTTTAACCGAATTTTAGGGAAATTTTAACACGTCCAGACGGGATTCGAACCTGGTATCGAATTACTGATACTTATATACCTATTCACAATTTTTGATCTGTTATTTTTGGAGTTGGTGCCAGAGTAATCTTGCCTTTGCAACAAACCTTCTGCACTTCTTTCTTTACAATTATCACCTTTCTTTCGATTTCGGTTTGTTTTGGCTCAAACAACTGTTCATAAATTGTAAAAATGTCTAGAAGTATTAATAATTTCGTTGATTGTCCTTTAATGCTCTTTGTTTTGAAGTAGTTAAAATATTATTTTTAATTTTTAGTTCAACTTTGTACATGTAAGTTTAGTTTTTAAGTCAGTTTTTTTTCTTCATAAATTTAAACTTATTTTTCATTTCTGTAGTTAGTGTATTTTTGTTATAATTTAGATTTAGTCACCATACAGTAATATGTTTATAGTGGAATGTTATATAATAGTGATAAGTGTTTTCCGACTGTTATTGTTTTTGTTGATTTTTCATAAAAAAAAAAAACGCTAAGTTGATTTCAATAACATTTTTATGGGATCACCTATGAACTGTGACCTACCGCTCAAAATAAAATCATCAAAATCGGATCATAATTGACGGAATAATCACGTAACAAACATTCACAAAATAAAAAAATAAAAAAAATGCAATCAAATTAAGAACCTCCTTTTTTTTTTAATTTGATTAAAAATGTTTTAGTAGTTATAAATAGTATTCCATTGTTGACTTCGTAACGTTTTTACGACGAAGCTGTTGTCTTTCAAAGGCAGTGAAGGTGCGAAAAGAACCTTGCGGTAGCCGTTACGCAATAATTAACGTATTACGACAGGAGGAACCGTTACCGGATCTGGTGCATGAACTTGGTTACCCGGTATTCGTATCTTACCCAACTCATAGTTACAATGAAACAACGAAGATGCAATCCTTCTAATTTACTCCTCTTCGAAACTTTAGTAACTCGAATATCGCCATAGGATTGCGGGCGATTTGGTAATATAGAATTAATTAACTCATCTACACAGATCTTATTGTATAGTTCTGTGCCAACTCTTCGAAATTAAACTCAGGAAGTTAAATAAATAAGTAAACAAAAAATATAAATAATGAGACCGTTATAGCCGAGCGCATTGTTGAGCGCATCATGTTCGAATCGGCCTAAGTTGATTGGCACATATTTTTTGTTAAACCCAATTTCTCCGCAACTGGAAAAAACAATGCCTATGCCTATGTCTATTTTTATTTACTTCTTTTCCCAATTTAAATGTTTGTTTGTTTATTTCGTTTAACGTCACTTTATGCTGCTATGGCTAATCGGACGATGCTACGGTGGGAGTCCTAAATTTTGCCTATCCAGGTATAATTAGGATAGGGATCTTTAACGAGTACCTGACATCGCACAGGCTCGGGACCCCCATTTTACGTCCCTTCCGAAGGACGCATAGCTAAGGATTTTTTACTCCCTTTAAAAAATCCTAAGGTCATCTGCCGGGCTGCGAACCCGCGATCTTGGGTTTAGTAGGTTGCTATGCTAACCACTACACCACAGGTGACCCCCCCCAATTTAAATGTATTTGAATAAAAAGGATCAAATTACTTTCTTTTTTTTTTTCTGTTTCAAATTTGTATTCACAGCTGTTATTGGAGTAACAACAAATGAATTTGATGATATTGTAATACTACAGGTCTTGTAGCCGTGTAGGATACTAGCACTCAACAGTACCATTTCCTGGTATGGGTTAAAGAGATTTATTTGAGCAAATCTCTCACCCAGCTTCTTTTAAGCCATCTGAGAGTATTTCCAGGAATGTCAGTCGTGGCCATGTCATTAATGAGTATGTTATCATGTTAATGAAGTCGTGAAATCGTCTATAAAGGTTATTTATATGTTCCTTTACTGTGGCTACTTGTAAAACAGAGTGAAGTGTGTGTTTTGAAATGTACGAAGTGATTTCTTGATTAGTCTGAGTATTTTTGATTGGAATATTTGTATTTTTTTTAAGGTGCTTATTTTTTGCAGTCCCGTATATTTGCGTAGCGTTTGTCCATATGGGTTTAAGTAAGTAAGTGTATGTATTTAGTCGTTGTGGGAGTTTTAGTTTCGAACGTTTTATGAAGTACAGTGGACCCTCGTTATAACGCGGGTTATGGGGAAATGAAACCTCCCGCGCTATAGACGTACCCGCGGTATAACGAGGGCGGAAGTATGAATTATTGGGAGTCAAAAAATAATGAAAATACACTCTGATATAAACTCGGGCAACAACTAAATAATACACAGTTTTTAAAAAGGAAGTGAGGGGGATTCTGTTAACCAAGAAGGCAGGAATAGAGACAACTTCTCCGTACGTCATCTAGGTAGGTTACCGGGAAGATATTCAATCGACATTGTCTAAACAACACATTTCGGCTTATTTCCAGGACGACACAAGCGATGTACACACTCTTTTCTAAAGTTTTTTTTTAAATTCTAGTAAAAATCAAACTCTAAAAAGTTCTAATATTGAAACAAAAACAATGAAACTTGGTTAGACAATCGTAATTAATTCTAAACGTCCTATTTAGTTTTACTTCCTACGTTAACAACCAGTTATTTTTTTTTTCATTTACAAATTCCTTTTAATGTTCAGTAAAATTAGAAATGTGTTTAAAAAAAACAAATTTAACAAGTGTAACTTAATTTTCAGAGTTCCTTTTTCCCAGAACTTAATAAACTTTGAAACCTTTTCGTTTTTTCTCTAGTTTTTATGACTCAATTTTGTAATGAATTGTTTTCAAGTTTTCTATTGTTGGTTTTAAAACCATAATACGATGTAATCTTATTTTTTATTAATTTTAATTGAATCAGGATCGGGACCGGAGCTTGACCCGCGTTATATCCGAATCTGCGGTATAACGAGCCGCGTTGTACCGAGGGTCTACTGTATTGGATACAAGAGTTTTAGTCTCTTGTTTGGACTGAAACGTTTATGTTTTACATGTGGGCCCCAGGTCATTCCTCTATCAAATGTAAGTTCTAAGTAATGAATTTCGTTTGTTTGTGGTATGGGTTCATTGTCGATTAAGACAGTACCTTAATAATTAAATTTAATTTACCATCAATGAATATTCGCAATAAACAAAGATGAGAGAAAATAGCGGTTTAAAACCTGACTTTTTTCATTGAAACCAATACAGCTTCTCAGCGGTTGGTCCTAGTGACACATGTTATAGAACAGAAAATATTTTACATTAAATTTCTAAATTGAAAAAAATTCGGCATATTTTCGTAACGAGCAAACTAACAGAGCTAGAGAATGTCAAAATGTTACATTTTTTAGGGTAAAAAAACCACTTAACGTCTTCCTGACTGGGAAGAACAGCAGACCCTGGATATGTCTATCTATAATCTAATTATCCAGTAAAATAAGGGTTTGCCGAAAAAAAAACTGCGGAACTTTTATTCTCAACGGATCTTTATGTTATTTGAGGTGCTGAATCCGAATCTGAAGTTTGTTACCACGGCAAACATCGGCTTCATATTCAAAATCGCAAAAAAACGCCAAAAAAAAACCGTTATTTTTGTTATTTTATCTATAACACGATAACGAAGTTTTTTTAGAAGAAAGCCTTCAAATATTAATTGTAGCTGGAACTAGTACCTACATAATGAAAAAAATAAATCCGAAATCGGACCATTTTTCACGAAGTTACGTTATTGGGAAAAAATGGAGAAATTGGCCAACTTGCCGTCAATCCCACAGCTCCGCGAAAACACGTTTGACGTACTCTTTTGGCTATAACTCTGAAATTATTTCTCCGATACAACATTACTTTTTTTCATCTTAAAGCTGAATACATTTACTATAAGAATATATAAATGAAGTTATAATCAAACCCCGTAAAATGTATATGCCAGCCCACTAATAAAAACGTACTGTTGTAAAATCCAAGTTTTTTTTTTGGCACGTTTGTCGCTCTAACTCCTCAAATATTTGTTCGATTCCAAATTTCTTTTTTATATCTCAAAGCTGATTAAATTCGCTATCAGATGCTATATATGTAAATTATATTAAATCCTATAAACCACAAGCTCGCACGCTAAATAAGTTTTGGCAAAATATGTTAATTATGACATGTTCAGTAGACTGGTGTGGGTATTTCACGGTGTTAATTATAAGTTACATATATAGGATCTAATAGTAAATTTAACCAGCTTTTAGATAAAAATATTAAATTTTGGATCAGACAAATGGTTTTGGAGTTATAGCGAATAATGTGCCAAAAAAACATGTATTTTACAAAAGTAAGTGATTTTCAGCGTGATAGCTTGTGTATTTCAAAAATTTTAATAAAAATTTCATATACAGGATCTAATTGTAAATTTATTCACCTTTCAGAATGAAAAGAAACATTTTGAATCGGACAAATAATTTTTGAGTTATAATATCGCATATAATATAATATCCCAGACGCCTAAAAACCCGTACTGTTGTTAAATCCATGGTTTTCGGCACATTTATAATTATAACTCCAAAGGTATTTGTCCGATTCAAAATGTTTTTTTTTTCAATCTGAAAGGTGATTTTCATTATGTAGATACTAGTTCCAGCTACAATTAATATTTGAAGACTTTCTTCGAAAAAAGCTTCGTTATCGTATTATAGATAAAAAAAAACAAAAATAATTTTGAATATGAAGCCGATGGTTGCTGTGGTAGCAAAGTTCAGATTCGGATTCAGCACCCCAAAAAACATAAAGATCCGTTGAGAAAAAAAGTTCCGCAGTTTTTTCATGAAAACGGCCTTTTGGAGCCTTATTTTACTGGACTATAATGCTATTCCCAATTTACATTTCGAATTTAATTAATAATTAAATTAACTATCAATGATTATTCCAAACAAAAAAATTTAAAGATAATTTTTAAATGAAATTCTGAAACATGACTTCTAAATAGTTGGTCCTAGGGACAAATGTTATCAGACAAAAAATATTTCCGCCAAATTTCTAATAGTCCAGTCAATAAATACATTGTAGAGTCCATGGAATATGCGATAATTTTTGACTTCATAGCATCGTTAGGAATAGTTGGAAGGTAAACATACTAAAAGTCCCCGCCCGTGGGGACTGAGCTAAAAGCGAGGGGAGGGGAGAAGTTCCATTTTTTTGGTTTTTCGATAACATCTCGAAAACTGTTGATTCTAGAAAAATATATTTCAATAAACATAAAAGCTAATTAAATTTACTATAAAATTTATTATATATAAATTTGTCATAATTCTAACCGTTTACGAGATATACGTTATTGAAAATAGGTGATTTTTGGGAAAAAACAAATGTCACCTCACTTTTTGTCAAACTTTTGCTTCTATTACGTTCCACAATCGTTTCTCAGAAAAAAACGTCAGAATCAAAATTGTAGAGCATTAAATTTACTTTAATTTCATATATACGTTTCTGATATTTGATTCAAATGTTTAACAAAAAGTGAGGTAAACATTTTGTTTATTTCTAAAATTGTCGATTTTTAATAACGTATATTTCGAAAACCGTTGGAATTTTTACGAAGATGTAGATAATTAATTTTGTAGGAAATTTAATAAGCTTTAATTTTTATCTGCTACATATGTTTCTAGAGTCCACCGTTTTCGAGATATAATCGAAAAACAAAATTGGGACCTTCTCCCCTCTCCCCACCTTTAGCTCACCCCCAGGTGCGGGGACTTTTAATACGAGGGTGAATCAAATATAAACGGTAATTTTTGAAATTATATTTATTGAATAATATTATACAGAAACTATACCTTCAACATTTTTCAATGTAGTCTCCTGCATTATCTACACACTTCTGCCACCGATTTGGAAGCTTGAATATTCCCTGTTCATAAAAAGACTGAGGGCGAGTTTTTAACCATTCGCGCACGTGCTTTTCGACGTCTTCATTGTTTTCAAATCGTTTTCCTCCAAGATTTTTTGAGGCGCATCGTCACATGTGATGAGACGTGGGTCCACCATTACACCCCCGAAACGAAAATGGCAAGTAAGGAGTGGCGAAGGAAAAATGAAGGCTGCCCAGTGAAAGCCAAAACTCGTCTCTCAGCCGGAAAAGTTCTTGCAACAATTTTTTTTTGACTCAAGGGGAGTTCTACTCATTGATTTTCTTCACGATCAACGAACAGTGAATGCGGCTTACTACTGCCAGGTGCTACAGTCAGCAAAAACCAGTTACCGGAACAAAAGACGAGGTGTGCCCATTAGAGATGTCATCCTTCTCCATGACAACGCAAGGCCTCATACCGCATTGTTGACAAGGGATAAATTGGAAGAAATGGGCTGGGAAACTCTCGAACACCCTCCTTACAGTCCAGACCTGTCCCCTTGTGTCTATTTTTTGTTTGCGCGCCCCTGAAAGAATCACTTGGAGGAAAACGATTTGAAAACAATGAAGACGTCGAAAAGCACGTGCGCGAATGGTTAAAAACTCGCCCTCAGTCTTTTTATGAACAGGGAATATTCAAGCTTCCAAATCGGTGGCAGAAGTGTGTAGATAATGCAGGAGACTACATTGAAAAATGTTGAAGGTATAGTTTCTGTATAATATTATTCAATAAATATAATTTTGAAAATTACCGTTTATATTTGATTCACCCTCGTATGTTTACCTTCTAACTATTCCTAACAAAGCTGTGAAGTCAAAAATTATCGCATATTTCATGCACTATACACCCCTCATTTCGGCACTCTTTATCTGGGGTCGCACTTCTCTGAAAAAAACACGTTTATTGATACTCATTCCGAAACTAATCGTTTCATCCAAAATTTCTATTTTTTATCTGAAAGCTCCTTAAATTTACTATGAGAACCTATGTATGAAATTTTGATCATGTCCCATTAAATACCTATACCTATGGGAGGGTGACGAAATAACAGAAATGAATTACAGAATTTTGCTGTCAAGTAAAAGCAAGTAACAAAAAATCATTTAAATGGTATCTAATTGTAATTTGTTTGCAATTTATTGAATATAAAAATGACCATATGAACATTATAAACATTTGACTTGAGTGACAATGGCAAAAAGCACAAAACCTTGGAACACAACCATTTTTGAAAAATTAAGTTATATACAAAAACCTACATAAATGTATAAAATAGAAAAAAAAACAGACATACATACCATATTTATTCAATATATCTTTTTTTTTTTTAAATAATTTACCGGAGTTGAGCTTTGGGGCTCTACTAAACCATCCAATTCATCCTGTATCCAATCCTTAAAATCCAAAATCCTCCGAAAAATCCTCAATGCTCCTTACTTTGTCACCAATAAACTTATCCATAAAGATCTTAATGTTCCATATGTTGCTGATTTAGCCCAAACCAGATACCTATCCTTTCATAGTAAGTTCCATAACCACTCAAATCCCCTAGTTTCTCAACTTGCTTCCCACACAATTCCCGATAATCCTCCGAGGCGTCTGAAAAGAAGATGGCCCAGAGATCTTCTTGTGTAGATTCTTTTATTTTTTGCTGAAGTGCTACTGATGAGTAGTTCTTCTCAAGTTTAGGCTTGTTATTGTAAACTTTTTTTCAAACACATTTACTTGATGTATACTTGTACAGTTGTAAATTTCAATAAATTGATTTTTTTTTAAAAATAATAATAATTTACAAAATGTATGAATACAGGCGTATTTTTTTTTATTAACAAACCGAATGAGGCGGTTTAAAGATTAAATAAGTGGCAAAAGGATAAAATACATTACATATGTATTTTATTTTGTTATTTATAGTTGCCAATAAAAAAAAAAACAAAAAAAAAAACGACGAATTATCGAGTGACGAAAAAACGAGTTTCCACTGTAGCTCTTAAATGGTAGATCCTAGTAACAAATGTTATATAACAAAGAATATTTTTCATTAAATTTCCAATCGGGAACGTACCGGTAAGTTTTCTATCAAAAAGGTCTATTGTTGAGGGTGAAAAACATTACAAGCGAAAACAATAGACCCCAAACTAAAGATGCACCCATGTCAAATATTTTTCAACAATGAAAATATTGTTAAAATATAATTAAATATTAATACAATAATTCTGAACTTTCAAATTACTTATGTTGTGATGTTTAATTTTCTAAACTAATTTTAAAATGAACTCAACTTCCTAGATGTTGCAAACAATACATCAATTCCTAATTTGCATAGCACTTAGTTCCGTACTGCGGCACAAACCCTGGAGACTCTAGAGGGAATATTGTAGAGTATAACCTCTAATTTATTGAAGACGATATGAGATAACTAATCCGAGGGAGCGCACAAATGGTATCATCCCGTTGACAGATTGGACCGAACCCTTGGGACTTAAACAAGAAGGGCAATAAGCATTAGTAAAGATAAGTAGCCTCAATTCCTCTCTACTTTAACTAAGAGCAGTTTACTTTGCGCAGTATTGCCAACTGTCCCGCATTATTCTCCTCTGTCATATGCCTCCTAGATTATAAATTAGAGTCGTCTTCTGCGTCATTTGTTCTTCCAGGTTATTATATGAGTAAAATGGCGGCTAGAGATTTTTTTTTCTATTTTAATATCAATTTATTGAAATTTACAACTTTACAAATATATAAATCAAGTAAATGAGCTGATAACGAATACAGCAACACGTCAAAACTTGAAAAGAACTACTCATCAGTAGCACTTCAATACAAATTCTACACTAGAAGATCTCTAGGGCATCTTCTTTTCAGACGCCTAGGAGGATAATCGGGAATAGAGTGGGAAGCAAGTTGAGAAACTAATGGTTTTGAGTGGCTATAGAGTTTACTATGAAAGGATAGGTATCTGGTTTGGGCTAATTTAGTAACATATGGAACATCAAGGTCATTATGGATTTGGTGACAAAGTAAGGGGCATTTAGGATTTTTCGAAGGATTTTGGGCTGTAAGGATTGGATATGAGATGAATTGGATGGTTTAGTAGAGCCCCAAAGCTCAACTCCGTAATTCCAAATAGGTCTAATCACAGTCATGTAAATAAGTCTTTTATAATGAATTGGAAGCTTTGAACGTTTGTCTAGTAAATGTTGAAGTAGTCTGGAACGACGGGATGTTTCTGGTCGCTTTTGTCTTCTAGAGATTTAAAGTAAGGCTGCATATAGAGTTTTCAGTTCCTCATTTGTTCTCATTCGCAAAAGATTCAGTCCATACTCGGTTGAACCATATATTTTGCGAAGAATTTTTCTTTCCCACATGTTTAATACTTTTTCGTTAAGTGATGTCAAGGTCTATGTCTCACTCCCGTACAAAACAACCGGCTGAAGGATCATACAAGATTAAAAAGACAAGAAGCTGCACAACACAATTTCGACTGCTACAACACTTGTTTGACAAACGTTCAAATCTCCCGATTCACTACAAACAAACTCATCTATGTGAACATTATCAGACCTATTTGGATTTACGGTATAGAGTTATGGGGATCTACCAGATCATCGAATTTTTCCCGCATCCAACCACTCCAATCCGAAATCCTTTGAAAAATCCTTAATCCTCCTTACTTTGTCACAAATGTTCTTAATATCCCACATGTCGCCGATTTGGCACGAACCAAATACCTTTACTTTCATAATAAACTTACTCCACATCCAAATCCACTTGTTGCACTTGTATAGGTATATCTAATAAATGTGTAGAAAAATGAATACATTAATATGACAATAATTTGTAAAGCAACCACCGATTCGTGGTACTTTAATAAAATATCTATATTAGAAGGTCTCGAGGCCATTTTCTTTTCAGACGCCTCGGAGGTTATCGGAAATGAAATGCGAATCAAGTTGAGAGATTAGTGGATTTATGTGGTTATGGAGTTTAATATGAAAGGATAGGTATCTGGTTTGGGCTAATTTAGCATCATATGGAACATTAAGATCTTTATGGGTAAGTATATTTGTGACAAAGTAAGAAGCATTTAGGATTTTTCGAAGGATTTCGGGTAGTAAGGATTGGATACGAGATGGATGGATGGTTTAGTGGAACCCCAAAGCTCAACTCTGTATGATCAAATAGGTCTAATCACAGTCATGTAAATGAGTCTTTTGTTTTTAATCGGAACGTTTGTTTTGTAAATGTTAAAGATGTCGAAAACGAATAGCTGTTTCTTGTCGTTTTAGCCTTGTATTACCTTTAAAAAATTCTAATTTTTCTTAAAATACGATTTTTGCACTTAACACACATTTCACAAGAGACACAGTTAAATGTCTGTGCAATTAATCTGTTTTAATTAAAAAGTTTGTTAGATACTCTACAACTTTAAATTTATTTCGTGAATCTTCAATACGCGAGTACCTAAAGCTTCCTTGGTATTCAAGGCAATGAAAACTGTGAGCGAAGTAATGAAAGCAATAATTCACTTCAAGGGAGGACCCCAACAGAGCTCGATGCATACAGAACACCAGAATGTACTTAACATTTTAACTGCGGGATGGATTTCAGGTTACCTCCCAATCTGTGCGGTACATGTCCCATGAATTGGACGGGATGGACATGTATTTTTTAAACAAAATATTACATAACAAAAAAAAAAAATCATGGGTAACGCCAGGACAACCATCACTCTGCTATCAGGAATGGTCCAATAATCTTTATTTTTTTCTAGATTATTACAGGAATCATCGATGAAACTTATGTCATAACAGGAGACGAATCTAATGACTAGGGATGGAGTTAGAACAATTGAAATTATAAATTACACTTTATTAGCGAAAAATTACATATCAGGATTTAGACATTTATTATATTCTTATTTTATGAATAGTTATTAACTGGAACTAATTATTTACCAAATATTTCTAAATGAAAATATAACGACCTACTACCTATTTTTTTTTTTTTTTTTTTTTTTTTTTTTTTTAAAGCCAACAACGACAAAAGTTAAATTTGATATTCACTTATTCATTATATTGAAAATAACAAAAGACGTAAATAATATTTTTTGAAAAAATAATTTCAAATTTCTAAGGCATGAATGATAAATGAAGTGAAATTATTATCCATTCAAGACAACAACCTGGCTCACGAGGACACCTACTACAATAACTGTATTAGGGCCTAGCACATTTATCTGCTTCTCTACTTGAAATTGTCTTCCTCAGTGTCGCGTAACAGCCACGGCATACGCGCCTTTTCTTTCTTCCAGGATCAGAGGAATTATTAGACTGTGTTTCTTTCTCCGCATATTTTCATTGATTGTGGGAGGAATATTTTCCGAGATACTGAAGGAAATCATACTTTCAATCAAACATCTTCTAAAGTAAATGATTACAAACCTGTTACTAATTGGTTGTAGATCAGCCAAGAATTCACAACAGTGGTACCGAATAAGACTTAAAATATGACTTTAGGATACTATTTTATGGTTTTTCTCACTGGTACCAGCCTGTCCGTACATGTCTCCCGAGACATGTACCGCATCATGGTCACCTCTATAAACCACTATCCGGTACATGTCTCCAGAGACATGTATTTGAAAAATCATAATTTACGATTCTAGGAGCCGAAACAATCAACAACTATGCATACTGAAGTTATTTCAAAAATATTTCCGAGCTTTATGAACTTTTTTTTTTTGCCGCACTGGAGGGTGGTACTCCATAAATGCATCCCGCACTGAAGAAGACACTGCTTACATGTCCTCGGGGACATGTATCGCAGTTAACGTGTTAATATATCCTGTATGGAGGTTTTTAAAAGGAATCTGTAAAGAAATATTTAAACAAAAAAATCGATAAGGTTCAACATTTAATTATCAAGTTCAGAAGTTCAACTTTTGAAACGTTCGGAGTTTAATTTAACTTCGTGTTTGCCAGGAGCTTCTAATTTAAAGATTTGTTTGTATCAAGAGTATTGTTTGTAGAAACTTTGTAAATTTAATTAACATTAGTTTTTTATTTATATTTTACATCTATATAAAACTAGCTGAAAGTGCCCTGCTCCGCTACTGTTTAATATCATTAGGATGAAGGACAACTTTAATTAGTAACAGTTAAGCTTAACGTTGATAATTATTATTACTTAAATAAACCTAAAGAATTCCATTCTTAGAATAATTTCAATAAGTAAATTTGACAATTTGCAAAGTTTAATTTTATATTACGAAATTAAAGTAAATAAAGTTCTTCACCTCCTCGCTCCATCAACATTTAGGCGAAAAATCAGCAGCAGACACAGTTTTCTTAAGTGGTGTATTGGTGTTTGGGTCACGCTGAGGGATCTTAATACCGTACCTTTCTTCTCCATGGTAGAAAATGATACGATACTGAAGAGAATCATACACTTGATAGAACTCATTGATTCTTATCAGTTTTTTGTCTCTACATCGAACTGGCCTTACATGTCATCACCAGAGAACATACATCTTTTAACCTCCTCTTTAACATAAGTCTTTTAACAGCTTCTCGTCACAAAACAACTCAAACTTGTAAGGGTCCACCTCTGCAGCCATCATGAGTTCACAGAAAGTACCAATATTATAAGGTTTCAACATCGATCGTATTTTTGTTTGTCTACAACTATAAGGAACTTAATTTGTGGTCAAAGTGTGCGGTTTAAACATCTAACCTATTTTTTAACTTAGCTTATCTCCAAATACCATATGGAAATTAATCTTTTATTATTCACCCAATAAAAATTGAAATCGCATTTTTCGCGAATCAGCCGCGATCCAGGCTGATTTTTTAAAATTCCTTTCTTAGCGAGCACCTACGGCCCAAGAGGAAGCTACATATCGAATTTCATTCCAATCCGTTCGGTGGTTTCTGAGATTTCGTGTTAAATGAGTGAGTGGTATTTGACAAATATATAGTAGATATTGGGCTTATTGAGTTTTCAGAAGTTGGCAACACTGCCTGAACAGTTATTTTGTTGTTACTTAACATCTGTAATGGTTATTCCTAAACAAGGGGTAGTTCTTCGATTGATGATCGAAACATTTTTTTTTTTTCTTTTTCATTATTTATTGATACTTACAACTGAAAACATTTATACAATAAGAAAATTTGATGAAATTATTGCTATGGCTTATTAATAACATGTTCTAATTAGTAACACTTCTTTGAAACAAATGCTGTATAAGAAAGTCTCTTTGCCCTCTTCTTTTCAGATGCCTCGGAGGATTATTGGGAATAGATGAGAAGCAGATTGAGAGACTTGGGGATTAGAATGGTTACGGAATTTTATATGAAAGAATAGGTATCTGGTTTGGGCTAAATTAGTAAGTATCGGACATTAAGGTCTTTATTCATAAGTTTTTTTTTTCTTGACATAATAGTTTTGTGGAGCCCCAAAGCTCAACTCCATATGTCCAAATTAGTGTGATTTGTAAATGAGTCTTTTGTGATTGGAAGGTTTGAAAATTTGTTAAGTAAATGTTGAAGAAGTCGAAAACGACGAGCAGTTTCCTGTCGTTTTAGTCTTATATGTGGATTTCAAGTTAAACGTTTGTCCAGTTGGATGCATCGAAACATCAATCCAAGTTAGTGTGATCCAATAGTTGATATCACAATCGAATGTTTTTTGAAGTCAGTTCGAGTGACCATTCTAATTCACAATCGAAAGTTCATCTGTTTTGAGGTTCAAATTCAAATGCATATACGAGGCTTAAAAGATAAGAAACTGCTCGCCGTTTCTGACTACTCCAGCATTTAGAAGATAAGCGTTCAAAGCTCCGAATAAATTAAAAATATTTAGATATATAGTAATTAGACCTACTCGGATATTCGGAGTTGAGCTTTGGGGCTTCACTGAACCTGCCAATTCTTTTCGTACGCAATCTTTACAGTCCAAAATCTTTCAAAAAAGCCTCAACTACTTGATAAAATCTCAATTTTAAAAGTTAAACCACATACAAGATTAAAACAAGAAACTGCTGCTACTTCTTCAAGTTTTACTAAACGTTCAAACCTTCCAATAAATTACAAAAGACTTTATTTACATGACAGTAATTAGACCTATTTGGACATACACAGTAATTAAAACGGAGCTCTGGAGCTCAACTAAACCTTCAAATTCTTCTCGTATCCGATTTTAACAATCCAAGATACTTCGAAAAAATTCTTCACTGCTCTTTACTGTGCCACAAATATACTTATCCAAAAAGATCTTAATGTTCCATATGTACCTGAATTAGCCCTATCCAGATACCTACCCTTTCATAGTAAACTTCATAACCATTCTAATTCACTAGTCTCTTAACTTGCTTACCATTCTATTCCCGACAACTCTCCGAGACGTCTGAAAAGAAGAAGGCCTCGAGACCTAGTGCCAACATTTTGGTTTCTTTACGATTGTCTTGTTACTGTATTCATTTTCTTTTACAATTATCAGATCTATATATTCTATAAAGTTGTAAATATTAATAATAATATAAAAGGTCAAAAATATCATAATTTTCCTCTTTCCACTCTTGATAAAGACAATAAATTTATGACAAATAGATAATTATTGAATATTATTACGTTTTAATAATTTATCAAGAATTTTTTCATTTTGGGCCAATGAAAAGAGAGGATTCTGGTCATGGAAGGTTGAGATATGGGGCCCACCGCCTTTTGAATAATGGACCAAAGAGCTGACGTAGGACTCCGCTATCCGGCTCAAATATGAATAGTATTCTCTCCCTTAGCCACATTTTTACTGGCTTTATTTTCCTCTCCATGCTCGTAAACCTGCCATGTGTAATAAAAATGTTTATTAGTTTATATGATAAAAAATCACTTGTATAAATAATAATAATAATCCACACACTTCCCGTCGAACCAAAGAAACGTTTACAGAACTTAATGGGTTTGAACTCCTGCCTCATCCACCATATAGTCCAGACCTCGCACCTTCGGATTACTACTTGTTTCGATCCATGGCCCATTTTCTTCAAGGGAAAAATTTGATAATTTTGCGGAAGTTGAAAAGGCTGTCCAAGAGTTCTTTGAAAGCCTTACCTAGGAATGGTATCAGCGTGGCATCTATCAATTGGCTAGCAGATGGGTAATGACGGTAGATAACAATGGACTATACTTTGAGTGTTAATTATATTTTATATCAAAGAAATAATAATATAAATATTTGTTTAAAAAAACCGTCATTATTTTTAATACACCCTATTAATATATACAGTAAGTATATGATAACCGAAAGTTGCTTTAGTGTATGCAACAACATTTGCAACCATTATTGGAAAGAATGAAGATATAAAAATACATCTAGATATAAATATTGGTATTGGAAAAACATATTTATTTGGTTTTTGGTTGTGGGTCTATACTTTATTGGTGTAACGTTTCTTTCACCCTCGAAAATATAACATTTGACACACTCTAGCTGTGTTGGTGTTGCTCGGTTCGAAAACTTAAAAGACAGTTTCCTGATTATAAATTTAATGGGAAATATTTTTTGTTATATAACATTTGTCGCTAGAACCAACTGCTTAGGAGCTATATTGGTTTGAATGAAAAAAGTCATGTTTGAAATCTTTTCTTCTTTCAAGAAAAGATTTGCCTACATTTTGTAATTGTTGGGAGTTTTTCGATATGCTCTAGCTCTGTTAGTGATGTTAGAATCGAAAATTTTCCGAAAATAACCTTACATTATGAGAAACAGTAGGTATAGATAGACATGCCCAAGATCTATTATTTTTCCTAGTCTGAGAGAAATTGAGAATTTATCTTTCCTTAATTGAAAAATTATTATTATCTTTTCGGACTTTCTGATAACCAATAAACTTGAGAGACTTGATCTAAATCACGTTCAACCGCCAATTCCCCCCAATCAAGGTTACCCACTTTATATAGGCCCTAGGAGGGTCTCCCGACTTCGAAGTCAATCCATGCCTGAAATGATTGAATATAAAGTTTCTGCCTTCAGCCGGACTCGAACTCCTTTCTGCTATCCAAGATTTACTTGAATTTCTTCTTTGTTTGCCCTTCGCCGCAAATCCAGTTCTCTTATCTATTTCAATGGTATTCCACTACCTAAAGCTGATACAGTTTGGTATCTTGTTTTCTACCTAGACAAGAGACTTATATGGAACCCTCATACTCGACTCAAAAGGCAAGAACTTAACAGACGCTTTAGCCGATTGTATAGACTACTGAATAGAACATCTCATCTTTCCATTGAAAACAAACTTCTCATATACAATACCATCATTAAACCTATTTGGACTTACGGACTGGAACTGTGGGGGACAGCAAAAAAGTCGAATATCAATCGCATTCAATCCTTCCAATCCAAAATCCTCCGAAATATAGTAAATGCTCCTTAATACGGTTCCAACAAAACCCTACATAACTATCTCAACATACCACACGTCCTCGACCTCATACCTCTTAAATTTTCGAAATTCCATCGCAGCCTTTCTATCCTAACCCTCTGGCTCAATCACTATCCAGCTTCACACATTCTGATAACACCCCTCGCAGACTGAAACGGCAGTGGCCCCGAGATCTTTTGTAAAATTTATTTATTATGGAGTTCTGGCAATGAACAGCTTCTGTACTCATGCCCGGCGTGAATGTACTATAACGCTCTCACTCAGACTCCGCTGGGTTTTTTACACTAGTGACACAGCTGAGAGAGAAGAGCTTGGACCTCTCTATGTCTGGCTTGTCCCTCCATAAGGTAGGGGTCTGGCTGAGGGTCCCTAGGATGAATGTGTATTATAAATTAAGTACGATTGTGTTTTTAACTTATAATTTAATTTTGTTTTATTTTTTATTATTACTATTTATTTATTCAATGTTTTATTTTTTATTTTAGTATTTCATTTTATTTATATGTATATTGTTTATGTATAGAATGTTCTTTTCTGTTATCTTTTTATTTATTTTATTTTATATATATAATTTTTTTTTCTCTTTGTACATAATGTGTGAATGTAATCATATGCCATCTATATTACTTATTGCCCACATTTGTGGCAGATTGTAATAATTACTCAATAAAAGTTCTTTAATTAAAAAAAAAAAATCTTCCCTAAATCCTCTTTATTATTTTACAAACCAATTTATTCATAATGACGTTATTGTTTCAGATATTAGTGATGAGACGTGAAATAGATACCTGTCCTTCAGAATATAAACTCCGTACTCTGACAGATCCATCAGTTTCTCCTGTTCCTCTTTTTCATCCCAATCGATACTCTATAACTCTCCTAAGAGTAAAGACGATGGCTTGGAAACCTTTTAACATAGAACTGTTACCTGAGTGCTACCTATCTTCAACCCTTAACGAAGTATTAGACATTTGTATTTATATACGCATTATTGTATATAGCCTACTATGGTTTTAAATATCAACCCTATAAATTAAACAAATATTTTTTTTAGTATGCTAAATGTCACCGAGTATTTTAATTAATTATCCACTGAATCCAAAAGCTCGAAACATGCAACTCATGTATTAAAAACTGAATAAACTAAATGATTTTTAAATTTTTATTGAAATATACTCATCACTAAAGCCCGGATTTTCGTGCAAGAAAAATTCTGATATGTGCAGTAAAAACTTGAAATCGTGCAAAATCGTACAATAAAAACTTAAAATCATGCAAAATAAAATGCAAATGATAAAAAATGTTGAACAAACAATTCGCTAGTTACATTTCTTTCCAAAAAGTGGTTTTTATCTTAAAATTTATTGATCCGGTCCTTAGTAAGGGAGCAGTTAGATAGTCCTTGTCTAAAACGCAATAAGAACAAATCGCATCTCTTTATTGTACATGCTATACATAAGCTATGTGTACATATTACTTAGGAATATAAATATGTATATTGCAATTACAAATAAAAATAACCGTACATTTATGCTCTAAATCATTAAATAGGGATAAAAATTCAAGTTAAAAACTTATTCGAAGTACAGTGTGCATCAACTTGTGACTTTCTTTCGCTGCCGATAGCTTTGTCACAGGGCCCACAATATATTATTTTGCCACCGGATTTTAGTTCCGGATATTTTTCTATCCATTCTAGTATCTTTGAACTAACACTAGCTGAAATTTTAGGTATTTTAATGGAGACAACGTTAATCCTTAGAGGGAAGTCGGAAACTAAAACATTATTGCTACCGATGAGAAAAGTTATGAAGGAGAGTCAAAATTTCTTGGAAGGTGGGGATCCGAGTTCCCTAGCTCAAGTCAATCTAAACATTTCTAAGAACACTATAGAAGCGTATTCATTTTAACACGCTTGGATTTTTTATATTTTTGTACTAAGAATAGTTTATATCTCTTAAAAAAGAAAACATTATTACCTATATAAAAATAAAATTATTCATTCTTCTAAAAGTTGCTACTTTTTCAAAAACAAGAAAGTGTTGTGCGCATTCACGATTTGAATCCAGGAATTTTGTGCATTCAAACTGCAGAATGTGCAATTTTATGCATTAAAACAGCAAAATGTGCAATTTTATGCATTCAAACTGCAGAATGTGCAATTTTATGCAGTAACCCCCAAAATGTGCAATTTTGTGCAATATTAAACTAAGGTAAATTTGGCCTAAACATCCTAATTCATATCAATAATTTGTCCCTGGCTGATTGCGAGCTTGCAATAAAAAGATGCAATTGCACGAGAATCCGGGCTTTACTCATCACAAATGTTCGAAGCAGCCAAAAAAAAATATATATATATATACAAACAACAAACTGGAGGCATAATTGAAGAAATAGTATGGGATTATTCGATTATTGTAATAATTTAATTAATCGATTATGGCACGTTACAATGAAAGCTCATTATTACTATTGACAGCTATATTTACTTTACATGTAGTTAGTTGACAATGATGAATCGTTCGAAACTAGTTTTCAAATACAAATAATTCCTAAAGAAATAGCAATTAATTCATCAATCCGAAATATATTCTTGATAACAAACGCTGAAGTTAATAAGGAGAAGTATAAGGGTCAAACCTCAATTATAGTCCAGTGGCTCCAGAGAAGGTGAATGTTGCACGGAGATATGCACAGCAAATTTTTGTTCCGGGTGCTTCCCTTAGCCATGCAGATCATTTTTATCAACAGTACACGTTTCTGATATAGGGAGATTTTTCGCAAAATGGCCGCCAATATTCGCCAAAATGACATTAGGAAAATCCAAGTATCTCTTAAACTAGTCGCTCTATCAAATAATTTCAAAGGATAAAAGTTGCTCAAAACACTTTATTACACTGAATAAATAGTTTTCTGATAGACTGTGTTCAATAAAATTTGGCATCCACCATAATTCACATTCTTCATACATATAGTAAGAATGGTCATGATATAACGGATTTTGCTCTTCCAACAGGTTGTACTATGGAGCAATTTGTAAATATGCTCGTTTTATGTCCAGAAAAACATTCGGAAGATGCTGAAGGAATCTTTGTGGAGTCTACTTTTTCATATGGTGATAGTTGCTTGAAGCTCATTCTTGTTATTACATCCTTCGCTCAGTACGTTTGTCAAGTATTGCTTTTTGAATTATATTATCTGCCAGCTTTTCCTTTCCAGAATCTTGTATAAGGTATATACAATCGAGCAATTAAGTATCACCATATGAAAAAGTAGATTCCACAAAGATTTCTTCAGCATCTTTCGAGTGTTTTTCTGGACATAAAACGAGCATATTTCCACACCTATACAAGCAAGAGTTGCGGGTTTGAAAAGTGTCCATACATCTCTCTATCTGTGTAAACTCTATCTCTTGTTCTAAATGTGGTTTATCGACCAGTTGTAAAAATCCTGTTTTAATCATTTGTTGTCCTTAAGTAATATTTGCTGGAACACGATGTTTCAGAGATAAAATTATGATATTCTCATGTTCTACATTTTTAAATATAATAAATTTTACTATTTATCATTTTTAAATATGTACTACCTAACCAAGTTGGAGTACACAAGAAAGTAAAAAAAAAAAAAAAAAAAAAAAAAAAAAAAAAAAAAAAAAAAAAAAAAAAAAAAAAAAAAAAAACAATCTAAAATACCTTTATTCAATGCAATAAAGTGTTTTGAGCAACTTTTATCCGTTGAAATTATTTGACAGAGCGACTAGTTTAAGAGATAAATGGATTTTCCTGATGTCATTTTGCGGACATTAGCGGCCATTTCGCGAAAAATCTGCGCATAGCAGAAACGCGTACCCTTGATAAAAATGATCTATATGGCTAAGGGAAGCACCCAGAACAAAAATTTGCTGTACACATCTCCATGCAACATTCACCTTCTCTGTAGCTTTTTGACTAATTAATGGATATGTTAAAATAAAATGAGGTGATGTTAGGCTTGTGTTTAGTTTAACACATTCCATCTCAAGACATTCACGAATGAAGATATAGAGTTCGTAAAAATAATGAAATGGTTTAGTTTACTGTTTTTAGAAGAAGGTTGGTTGCATTACAGTCGTAATAAAGTTAATTCAAGTTTTTTCATTGTTATTTATTAGTATTTTGTTCATAATATAAATCATTGTAAATAAAATTTCTAGGTGAGAAAGAATATCTCTATTTTACGACGATACTACATTTTTTTTTTTATTTTTACGATGTTTTATGGTTTCTAAAATAAGATAGGAATGTGTGCCTGAACTTGATCACCTCAAGGCAATAATTTAGAGAGCTCAAGCATAGAACGACTACAAAAAAAAAAAAAATCCTTTTAATCAAAGTTCCTGCGAATCATAACTAATGCACCTTACTATGTCTCCAACAAAACCTTACATAATGACTTTAATATGTCTTCTATCCTAGAATCTATATCTGTCGAAATTCCATTAAAAATTTTCTTACCATCCAAACCCACTAATGGCAATCTCTATCCAGTTCTGCACACACCTATAATCCTTTTCGTTTGAAAAAGTCGGTTGCCTTGTGATTATAAAATTCAACATGGAGTCCTGGCCCGGGCCAGCTTCCCTACTCATGCCTTGAGTGACTGTACTTGTTTATTTCGTTTAACGTCACTTTATCCTGCTATGGCTAATCGGACGATGCTACGGTGGGAGTCCTAAATTTTGCCTATTCAGCGGTCTACCAATTGCCGATAACCGAAAGTGTTGCTCGAATCTCTCGAGAACTTAATCGTAATTAATACGATTAATTATTATTAGACTAAAATGTACGATAAAATAAATTGGACTCACAATTAACAAACATAGTTGTGTTTCAGGTTAATCTAATAATTTTACCATATGATAAAAAAACATCTGTTTTATAAAGTGTTGTTTATTTCGTTTAACGTCACTTCATGGCTAATCGGACGATATATATTTATATTATATATTCATGAATTGGCTAATAATTCATGAATTCTCAAATGTACCCTCAGTTTGGTGTATTAATTCAATACTTTGCTATTTACATTATTTCTAACTTAATGAATTAAATTATTATAAAATGAATATAACCTCTTATATAACTGAACGAAATCAACTTGTGGAGAATCCAATTTTTTTTTTCTGACCGTGACAGCAAGGTGTTAATGGGATAGGTGACCTTTTTTTTTAACAAGCCCTGGTGGCACTGAACAGGAGAGTAGAGAACATCAATCATTAAAAACGGCGAAGCCGAACTGGACCGAACCCTTTCATCTCCTCCAATATTGATTAGCCCTTGTTACCTTCAAGTACCAATTACAAGAGTTGAATAAAAAGAAAAAAAAAAAAGATTGGGGAAAATTTTTATATTTCAAAATTATCAATAATAATTATTATAATGTTAAAAAAAGTGTAGTTTCGTGTTCTCCTTATTTATATATTTATGTTTTATATTTATATAGCTATACTATTATATAAAAGGACAAGCCATTTTTCGTTTATGATCATCGACCACGAAAACTACTTAACCAATCTGTACTAAATTTTGACCACATCAACTTTGTGGTTTCAGAAAGTTTTAACAATTATAAAACTGATTTCCTAATCATTTGTTACTAAAAAAAACATTAATATGTGGATAACGGTGAAGTTTGAAAATTGACTGATAGCTGGGGAGCGCCATTCTACATGAGAGGTTACAAAGGTACGGTGCTATATAAAGCTTGAAATTGATATTCTTTTTTTTTTCTTTTTTTTTTCATTTATTGATATTTACAACTGTACAAAATAATATACAACAAGTAAATGTGTTGACAGTGAATACAATGGCATGTAAATAACTTGGTGAAGAACTACTCACTAGTAGCACTTCAATAAAATCTACACTAAAAGGTCTCTAGGCCATCTTCTTTTCAGACGCCTGTTAGGAGACTGGTGGATTGGAGTGGTCATGGAGGTTACTATGGAAGGGTAGGTATCTGGTTTGGGCTAAATCAGAAACATGTGGAACATCAAGATCTTTATGGATAAGTTTATTGGTCACAAAGTAAGGAGCATTGAGAATTTTGGATTGTAAGGATTGGATACGAGATGAATTGGATGGTTTAATAGAGCCCCAAAGCTCAACTCCGTACGTCCAAATAGGTCTAATCACAGTCATGTAAATGAGTCTTTTGTAATTAATTGGGAGCTTTGAGCGTATGTCTAGTAAATGTTGAAGTAGTCTGTAACGACGGGCAGTTTCTTGTCGTTTTAGTCTTGTATGTGGATTCAAAGTGGAGTCCTAGGTAGCGGATCTGTTCAACTGGGATTAGTGGAATATCATTAAGGGATACAGTAGGACAGGAAGTCGTAGGTTTACGACGTAGGGTAAATGTTATTTGGTGTGATTTATTTGGATTTATTTTGATTCTTCATTTTTGACACCATTCTTGAAGGGAAATTGATATTAAAATTTTTAAAAAAATTGTTATATGTGTTGCAACATGTAGATCCCTGTGGCGTTTGAAAATCGGTTGATTCCAATGGCCACCATTCCGCAATTTTAACTACACCGTCTTCATGGTTTTTTGAAGGTTTAGCAATAATAAAATTTACAATTGTAAAAATTGTAGATAGAAACGAGGTATGACACAATGCCTTGCCATATAACTTTATGGTTAGAAACTAAAATCCAACCAGATGAAATCAATAAAATTATATATAATTATTAAAATGAAAATGTCGAATTTTCCTTTTACGTAATCTTCAAAAAACTAATCAGTACAATTTTAAACGTATTAAAAATTACTGCTATGCCTGAAAATATCATTGAAGAAATAATATTAAATTTGATACTTCATCACAAGAACTTCATCGATAAACAAATAAAACTTCAATTAATATTTAAACTTTACATAAGAGAGCAGGCGAAGCTGCGAAGGGGGTTGCTGGTTTTATATATTTATATATGAGAAGTATTTTAATAACAATAAAAGAATTACAAAATAACAATTTTTAATTATTATTATGCTTTAACAAATGAGACTAAAACGACAAGATACTACCCTTAGCTTTCTTCAACATTTACTAGACAAATGTTCAAATAAGAGTTGAAAAACAATGCTCAACTGTTTTTCTTTTATTATTGAATGAAAACAAACAAGTGTCTTACCATTCGATTACCCAGACGCCATTTTTTTTTCTTTACTCTAGCAATTAGCATCAGCTGATAATATTCAAACATATGGTCGCTGCCATTATTACGTAGTGGAGGTATCCAATGGCAACGAACTCCAAATTTATACCCAGCCTCAATGATTATTTTAATATTCAAATGAACGCTTTTAAATATGATTTATTTCGTCGTTTTCGACTTTTTCAAAATTTACTAGACAAACTTTCTAACCTTGCAATAAATTACAAGAGACTCATTTACATGACAGTAAATAGATTAATAGGACATAGGAAGTTGAGCTTTGGGGCTCCAGTAAACCATCTAATTCGTCTCATATCCAATCCTTACAATCTGAAATCCTTCGAAAAATCCTCAATGCTCCTTCCTTTGCCACAAACTACGTTATCCATAAAGATCTCAATGTTCTGTTTGTTAGTGCTTCAGTCCAAACCAGATTCCTCATAGCTTACTGCACAACCATTTAAAACCACTTGTTTCTCAACTTGCTTCCCATTCTAGATAACCCTTCGAGGTATCTGAAAAAAAGATGGCCTTGGGTACTTCCAAAATCCACACCTGGCAAACACAAAATTAACAATCAGTGGATGTGCTAATTTTTAAAAACGAAACAATTTCATTAAATTTGAAAATTAAAAAAAAAAAAAACTGGAAAAGAACTACTCATCAGTAGCACTAAAAATTCTATACAAGAAGATCTCGGGTCCATCTTTTTTTCAGACGCCTCAGAGGATTATCGTAAATTGAGTGGGAATTTGAGTGGTTATGGAGTTAACTATGAAGGGATAGGTATCTGGTTTGGGTTAAATGAGCAACATATGAAACATTAAGATCTGTATGGATAAGTTTATTGGTGTCAAAATAAGGAGCATTGAGGATTTTTTGAAGAATTTCAGATTGTAAGGATTGGATAAGAGATGAATTGGATGGTTTAGTGGAGCTCTAAAGCTTATAAAACTGTACTAAATTTCTCCCTGACTGAGAAAAACAATAGATCATGGACAAAATTATCTATAATTTATTGCTATTCCCAATTTACTTATTGAATATCCGCAATAAACAAGGTGGAGAGAAAATACAGGTTCCACACGTGACTTTTTTCTTTCAAACCAATATGGCTCCTAAACGGAATGTCCTAGCAAACAATGTTATATAACAAGAAATATTCTCCATTTGATTTCTGATAAGGAGACGCGTCAAATTTTCGATCTGAGCAACACCAACAGACCTAGAGATTGTCAAAATGTTGCATTTTCGAGCGTAAAAAAAAAGAAGGTACCGTCTAGGTTGCCTTGACGACCCTTTACGTTACACAAGAAAACTATAGACGAACAGTGAAAAGATATATCTATGTCTAAATAATCATTAAATTAAATTGAGGGTAAAAAAAAAAAAGTTCCACCAAAATAGACGCAACCAGCTAAAAGACACATCCATGCCAAAATAAATTACATAATTATACTTTACAAGGGGTCGTTTGCAGTTGTAACACACAGATTTGAATGCTGATTTTTGTGTGGGTAGTAGGGACCTATAATAGTGCAAAACTAGAGTTATAGCCGCCAATAGGCATTAGGAGCCGAGAAAAAAATATGAATATCACGTTGTTTTTTTTTCTCAGCTCTAAGTTAAGATAGAGAAATGTTTCATGTTTAATTGCAGTTATGTATGCTATTTTAAATAAAAATATTTTCGTTATGCTCAAAATACTACCCGGCTTTAGATTTCTCAAAAACTCCAAAAAAATGACAAAATTCCAAGGAAATCCCCTGTAAATCAGTGGAAACTTTTTTTCATGAACAAACGACCTCAAATCTCGATTTAACGCACCATAAAACCCTTATATGTGAAATTTTATCAAAACCAAAAAATATTGATTTTTTACCCCTTTCGAGGAAGTTGAGGATTTCATCAACATTTTCTACCGGTCATAACAACTGCTGTATTCAACCGATTAGAATAGTAATAGCATCAATAGAATCAGCATACATTCTGCTTTTTATCCATGCATATAACATTACTCCAGATTTTAGTGGACAAAAACTGATGTGAATGAAAAAATCTGAGGTCAGCTATAACTTGAGATATCTCAATAAGGGGAGATCCTACGACCTTCGGATTAAGGCATATCTATGGAGTTTTACGGTTTCTAGATAACCTTAATATTTTGTCTTAATCGGTTGCGAAATATGTGAGATAGCGCAAATTATTTACATTTTTTTAGAAATTGATAGCCCCCTTTCTAAAATCCTACAAAATTTTAAAGGTAAAAAAAAATTATTTTTGATTTTGAAAAAATTAAGTTTCTACATGTTTTTTGAGATGAGGAATCTTAAAATAATATCAGTTTTTAGTTAAAAAAATTTCCTCACCTATATTATATAAATAAGACTGATATAAAATGATCTTTTTCTATATTATTTTAGTTTTTACACAATAAATTTCAAATAAGACCATTTAAAAGATATATACATTTTTATACATACAAATCGGCATTCAAATCTGTGAGTTATTTGAAAAAAAATAACTAAAGTCAAAGTGGGGTCACCTGTGGTGTAGTGGTTAGCATAGCAACCTACTAAACCCAAGATCGCGGGTTCGCAGCCCGGCAGATGACCTTAGGATTTTTTAAAGGGAGTAAAAAATCCTCAGCTATGCCGTCCTTCGGAAGGGACGTAAAATGGGGGTCCCGAGCCTGTGCGATGTCAGGTACTCGTTAAAGATCCCTATCCTAATTATACCTGGATAGGCAAAATTTAGGACTCCCACCGTAGCATCGTCCGATTAGCCATAGCAGCATAAAGTGACGTTAAACGAAACAAACAAACAAACAAACTAAAGTCAAAGTCAAATAATTAAAAATTTTAAAATAATAATTATTAATAATTAAAAATAATTAAAAGTCAAATAAAGTCAAAAAATTATTTTTGATTTCGACAAAATTAAATTTCTGTATGTTTTTTGAGATGAGGAATCTAGAGGTAATATCAGTTTTTAGTTTAAAAATTTTCCTCACCTATATTATATAAATAAGACGTTTTAAAATTATATATTTTTATTTCAAATTGCATAGAAATCCTAAGATTGATGAATAATCTAAAATTAATATCAGGTTTTGTTTAAAAAAAATGTATATATTTTTTTAAATGGTCTTATTTGAAATTTATTGTGTAAAAACTAAAATAATAATAGAAATAGATCATTTTAAAACGTCTTATATTTATAATATAGGTGAGGAAAACTTTTTAAACTAAAAACTGATATATTTCCAGCAAAAAACATGTATAATTTTGTAAATCAAAAATAATTTTTTTTTACCTTTAAAATTTTGTAGGATTTTAGAAGGCAAGGGCTGTCAATTTCTGAAAAACTGTAAATAATTTACGCTATCTCACATATTTCGCCACCGATTAAGACAAAATTTTAAGGCCATCTAGAAGCCTTAAAACTGCATGGATTAGTTCAAATCCGGAGGTCGCAGGATTTCCCCTAATTGAAATATCTCAAGTTATAGCTGACCTTGGATTTTTCATTCACATCAGTTTTTGTCCACTAAAATCTGAATTAAATCCAATGTTATATGCATGGATAAATAGTAGAATGTATGCTGATTCTAGTGATGCTATTACTATTGCAATCGGTTGAACACAGCAGTTGTTATGGCCGGTAGAAAATGTTGATGAAATCTCAACTTCAAAATTTTATCCTCCTTGAAAGGGGTAAAAAATCAATATTTTTTTATTCTGCCAAAATTTCACATATAAGGGTTTTATGGTGCGTTAAATCGAGATTTGAGGTCAGTTGTTCATGAAAAAGAGTTTCCACTGATTTACAGCGGATTTCCTTGGAATTTTGTCATTTTTTGGAGGTTTTGAGCACTCTAAAGCCGGGTAGTGTTTTGAGCATAACGGAAGTATTTTTATTTAAAATAGCATACATAACTTCAATTAAACGTGAAAGAATCATTTCTCTATCTTGACTTAGAGCTGAGAAAAAAAATAATACGTGATTTTCATATTTTATTTTTTTACACGGCTCCCAATTAATACCCATTGGCGGCTATAACTTTAGTTTTGCACTATTACAGGTCCGTACAACCCACAAAAAATCGGCATTCAAATCTGTGAGTTACGACTGCAAACGACCCCTTGTGAGTATAAATAAATGTCTTATTTCCCTCGAGTGTATCAGAAAGTATCAGACAAAAGACAGTCAACCGATGCTGAGAAACAGATGTTCGTTTGTTAAAAATGTAGAAATAAACATCGACATGATTTAATTTAAAATTTGAAATAAATAAACAAACTGTGTCGTTTTGCAATTTCTGTTGAGTAATATTAGTGCAATCGAGTGAAGGTATCATTAATGAACGTTCCATTCCTAAAACAACATTCGTTGTGGTTTGTTATCTTTCGAAACGAGCCTAGCGGGACATTCTCTTAAAATGTAAACTAACATTGGCTGTTTTCATAATTATCATTTCATGTCGATGATTTATCTAGAAATAATTGGTTTTCTAAAACACACGTTGTGAATTAGGTTTATTGACTAGCTAAATGGAATATGGAGGACATATAGGTATAATTTTGAACTAAAATCTTATAATAAAACCGTATAAATCATAAAATATATTAATTTTGATTTTGTGAATCTTTTCTTAAATAAAATACTTATTGTTAGTAAATAAATTAATTTTTTGTAGTAACTTTTTTTTGACCCTCGGAATTGTAACATTTTGACACGAACTAGCTCTGTTGTTATTGCTCGAATCGAAATTTTTCGAAATTGCATTGAAACCCTATGATTAATGAATAATCTAAAATTGATAATCAGGTTTTGATGAAAAAAAAAAACCTAATTTATTGTGTAAAAATTAAAATAATAATAGAAATAGATCATTTTATAACAACTTATTTATATAATATAGGTGAGGAAAATTTAAAAAAAAAAAAATGATATTATTTCTAGATTCCTCATCTCAAAAAACATGTAGAAACTAAATTTTGTTGAAATAAAAAATATTCTTGTTTTTTTTTTTACCTTTAAAATTTATTATGATTTTAGAAGGCAAGATGCTGTCAATTTCTGAAGAAATGTAAATATGAAATGTGATTTTAGAATTTTCGTTTAAAGGTGTATTTTACAAAAAGCAAATTTATTCTCCCATCATTATTTTTATTAAAAATCATATAATTAAAACATGATTATCTAAAAAATTTTTGCGACGTATCATGGCCTCTGCCACATTTTCAAGCCCTGAAACATGCAAAAACACACATGCACGACAAATGCGAATAAAGTATATTTATGTGAAACTATATTCATCTTAATGTACATTATATATAATTAATAAATTACCTCACAGTGCCCAATAATATTTAGATCCGTCTGATTGAACAAATAAAATATTTTAACGACTAAAAAGTCTTGTCACTGGTAAGTATCATGTCAATTTTCTACATACATTAAAACTTAAATGAATAAACAATTAAAACAATATAAATATAAAAAAATTTTAATAAATAAAAATGTATAATGTTCTACTGCACTGCTACGATTTTGCAAAATTTATTATTATTGTTATGGCTATTGTTAAATTACTATAATCACCTTAAATAACGAAAAAACTCTATTTGAACTTTAATATGGATCACATTACTACATTACTACGTTACTACGTTACATTACATTTATCACTGCCTCTTACTGCAATAAGGTCTAAAGGTTAACCTTTATATATTTATTTTGTTTATCAATAGTGCATAGTCGGCTCCTATTTTTTGTGTGTCTGTTTTGAAATTTACAGCTGTGTCCAAATGTTTTGTTATGAAGATGGATTCCAAAATTTTTCTTTTGTAACTGTTTTTTTCATAAAATAAAATGTTGGTTTTTTTAAAATTAAATTTATGATTATTGTTTATTGAATGTTGTGCCAATGCTGTTTTATTGATATTTTTTATGTTTGAATTATGCTGTTTGATTCTGTTTTTAAGTTTTTGTTTGGTTTCTCCGATATATATATTATTACATGTATTGCACTCAATTTTATAGATTAAATTATTTTTTTGCATAGGGTCTATTATCTTGTTTTTCCTGTTTATGATGTTAATGATTTTGTTTTTATTAACTGGGGCTGGTTTTTTATTAAAATCAAATTTTTTGAGTTTGTTGATTATTTTATTGGTGAGTCCTGGTATATATGTTATTCTATGGAACATATTCGGATTATTTATATTATTTCTCATTTTTGGTGCATGTGTGTTTTGCATGTTTCAGAGCTTGAAAATGTGGCAGAGGCCATGAAACGTCGTAAACATTTTTTAGATAATCATATTTTAATTATATGATTTTTAATAAATAATGATGGGAGAATAAATTGCTTTTTGTAAAATACACTTTTATTTTATTTTTTCTCGGCTCCTGATGCCCATTGGCGGCCATAACTCTAGTTTTGCACTGTTATAGGTTCCTACTACCCACACACAAATCGGTATTCAAAACTGTGAGTTACAACTCCAAACGTCCCCTTGTTAGTAAATAAATTACTTTTTTGTAGTAACTTTTTTCTCACCCTCATTGTTGAATTGTAACATTTTGACACGAACTAGCTCTGGTTGTTATTGCTCGAATCGAAAATTTGCCGACAGTTTTCTGATTGGAAATGTAATGGAGAATATGTTTTGTTGTATAACATTTTTCGGTAGGACCTATCGTTAAGGAGCTGTATTATTTAGAATGAAACAAATTGATTTTTTTACACGCTCTAAGTTGGTGTTGCTTCAATAGAAAATTTTCCTACAGTTTCCTCATCAAAAGTTTAATGGAAAGTACATTTTTTAAAATAAAAATTTGACGCAACTAGTACCTACCGTTTAGGAGCTACAGTGGGTGAAAAAAGTATTTCCACACCCCGTTTTTTCGTCGCATGATGAATTGAAAATTAAAAAACAATTCATTTGAGTTTACCCAATCAAAAGTACAACTAAACCTTGTTAAATAATTGTAAACATGGAATTGAAAGCTTTGGTCTTAAAATATATATATATATATATATATGTTTAATAAGGTTCTTGAGGTTCAGTCATAAAATAAAAAATCAACTATTTTGGCGACGTTTCGAGACTATATTGTTCTCATAATCATGCCCTACAGTAAAAAAAAAAAGGTTACAGTAAAATTATATAAGTTATACAAGTTATTTCAAAACATAAAGTTAGCTACATTACAGGTAGGTATATAACAACATGTGTAGGGTAATACAAATATATATAATTACAGAATATAGAGGAGTATTAAGCTACTTACAATGTTACTGGTGGATATGAATAGACTAACAATTCTAGTACACAACTAACCTAGGGGAGTGAGTTTAAACAGACAGTTAACAAGGGTTAGTAGGGAAACCCTATTTCTTAAAAATTAAGTTAAAAGGACAGTGTGGGTATTCCCAAAGATACCAAGAAGAATAACACCTGTTATTCCAACTTAATACATTCAGACCAATAATATACATTTACATTTATATACATCAGACAAACCATTCTTCCATTTATTAGTATATTACACTGAAATATTTTTGTACCTGCATCTTTGGGAATACCCACACAGTCCTTTTAACTTAATTTTTAAGAAATAGGGTTTTCCCCACTAACCCTTGTTAACTGTCTGTTTAAACTCACTCCCCTAGGTTAGTTGTTTACCAGAATTGTTAGTCTATTCATATCCACCAGTAACATTGTAAGTAGCTTCATACTCCTCTATATTCTGTAATTATATATATTTGTATTACCCTACACATGTTGTTATATACCTACCTTTACTGTAGCTAACTTTATGTTTTGAAATAACTTGTATAACTTATATAATTTATTGTAACCTGTTTTTTTTACTGTAGGGCATGATTATGAGAACAATACAGTCTCGAAACGTCGCCAAAATAGTTGATTTTTTATTTTATGACTGAACCTCAAAAACCTTACTAAACATTTAATAGTAACAGTCAAGAAATTTATCCATATATATATATATATATATATATATTTTTTTTTTTTTTTTTTTTCTCTTCAAAAATAAAAAATATATTTAAAAAAATTTAATAATCAAGAATTATTTCATAGTTTAATATATATATGGACAGCTCGTCAATGGATCCGTTTAAAGTAATGTTCAACTTGAACATTCATCCCCGAATTGTACATCGCAACTTGCGAGTGGCCGGGGGTATGGATCAGTGAAGAGAGAAGATTTCCCGGTTCGGATACGAGCTCGGTGGCCTAGTGGATAAGGCACCACGCTAGAGAGGTGGAGACTTGGGTTCGAATCCCAACCGGGGTCAAATCTTTTCTCTTCAAAAAAAAAAAAAATATATATATATATATATATATATATATATATATATATATATATATATATATATATATATATAAAAGTAATAGGGCGTATAAAAGAAAATGACCGTTTTATCAAATTCCAGAGTTCAAAAGTCTGTAAATATCTTAATGCTATTTATTACAAATACTTATTTGTCCCTTTAGAGAATTCTCTAAGCTAAGCTTACTAACACTGGACTTCTTAAAAAAAAAGCCTCAGTTCAGTTATTTATTTCAAAGATGAAACATGACAGTGTCCTACGAAATTCTCGTAATTTTAAGGCCTTACTGGATAAAAAATTTCACAGCCACTGAAGCAACTCGTGAAACTATTGAATATGAAGGAGAAGGTGTCCTTGAAGAGCGCATTGCGCGGCGTTGGTTTGAAAAATTTAGAAGTGGAGATTGACGTTGAAAGGAAGAAGGGCTCCGGGCGGCCATTAATAGATATAAAGATACCGTTAGTCACCATCTTCCCTCTATGGGGAAGGCGAAAAAGACCTGTAGACTGGTCCCTTACGAACTCACTCCTCAACAATCAACAGTCGAACCAAAGAAAAGTTTACAGAACTTAATGGGTTTGAACTCCTGCCTCAGCCACCATATAGTCCAGAAATCGCACCTTCGGATTACTGCTTGTTTCGATCCAAGGCCCATTTTCTTCAAGGCGAAAAATATTCTAATTTTGCGGAACTTGAAAATGCTGTCCAAGAGTTCTTTGACAGCCATCCCAAGGAATGGTATCAGCGTGGCATCGAGCAATTGGCTAGCAGATGGGTAATGACGGTAGATAACAATGGACTATACTTTGAGTATTAATTGTGTTTTATATCCAAGAAATAATAATAAAAATATTTTTTAAAAACGGTAATTTTTTTTATTCACCCCATTATTTGCACAATTTGTTTGTTTGCTCATTTGTACGATGGTTTGTTTGTTTACTTGTTGTAGTTTACTTCCTAGAGTATATTCCTATTCTTTCCTATCAGTATTCTAAAAATTTCAACCCTGCAATTTTTTTAACTCCTAAATAATGCCAAAAACAAGTGAACTGAGTAAAAAATGTGATTTTATTGCGCAACCAAAAAAATAGTACCGTGGAATATCAGATTTCTTGGGTATTCATTTTTCCAGTGAGGTACGTGATTAAGAGATATTAAGAACGAGGCTCAACTGAAAATAACCGGCGCATAGGTTGTTCCAGGAAACTAAATGAAAGAATGAAGAGAAAAATTGAAGCTTTTAAAAATCCGGCTGTAAGTGCAAGTGCTCTAGCTAATATGGTCGAATCAACTTCTGGGGTTTGTGTAAGGAATGTAAGAAAGGTAAGGAATGTTTTGAATTATCAGTGTCTTTATGGCAGGGTCCCAAGAAAGAAACCTTATATCAGCAAGACCAATCGAAAAGAAAGACTTTCTTTTGCTAGAGAATACATTAACAAGCCCATCAGTTTTTGGGAAAACGTGCTGTTTTTTGATGAGGGTAAGTTTAATTTATTTCGATCTGACGTGCACAAGACCATTTAGCCGTGGACAAATGAGGAACTGGAATAGCAAAACGTTATGGTTACTGTGAATCATGGAGGAGGCAATGTAATGGTTTGGGAATGTGTGGCCTATAATGGAGTTGGAAATATTGAACCTAATGAATGTAAATTAAATGCAGAAGGTTATATGAGGATTTTGCGAAGCAACCTCTTAGCAAGTGCAGCTAAATTGGGAATCCAGCATCAGTTCATTTAACAGCAGGGCAATGGTCCGAAACTTACAGTCAACAAGACTAAAGAATGGTTAATATTTAATGTTCATCAACAACTGCACACCCCTCCACAGTCGCCAGACTCGAATATAATTGAAAATTTATGGTACGTGTTGGACCAAAATGTTCGAAAACACCACATAACCGGAAAGCACAATCTCAAGAATCTTTTGGTACAAGAGTGGGACTGATACGTTCAGATTTATTTTAAAAACTTGTACATTCAAGGCCTAGGCGTTTACAAGCGGTTATTGATGCTAACGGACTAAATACAAAATATTTTTGTGTTATTGTTTATTCTGAAATTTTATACTGATTAATATAATGATAATTACTTAAATTTCTAATTTTAAATACAATAACTAAAAATTGTTTTGTTTTTTTTTTATTGAAATTTACAACTCTATTTACAATATAAACATACAATACATCAAGTAAATATGATGATAATGATAAAAATGACACGTCACTTGTTTTTAAAGCAACTACCCAATGGTAGCACTTATAAAGGTTCTATATAATGAAGCACTATATTAGAAGGTACCGAGGCCATCTTCTTTTCAGGCTCCTCGGAAGGTTATCTGGAATGGAATGAGAAGCAAGTTGTGATACTAATGGATTAGAATGGTTGTGGAGTTTGCTATGAAAGGATAAATATCTGGTGTGAGCTAAGTCAGAAACGTAAGGTATATTAAGATCTTTGTGGATAAGTTTGTTTGTGACGAAGTAAAGAGCATTTAGGATTGTTCTAAGGATTTTGGATTGTAAGGATTGGATACCTGATGAATTGGATAGTTTAGTGGAGCCCCAAAGCTCAACTCCGTATGTCCAAATTGGTCTAATTATTGTTATGTATATGAGTCTTTTGTAATTTATTGGAAGGTTTGAACGTTTGTCAAGTAAATGTTGAAGTAGTCGAAATCGACGGGCAGTTTCTTGTCGTTTTAGTCTCGTATGTGGATTCTAAGTAAGGCGTTTGTCCAAGTGGAGTCCTAGGTAGCTGATCTGTTCAACAGGGATTAGTGGGACATCATTAAAGGATACTGTAGGACAGGAAGTCGTAGGTTTACGACGAAGGAACTAAAATTTAAATTTTAATTACAATATCGAATTATTTGAGACATTTATAGACTATGTTATAAATGTTTTTTAAGGTCATATACTATTTTTCCGAGAAACCAGCTCTATATACAAATCGAGCAAGATCGGTCAAATCCAGGTTAAAATTTTTTATTTCGTATTAGGAGTTACAAAGTCAAAAGGAGCTCACTCATTAGAACCTGTCTCCTAGTAAATGAGTTATTCATTCATTCGACGTTATTCATTAAAATAGTTGAGCTCTTAACTGATCCTATTCTCCTGATACCAAACTCTTAAATTTTGTTTAAAGCCCTCGCGTTACCGAATAACGTAACGCTTTTTTTATAAAGTAGGTCACCTGTAAATGTGACCATGTTAAAAAAATAATTAAACCACAAACCTGCATTTATTACCTGACAACATAATATTAACTTTATCATTCTCTCCTCTTTTTGGGTTCATTATTACGTAACCTGATTCTTCTGCTTATACTCTTGCCACTATCACGACGCTAAGGTAGGCCTAAAGTTTAACAATGACGGCCATATTTTACTGTGCCTTAGAAGAGCAGAAACTAATAAATTCAACTATCCCTTGAGCCATAGGGAGGACCAAGAAAGGTTTAATTTCCTTGGGTCATAAGTTATCCCTTCTGCTGGAAGCAGGAGGCTGGAGGCTGGAGACTGGAGGGAATAAACCGAAGCTAGGGATTCAGCCTGGACATTATTGATGCAGATCCCGATCAGCTGAGTCCTCATAAATTATATCACTCCCTTCTGATTAGATATAATTAATCTAAAATCGATATGTACTAAACTCAAGACGAGAATATTCACGAAGCCATAAATTCTTCCATTATTTTAAACTTATTCCCTTAACCAGATGAATAATTAAAGATTATTCAAATAAAAGGGAAGTAAAAGTCACGAAGTCGACAAAGAAGGTAATGAACAACAATGGTTGGGATTGTAAAGGAATGTTGCTGAATTATTTTAAGAAAAGGAACGCTATGGAAAATTACCAATATTATGTAATTATACTTTATCATATCGCTCATGGCCAAGAAAAGTGACACAACTCAAAAAAATTCATTTTATGTTTTGTTTCAGAATAATGATCGTTTCGGTTTGCCTTGCAACAGGAAAAGTTTCATAAAGGTATATCAGCGGGCGGCCACAAAATTGCTTTATTTGTCATTTATCCAAAGTTATGATGGCGAACGGTGGAAGCAGGAGTGAAATATTTCAGTTGTGTCTTGACCTTCACAAAGGTAACTTGTGCGGGGAATTAAGGACAATGTCATATTTTGAGTTGGGACGGTTTTCTTGCCCATGAGCGATATTATTATAACCTCTTTTGATTCTCCTGAAAAATTTGATGTTTTTGTGTTGTGTCACTTTTCTTGCCCATGAGCGATATTTGGCATGTTATCATAGAGAAAAATCAGGGAAATTCGAGCAAAGGCGGTCGGTTTCTTCTCGATAATAACCTTATCCTCACATCATTACTATTCAAGGCCACTGTGAAGTAATCCGGCTTCAAATAAATCTCAATGGATAGAATCGGATGAAGTTCTATCATGGAAAAGAAACGTTGTCTAACAAGGGGAGGACACACTCAGTCTCTCGCGGATCTTGTTGGCAATTTTTTTGGAGGTTCCTAGTCAAAAAATATTAGACACGTATTTTGCCGTTCCGATCAATGGGCCCTAGAAGCCGAGAAAAAATAAAATAGCATTAAACTAATTTATTTTATATCTCGAGTTTAAAAAATGATATCGACATGATTCTTGCACAAACATTTTTATTTTTGATTGCAATTTAAGGAAAAATACAACCGCTCCATAGATTTATGTTTAGATTAACTAATTCTAAAAAAATGATTAGATTTTAAATTGACGTCAGATTCTAAATCAGCACTCTCAAAAACATTGATAAACGTTTATGCAATAAAAAAAAAAAATATTTTTTTTTTCACTCTCTTCGAGAAAAATGAAATTAAAAAATAAAAATGTTGATGCAAGAATCATGTCGATATCATGTTTTAAACTCGAGTTATAAAATAAACTAGTTTAATGCTATTTTATTTTTTTTCTCGGCTTCTAAGGCCCATTAATAGAACGGTAAAATACATATCTAATATTCTTTGACCAGGAGCCTCCAAAAAAATTGCCAACAAGATCCGTGAGAGACTGAATGTGTCCTCCCCTTGTTAGTGTGTAGAGCTTAAAGGTAGTTCAGGCGATTTAATCATCGAAAAAAAGTTACTCACACACTTGTCCAACAAGTCATAAAAATTTCTCTCCAAATCCCATTTCTGAGAAAATTATAAACCCCTACAGACACCATTTAGGTATACAAATAATATTGATTATATTTCCTTCAAGTTCTATTCAGAAGAGAATTTCGTGAAACCACTACTTTTGTCAGTATACGGATCATGAATTGCTTTTTTAAAATTTGTATTTGGAACCTCAACACGTTCCCATGTTTCGCATCTCTACACTGAGTTAAATTGGCTTTTCCTCTCCTCCTGCAGAAAATACTTCCTAGACACCTACCTATTCCAAGTTATCAACACCCGCCACCCTCCCTTTATTTACAGTAACCTGAAATTCAAGTCTGCTATCAAATCACTGCATACAAGATATCATATTTCCGATATCTATACCCGTTCCTTCAGAACTACTGCATTCCAATTTTCCTTTCTTGTCCGATCCTCTATTCTCTTGAATCCTCCCCTCCCCTTGTATTCGCAATGCTTCGGACATTCAAGGCACTCTTCTTTTACCACCTTCATTCTCTTCAAAATGATTCTCTCTAATTATATGGATGTTCCAAAATTTATGTCATTTTATGAAAATTATCAAACATAAAAGTATGTCATACGTATTTCTAGCGTAAAAAATAGTCTAAATTTATAGACAATGTCTGCTTGGAGGTAAAAGTTACTAAATGCAATTTTATTCTAAATTCGACAAAAAGTCATTGTGTGTTAATATTATCATTTCCTCTAAATATAAAAAGTCAGCAAGTTAATATAACTGACGAAGCTCAGAATATAACTATCTGAGAAACAATTAAAGAACATTTTCCCGTTTGAATATTGAAACGAAAAAAAAAAAATTGATTTTGTTACTTATTTATTTTTTCATTATAATCTTTTTCTGTTCTCTTTCTTCAATTTTTTATGTAATACTTATTTCGATACTGGCTTTTTTTCTTCCTGTTTGTAATTTTTTTTTTTTTAATTTTTTGTATTTTAATATAATTTTATTTTTGATAATTGTAAATAGTTATTAGTTTTAATTTTATGAAGTTTATTTGTTATTATTATTAGTTGTGTATGTGTGTGTGTGTGTGTGTGTGTGTGTGTGTGTGTGTGTGTGTGTGTGTGTGTGTGTGTGTGTGTGTGTATTTGTTTATATTGTATAAATGAAATTAATCTCTGTACCTATTTCCCTTTACTGAGGCATATTGTGCGTTTCAATAAAAAAAAAAAAAATATATATTTTATTTGTAATATATATAATACACATTTTTTATTTTTATATATATATATATATATATATATATATATATATATATATATATATATATATATATATATATATATTTATATATATAAAAAATAAAGAATTAATTTTTTAATTCTCTAAGCGAGATATGATTTTTATTTTAGTTCTGTAATGTTACTTTTGAGGGACTTTGTCCCAGGATAAAGTTTCCTATGCGGCCCAGAACTTAACTCTAACAGAAAATTTTTTTTTTCTAACACCATTTTTTGATGAACTATCTCCACATCCGATTGGTCTAAAGAGCTGCGGTTAAGTTTAAATTGTCACAAATTTAGTGTCCTTTAGTAGTGTCAACAATCTTATAGTTTACAAGATATTAGTGAAAAACTGAAAACTGCTCAAATTCTGCGGGATTTTTTTTCTGATTCCACGTTTATCACGCAGGGTGTTCAGGGTGGCAAACTTATATATTTACTACCAGTATGGATTCTAATTACATGGTAGATACATACCTACAAATGGATACATAATAGATGCATACAAATGTTTTGTTTTTTTCGTAGAAATCCAAAGCATTAAGGTGAATGTATTGATTATTCTAGCAGATGTTGGTTTAAAATTTCTATAAGTAAATAATATATTTGATATAATTCAAATAATAACAATGAAGTTATGTTACCCCTGCTGGATCTCCGGCTACTGGAATCCGGGGGCGTGATCTCCCCGCCCGAAGACATGGAGACCCGCCTGCATTCCAGCTCAGTCACACTAAGCATTTCACATCACCTGCAACATAATTGTGTCCTTTTACCTTTCATGGCTGCTACTAATTAATACTTTTCTTATTTTCATATATTGATATTTGCAACTGTACAAAATAATATAAATCAAGTAAATGTGTTGATAGTGAATAACTTGTGAAGAACTCCTTATCAGTAGAAAACAAATTCTACACTAGAAGATCTCTAGGCCATCTTCTTTTCAGATGCCTAGGAGGATCATCAAGAATGAAAAGGGAAGCAAGTTGGAAATCTAGTGGATTGGAGTGATTATGGAACTTACTGTGAAAGGATAGATATCTGGTTTGGGCTAAATCTGAAACATATGGAACATTAAGATCTTTATGGATAAGTTTATTGGTGACAAAGTAAGGAGCATTAAGGATTTTTCGAAGGATTTTAGATTGTAGGGATTGAATACGAAATGAATTGGATGGTTTTGTGGAGTCTTAAAGCTCAACTCCGTACGTTCAAATAGGTCTAATCACAGCCATGTATATGTAATTTATTAGGAGCTTTGAACGTATGTATAGTAAATGTTGAAGTAGTCTGTAACGACGAGCAGTTTCTAGTCGTTTCAGTCTTGTGTGTGGACTTGATTATTTAATACTAAAACTACATATTTTGAGTGATTTTTAATAAATATTTTGTATTATGTACCAAGAAAAACAAAAAACAATAAAGTAATGCATCGAGAAAATTAAATTTCTTTTTTTTAAGTTTATTGTTTTTAAAATAAAACTGTATAATAAATTATCAGAATAATAAATAATAATTATTATTATTAGGTGGTGCTAAGAAATATCCTGTAAGGGCTCGAGAAGAAATCTCTAATTTGGTACGGACATTTAGAAAGAATGTCCGATAGAACGCTACTAAGAAAAGTATGGGCGGAAAATAGAAGGAAGACGGAAAAGAGGTAGGAAGGTTCCAAGGAAAACATGGAAGAAGAAACTTAAAGAAATAGAACAAGGACTAAAAGAGAGTATGATCAATGTTCAGTGAATGTTGGGTACCCTTCATTTGGGAAAACCCTGGTGATTGAGCGAGACTTTTGGCTAAATCTTCTCCTTTCACAACCGTTGGCCTAGTAACAGTACATCCTTACCTAAGTACTGAACCCAAGACTCTTCACGGGTTGTTACTGCTACAGGTTTTTACACAAAATAACAATATATTTTTGTTCACTTATAAAAACCTGCATTATTATTGCACTAACAAAATAAATATTAACTTCCATGAAAAAAAAAAAAAAAAATCTTTTGATAATACATTGTTTACTAGATTTAGGGATAATTTAAGGAGAACAAGAGACCCTGCTTTATTTTCCGGAGAGCAATTATCTCTATGTAAGAACATAATATATATATATATATATATATATATATATATATAAATTAAATTTGATTCTGGTTTGGGAAATAGAAAAAAAATGTAAAAAAAAAAAAAAAAAAAATAATATATATATATATATATATATAACATAAAAAAAAAAAATAAAAAAAAAAAAAAACCCCTACTCATCCTCACTATTAGAATAGAATACCACCGTAAGCTATTTTTTACACGTTGTAGTTGAAATGAAATACCATATGTATGTTGAAGAAGTTTTATGTATGAAAACTCCTTAATTATTATATTAATACACTTTAATACATACAATTATTTTCTTATTATACTAATTTTTTTTTCCGAATTTTGTTGCCACCTATACCCCCCCCCCCTAGTGTCGGTTCTGTTTCAGAGTCTAGGGCTTAAAAGAGAGCCTTCCGGACTGCTAGACTTTGATAAATCAACAGTAATTCATAACAAATATGAATTAGGTCGTTTCGATTTAAATTAAACAAGAAAATAAAATGCATAAATAAGAAATGGCGCAACTGCTTCATTTTACTTTTTGGATTAAAAACCTTTACTCATGTCTGGTTTCTGCAGTCAATGAAGACCAAGTTGGTGGCGTGTGTACAAGTGCTCTGTCTCATCTTCCTAACTTACGTACTCCATTTATCCCTCCACTGTACCATATCTCTGCTTCTCATTTTACGGTTGAGTGAAACCCTCACGCTGATAAACTCAATCAATTTCCTTATAGGAAAATTTTTGTTTTTCAAGATATATATATATATATACATATATATATATATATATATATAATATATATATATATATATATATTATATATTATATGATTTATTGATATTTACAACTGTACAAAACCATATACATTAAGTAAATGCGTTGATAGTGAATACAATGGCATGAAATTAACTTGTGAAGAAATAATCACTAATAGCACTTCAATAAAATCTACACTAGAAGGTCTATAGGCCATCTTCTTTTCAGACGCCTCGGAGGATTATCGGGAATGGAATGGGAAGTAAGTTGGGAGACTAGTGAATTAGAGTGGTTATGGAGCTTACTATGGAAGGATAGGTATCTGGTTTGGGCTAAATCAGTAACATAAGGGACATTAAGGTCTTTATGGATAAATTTATTGGTCACATAATAAGGAGCATTAAGGATTTTTCGAAGGATTTTGGATTGCAAGGATTGGATACGAGATGAATTGGATGGTTTAGTGGAGCCCCAAAGCTCAACTCCGTACGTCCAAATAGGTCTAATCACAGTCATGTATATGAGTCTTTTATAATTAATTGGAAGCTTTGATCGTTTGTCTAGTAAATGTTGAAGTAGTCTGTAACGACGAGCAGTTTCTTGTCGTTTTAGTCTTGTATGTGGATTCCAAGTAAGACGTTTGTCCAAGTGGAGTCCTAGGTAGCGGATCTGTTCAACAGGGATTAGTGGAATATCATTTTTCAAGATATTAACCAGGATTGTGAGGCTCAGAGGGTAAGGTACTAGACTGTCAAGGTCCGCCTGAAGGCAGGAAATTCATTATATATTTTCTGTGTTATTTTAATTTCGCAACAGGGAACTAAACATAAAATTTGTTATAGAAAACTCATTTTAATGCCACAAACCAACACCACACGCCGAAGACTGAATCTCACTGTTACCATGTCATGTTCTAGATCTCATTGTCTCCCTATTCCGAATCCAATAGACCACAAAGAACTGTTTGTTATTGTGGCAGCACAATATGAACTAGAGGAGTGGTCCCTGCTTTAATAATACGTCTAGCAAAATAACGAGTTCGCCCTGGAACGCGGTGCGGTGGCTTGCGGTCGAGGCCCGAGATCCGAAGAAGGCAAACAAGCATTCCAAGACTCAGCCTTCACCTTTCACCGACCATTTAATAAAATTATAAACATTATAAACTTTCGAATATCTTGATAATATGAAAGTTATATCGAACATTGAAAAACTAGACAGTATATTTCACAACGATATACACTCTCGGGACTCGATTAACTGAGTATCCATCAACCGAGGTCTCGATCAAACGAGATTTTTCATTTTATTTTATCATGTAGAATAAATGAAAAACTTTCTACGGGGCTAGGGTAAATCACTAGTTATGGTCACCTCACCAGTTATGGGCAGGTTATTTGTAACTATGCCTTAAATATGATATTCCGTACTCTGGAGATGATGCCACACAGGCAAAAGAAGAAATTCTTAAAGGGGCTTCTGTAAAATCTATATCGAATAAGTATGTGTTTTTGAAATGAATGTTTTTCTTACTTAAAATACCTAGTACCAATGTTATTACTCCCTTCTATTATAACAGGTACAAAATCCCAAGGATGACGTTAAATCGAAGATTAAAGGGCACAGTGTTTCAGGTGGCAGACCCCATTTTGTCTGCTGAAGAGGAGGACCTGTTAGAGAAATGAATTATTCATTGCTCTAGACGAGGGTTTCCCTAACGAAAAATTGATTTATTCTTGAGCGTCAAAGAACTATCGTTTCGAACCGACAATGTAAATTTAAAGATGGTATGCCCAGTGACGGATGGTATAGGGGTTTTCTCCGTCGCCACCCAAATATCTCCAGTAGAACCACTGAAGTGGTATCACCAGCCAGCTCTTGTGTGTCTGAGAAAGACATCCGTGTTTGGTTTGACTCAGTGGAAAATATTTTGAAGGAAGAACACGCCTTTGATATTTTGTGTCACCCATCGCGGATTTTTAATGGTGACGAGTCTGGATTTCTTTTAAATCCCGGAAGCAGCATTTTTTATTAATTAATCCTTAATTTTTTATTAACCTCAAATGATTGATAGGTATGCATAAATAGTGAATTTTAAAATAATAAAAACAATTGTTTACAAAATTTTTGTTCATATGACCATGACTAGTTTTTACTATGACCATAACTCCTACACTATGCCCATAACTGGTATTTTTAGGATATTTGCATAAAAATTGAAAAATCTACTTCAAGGTAAAATACAGAGCTTTAGTAAATTTACCATTAAATAATAGAACAAGAATTTGTAAGAATCTAAATATGTAAAAAAAAATAGTAATCAGCGAAACAGTCTAGACGATATCCTATTTTGCCTCAATCAATTTCCTTAACTATGACCATAACCCGTGATTTACCCTACTGATATTAAAAGAATAATTATAACTTTAATATTTATAAATTATTCCTTAAATAACGTAAAAGCGCATTCCGGCAAGTAATATACTAAATTAAGCATTATTGTAATAACTTATATCAATTGTCCTACTTTATTTTTCCCTATGTTTTCTCTTAGTCCATTATACAGAGGCAACAAATTTCGTTAAATAGTTAAGTTCATTTTACACTTTTCATTTGGTTACAGACTCTCCAAGTTCATTATTGGCAATAGCTGAAGGCAACTCTGGAAATGCACTAGAATGGAAGACAATTGCCTGGGGGAGATGCACGAGTCGATGGGTGGGGGGACTGTGCTAATGTGGGTACCCTCACATTGTGGCATCTCCGAAAATAAAGCTGCAGACAGTGCAGCAAATCTCGCTAGACTGAAACAAATAAGAACCATAATTACTTAACTTCTGACTTAAAAACATAATGTAGAAAAAAGTTGCTCCAACACTGGAAAACGAAATGGAACCAAATACTCAGCAAACTTCAAGAATTTAAACAAGACACCCGGCCCTGGACAACATCTTTTAAAAAATTAAGAATAGAAGAAATAATCTACAGAATAGGACATTCTGCTATCACTCAAGTATAGATAAAGCACTGGAAGACACAGAAGAGAAAATCAAAAACATTTTTGAATTTCTGAAATTTTGTAAATTGTTTGACAAAATCTAATATATATATTAAGCCGCTATAAGTAATAAAATAAAAAATAAAAACACTTTTCATTGTTATGAGATAAAGTTTAGTTTATCTTTATTTTTTTCTGATATGTATTTTCTGGTCCAGCAAAGTTGAGAAGATTTTCATTATTATTTGTTAATTATTTCTACTATATAATTTCAATATGCCTAAAGACTCGTTATTCACACCAATTTTATACATAACTAGCTGAAAGTACCCTGCTCCGCTACGGTTTAATATCATTAGGATGAAGACAACTTAAATTACTAAAAGTTAAGCTTAACGTTGATAATTATTATTACTTAAATAAACCTAAAGAATCCCATTCTTTGAATAATTTCAATAAGTAAATTTAACAACTTGCAAAAGTTAATTTCATATTATTTTGATAGTCCTCCAGTGAAGCTTCGAGGCAACACTTCCATCTTACCCAGCTCTGATACCAGACCATCAGCTTTTCTTATGGCATACTTTAAGTGAATATAGTCTCAACTTCTCAACTTTTTTGAATAAAGTTTAGTCCTTCTGTTTCCATTTTTGCGTACATATCAAAACCGAAAAACTGTTGACGCAATGATAGTGAGTTGCTCGTAAGGAATATATACATCGAACTGGCCTTACATGTCATCACCAGAAAACATAAATCTTTTAACCTCCTCTTTAACATAAGTCTTTTAATAGCTTTTCGTCACAAAACAACTCAAACTCCAGGGTCCACCTCTGCAGCCACCATGAGTTCACAGAAAGTACCATATTATAAGGTTTCGACATCGATCATACTTTTGTTTTTTTATAGTTTACAACTATAAGGATCCTAATTTGTGGTCAAAGTGTTATGCTTAAGCATCTAACCTATTTTTAAGCTTAGCTTATCTCCAAATACCATATGACAATTAATCTATTATTATTCACCAAATAAAAATTGTAATCGCATTTTTTGCGAATTAGCCGCGATGCAGGCCGATTTTTTAAAATTCCTTTCTTAGCGAGCACCTATGGCCCTAGAGGAAGCTACATATCGAATTTCATTCCAATCCGTTCGGTGGTTTCTGAGATTTCTTGTTAAATGGGTGAGTGGTATTTGACAAATATATAGTAGATTTAAACACATGAATACAAATTGACATTATAAAAGCAATTCACACCGATGATTCAGCTATACAGATACTACGATAGCCTTCAGGTGTGAATGTGAATAATGAAGTTAAAAAAAAAAAGATATTGAATTGAATCGATGAAAACTATTTCACCATCTCCCACAATCAAAGACTTAAGATTAAAAACTTGCTGCCATGTTTTACACTCCTCCTTTTATTTTCCTACCCCAAGCTCTTTTCATTTCATCCAACAATTGAAATATCGAGTTCTATAGATTTCATTCAGAGAACTTCGGGGAAGAAGTAGCGGATTTTTAGAGAGGAAATAAACTCTTTCTTTATAAATTTGTTTTATTATTGGGGCTCCTTTGTGGAAGGTATAATTTTTTTTTTAATATTCACAGTAAACGTTTCTTAATTATTTAGTTCCTTTATTTATATAGATTCTGAATTTCATTTCAATTAACTGTGTTTCACCATATTGGCGAAGCTTGTTGAAATTTATTTAAATATTTCGCTACTCCTTGTTGAACAGATCTACGTAGGACTCCATCTAAAGAAACCTAATTCATGGAATATTCAGGAGATAAACGTCAAGAATGTTCGTTTTCGACTACGTCAACATTTACTCGACAAACGATCTAAGCATCCAATTAATTACAAAAGACTTATTTGGGTGATTTCAAAATTTCGATAAAATTTAGATTTCAGTTTACATGGCCAAGTACCCATTGTACCGTTATGGACTCCCAACAATAATGATATATCTACATATATAACCGGAGTAATTTTATATATAGACGTTTTTTTTATATGTATAGCATTTACTCACTTCCAAGGTTGTGAGCTTATTTTCTGGTTTGCAAATATGAAGGGTATTGTTTTCTATTTTTTATCCAAAAATAATTTTGTGATTGATATTTAGCCTTCTTAGCACAATATACATTAACATAAAGAAGTGTCACAACCCTCTAGCTCACTCCCTAAATTATTTTTGAAAATCCCTCCATCGCTCACTAAAAGGATAATTTGTGGGGTGTTTTGTATTAGGCAACGCTATTTGGGGTAGGCCTGTCTACTGCTATCTGCTTCAAGACGCTGGGTTCATTGGTAGGCAAGTGGAGGTGCATTGACTCCGCTCGGTAAGTACCGTATTTTAATTCATCCTCACTCCCTAAGGTGTAGCAACCCATTGAAAACATTTTATTTTTTTTTTAAGATTCAAGATAAGTTCAAAGCTCCACTGAAAAACAAATAGATACCATGTTTTACTTTTCAAATAGGCCACGTGTATAACGTGATACCAACGTTTTTTTGGTTAGAACTCACTCCCTACAACTGAGTGAGGATTTCGTGTTATATTTGAACTTAAATTGCTTTAGCGTTTATCTGCTTTTATAAAAATAAATTTCTTGATTTCTCCCTCTTATACCATGAAGTGTGGGAAATTTCTAGGCATCCAGCTCAGCCGGACCATCAACATCAGCCCAAGAGGAACCAACGAATTCAATTATTATTGCTCGTTAATTTTTTAATTTTTAAACGTACATTCTACATTTTTGTATTTAATGTTTAAACGTTATACCCAGCTACTTAGTTATAATGAAAGTTCAAGGAACGTTATTTTTATCAAAACAATGTTTTTAATATACTCGTATTTTATTTAATAACTAATGTGATAGTGTTTATTTCGTAGCTTATTTATCATTTAAAATTTATTTAGGTTTTATTGTTTAAAAGTGAATAGAACTGTCGTTATTAAGTGCAATTTCATATTATTTTAGTATTTTTAAAGTTTAGTTTGAAGTTTTTTAAGTACGTAAAAGTACAGTACGTACCTAAAAGGCTGAAAATGTAATTCATGTATACACCCCAAGTTTATTATATACATACCTCGTTAATTTCGCTTTTCTTTTCTTAAATGTAATAAATATGATATTTTCCCCACTTCCTAGTCGTGGTTTTTTACTCCCTAGATCCAAACTCACTCCCTAGATTTTAATAATTATTAATTATTTAATATATCTAGATTGAAGTGCTACCAATGGGTAGTTGCTTCACAAGCATTGTCATTTTATTATTTTTGTCATTATCACATTTACTGGATGTATGTTTTTATGTAAAGTTGTAAATTTCAATAAATAGATATAAAAAAAAAAAAAAAAAAATATATATATATATATATATATATATATATATATATATATATATATATATATCTAGAAATATTGCAGATTATGTATGTCCACTTCACAGACTTACTTCACAAACCTTAGAGAAACAATTTGTGAAAAAAAAAAAATCAATTTACATGTTTTATGTAGTGAACATTTTTTTTTTATTGGAATTGTTCCGAAATATTGAAATCACCCATTTACATGACAGATATTCGACTTATTTATACGGTGTTGTGAGTTCAACCGAACCATCCTATTCTTTTCATAACCAATCCTTACAATCCGAATTCCCTTGAATAATCCTTAATACCCCTTATTAAACAAGCCTATCCATAAAGATCTTAATGTTCCATATGTTGCTGATTTAGCCCAAACCAGATTCCTATCCTTCCGTAGTGAACTCCATAACCACTCAAATCCTCTGGTCTCACAACTTGCTTTTCACTCGATAATCGGCCTTGCAAGGCATCTGAAAAGATGGTGGCATTGATGACCTTTTAAAATAAAATTTTTATTTGTCTAAAAAGTTGTTAAAATAATATTCGCACAGAATTTACTAAACGTATAGATTTTAAACTGACCAATAAAGAAAATAAAAATATTTAACTAGCGTATTCTTGTTCAAAAAGTTTCATTTGCGTGAATTAAATACACTTATGGAAATAAATTTACTGATTTAGAGCTAAGAGATAAGCAATTAGTAAAATTATTTAAATGCTTGAAATAAATAAAATGTAAGGTAAATTAACTAGCAAGTACATTAAACTTATTTTAATTAAAACATTAATATAGAAGCTAATGATTTTTAATATCCGACACCTTTAAGAATGGTGTCACAAATGGAGAATCAAAATAAATCCATACAAATCTCATCAAATATCCTTTAATTAGGATTGATGAATTAAATGCCACTTCTATTGAGATTATTTTATTTGAAAACTAGTTTCGAATGCTAAACATTCATCTTCAGTTCTAAAAATACAACAATTTTTCAACACATCATGTTGAATGTTGAATCATTATGGAGAAATCTCCATAAACAATAAACAACACGAATTTAATATATACAGGAAACCCACACACACAGATTAGTTATAGACAACAATGCCAGGAGACCACTAACACACAAACTCGCAGCATTTCGTAGCATGATATACTGCCTCTTAAATATACCGCTAAATGAACGAAATTATAACAAAGAAATACAAACAATTCACACTATAGCTGACAACAACGGATACAAAAAACCACAATCGATAATATTTTAAGAAAACAAATACATAAAAAAATATGAATAATATATACGAAACACCCCCAGAGGATAAAGCTACCCCTAAAAAATATATTTTGATACCATACTACGGCCCAATATCCGCTAAAGTCGGGAAAGAATTAAAAAAATTAGGTTTAAACCCTGCATTTAAAATAGATAAACCATTGTCATCATACTTCCCTTCACCGAAAGACAAAAGAGACCCTTTCCAAAAAAGCGGCGTATACGAATTAAAATGTAATGAATGTGAAGCAAAATACACGTATTTAATTTTAGGCTATTTTCTACTTGACGTAATATTTTACTCCCGAGCATCTTTATAAACCCAAATTTGTGGTTTTTTCATTAAGATGGATAGCGAACTTGGAATTTTGGGTCAAATTAATAAAGACTCGGGAGTAAAAATATTACATCAAGTAGAAAATAATCTAAAATTAAATACTTTTGAATCACTAGAAATAATAAAACCGTTTTAAAACCGATCCAGATTTTTTTTTAAATGATCAGATTAACATATCCAATAGCCCCATTTTAAATTTGTTTCCCATAGGAACGGAAAAAAAAACCCAATGAGTCATGAGGGTAACCCCGTTGTAAATCAAAAATTTAACCTACCTGCCCCCCCTTTTACTTCTCACAAATTCAGTGTTTTAGTTACCTCGAAGGTGAGTGCCTATGCTTGATTTCTTGTCTTATCTTTTTAAAAAAACTTTAGTATATTTAATCTATGTAACATAGTACTGATGTGTTGAAAATTTTATTGTATGTTTTAGAACTGAAGATGAATGTTTAGCATTCGAAACTAGTACTCTAATAAAACCATTCCAATAGAAGTGACAATTAATTCATCAATCCTAATTGTATTGATCCTTCTATATCATCATAGTGTACCTCAAGTAAATATCCTTTACTCTTTGTCGTAAACCTACGACATCCTGTCCTACAGTATCCTTCAATGATATTCCACTAATCCTTGTTGAAAAGATCCACAACCTAGGACTCCACCTGGGCAAACGTTTTACTTGGAATCCACACACAAGACTTAAACTACAAGAAACTGCCCGTCGCACAGTGGGACAAACTAAAGCAAAACCTGGCAGAAAGTCCTAGAACTAAAATTATCTTTTCAACGTGATGACTTAATTATCTGTTAGTTAAGGCTCTGCAGTACAAAATAATGCAATACCTCAAGCTAATAACTGTCATGTATTGTACTGATAATCGATGAAAGTGGACAAAGTTCAGTGGCATCAATATCTGTGTCTGCCTCAATTTGTTATTAACAGATCCTTTGTTTTTTTTTACATACAGTTTTAATATTTTCAACCGACTTCAAAAAAGAGGAGGTTCTCAACTCGTCTGTATTTTTTTTTTTTTTTTTTTTTTTTTTTTTTTGTGTATGTTACGCGATTACTCCGTCAATTCTGGATCAATTTTGATGATTCTTTTTTAGATCGGTAGGGCATACTTCAGAGGTGGTCCTATAAAAAATATTTTGAAATCAACGAAGCACTTTTTAAGAAAAATCTAAATAACAGTTAATAAAATCACTTATTAACTGTTTTTTTTATTTTTCTTAAAAAGTGCTGCATTGATTTCAAAATATTTTTTTATGACTACCTCTGAAGTATGCCCTACCGATCTAAAAAAGAATCATCAAAATTGATTCAGAATTGACGGAGTAATCGCGTAACATACAAAAAAAAAAAAATTAAAAAAATTACAGATGAGTTGAGAACCTCCGTCAATTCTTAATCAATTTTGATGATTCTTTTTTAGGCCAGTAGGGCATACTGGTGGTTCCATCAAAAATATTTTGAAATTAATGCAGCACTTTTTAAGAAAAATCAAAAAAACAGTTAATGAAAATCACTGTTATATAACCTTACATTTTAAACATATTTATGATTATGAAGCAATTTCAATTATACAGACAACTCTCGATCGATGTGTCAAACTTCGATAAGTTGAACAAAATCTATGTACTAAGTACATTACTCGTAAATTTCAAATCAATAAATCTATTTCAGGCAAAGTAAGTTGAACTGAAAATAGGGGTCAAAAGATGGAAAAAAATACACTCACCGCTAAAAAGTGAAAAAAAAAATAATTTTTAGAAAAAAAACAAAACCGACTTCAAGATTAAACCTACTTATATAGAACTAAAAAGTAAAAAATAATATTTTAGTTGCTTCGAAACAAAGAGAATTAAATGACAATCAACGAAATTATCGATACTTATATAACTATTTACAATTAATGATCAGTTATTTTTGGAGTCGGTGCCAGCTAAGGAGGGCACTTCAATCCTGCATTTGCAACAAACTTTTGAATGGCACGAGGAAACGGTGTGGCGGTGATGAAATAGTGAGCAATCTTTACAATTACCTATTCTTTTTTCTTTTTTTTTTTTCGGATTCTGTTTGTTTTTTTTTTTTGGCACCGACTCCAAAAATAACTTATCATTAATTGTGAATAGGTATATAAGTATCGATAATTTCGTTGATTGTCATTTAATTCTCTTTGTTTCGAAGCAACTAAAATATTATTTTTTACTTTTTAGTTCTATATATGTAGGTTTAATCTTGAAGTCGGTTTTTTTTTTTTTTTTTTTTTAAATTATTTTTTTTTATGACATGGAATCATTATCTTCAGGTATATAATATTGAAATATAGTATTATATTTTCCTTAATAATATAATAAAATAGGATTATTGATTCCAGTTTATCTGTAGCGAATGGATTAGTAACCTTCCAAACCCGTCCAAGCATATTTCTTTCACCATCTTCTGGTACATTATCTAAATATTATGGTTTGAAAAATTTTGCCCCAATCAGCCCCAGCGTCAGAAAAAATATTTCTCCTTTGATAGTTCATAGACGAAAAAATCATTTTATTTCCTATCCTATACACCTATCATACACCTATTCTACAAGCTTCCACTAAACAGATGGCAAGACAGTAGCAATGAAGACAAACAAGTTGTTAAACAAACCAAGAGTCGAATCCAAGGAAGTTTTTTTTTAAAGTGTCGTTTGTTTTTTGACATTCCTAAATCTGGCTTTGGAAATAGTAACGATGGAAATACGGCTGGGCGATTTTTTTCTCATGATGATATTTCGTCAGAAATTATCGGAGTTGACGCTGAACTAATTAAAAGGCTTCATATAATACTGATAGCAATATCAAGTGGGTAAGAAATTAATACTAATGCCTATCAAGAGTTTGCTCATGGTACTGCAAGCATTATGTAGAGAAGTACCCATGGTACCCGATGTCACCGACCCTCGACAAGTTTCTTATTCATGGTACAGGAAGCACAGGAAGCTCGTAACAAGGATTTAAAAAAATATCGTGAACATTACGGAAGTTTAGTCGAGAAAAATCCAAGTAGGATATATTCCTTAACTTTTTTTTGAGTTCAGACCCAGTTCTAACAAGCAAACGAAGACTACCTAAGAAAAAATTTAAATCACTACCAACAGAGGCTTTAACCTTACCTTCTTTTCCTTTTGAAAATAGGCCTGACACAGAAGAAAAAGACAGCGAAGATGATGAGGAAATGTTGTTGATAGAAAGTGTGTTACTTATTTTAATGAAAAGTGTGAATTTTTTTATTTACTTCTTTCTAAGTCTTTTCGTATTGTACACAAATAAAGTCAGTGATTTAGGTTTTTCAATGTTTCAATGTATGATATATAGCTTTAAGAACCAATGTTGAAGATTATTTAAGATATAAGTAAGAATATTTAGTTTATGCCAACAATTAGGGCTACTTGCCCCACTATGCGTTGTTACAGACTGCTTCAACAAGCGTTCAGAGCTCCCAATTAATTACTAAAGACTCATTTACTTGACTGTGATTAGACCTATTACTAAACCATGCAATTCATCTCGTATCCAAAACTTACAATCTAAATTCCTTCGAAAGATCCTAAATGCCCCTTACTTTGTCACCAATAAGCTTATCCATAAAGATCTTAATGTTCCATATTTTGCTGAGTTAGACTAAACCAGATACCAATCCTTTCGAAAGTAAGCTTCAGAACCACTTAGATCCACTAGTATCTTAACTTGCTTCCCACTATATTCCCGATAATCCTGCGTAGTTTCTGAAAAGAAGATGGCCCAGAGATCTAGTGTAGAATTTTTATCGAAGTGCTACTGATAAGTAGTTCTTTTCATGTTTTGACATATTATTGTAATCGTTATGAACACATTTACTTGATGTATATATTCGTACAGTTGCAAATTTAAATATATTGATATAAAATAATAATAAAAGTTATTAACAAAGTAATCCAATTTATAGTAAAAAACAGTTGGGGTAACAACTGTGTTGTAATCGCTTCGACCCCAACTTAACAGTCTGAATGTTTTTAATATGGAGTTGAATGTTTTCCATTTAATGACGCACTAAATAAATATTAAAGTTAAATTAAATAATACTTTAAAGGTTTTTTACATTTAACAATATATTATGCCACATGTGAAATAGTCTTTTTCACAAATATTGACAACAGCTGTGACAGAAGACAATCGGCAAGTGGAGAGGTCACAAAATGGCTTCAATTGTATCGTCAGATCAAGAACTCTTGTCCCTGTTCTCCTCACTTGTCCTTTCTATTACCTTTCGATTTAGTTCCTTTATTCAACTCCTATTAGCAACAATCACTTCGTGCAATAAGTATTGTTAAACTTAAAAAAAATGTTTTATATATTACATACAATTTTTACTAACAAAAGATGTTCAACTTATTTTATATAATAGCCAACTGAAATATGAACACAAGTTTTTTCTCAATAAAAAAAAATCATGTGTGATAGGCTTGTGGGAAAGTAGTACCCAACGATACCTCCTAATAATAATTAACAACAATAATAATTAAAAAATAAATTAATAAGTAAAAAAACTATATTTGAACAGATATCAAATCTTCGAGAGGCGATTCTAGGCATCATTTGCAACAAAAAATTTCATATAAACTATAGCTGGATTCTCATCCGTTTTATAGATATTTTTAATTTTATGTTTTTTTTTAAGAAATTTCTAATTGTTGACAAATAATTGTCTATATTTCCCGAACTATTAAACCTAGAGCAATTTCAATATGTTCATTAGAAATAAGATTAAATTTACTTTAAAATAAATTAATTTAGACTTCAAAATAGCAGCGTCTTGATCCAAACATACGAAATAGCAAGTTTCTTATTCCGTTCCAAAAATTTGACTACATTTTCCTCAAAAATATTACATATTTTACAAACGTACACTACTCAAAACACCTTTCGAATGGTGTGTATCTGTGAATAGTGATAATTTCTAAAATTGATACTGAAATCACTTATTAGTTACAAAAAACAGGGAGATGCAACATTGGCATTTTTTGAAATACTGAGAGAATACTCAGAAATTTTAAACAGTGATTATTATTGCCGAGTCAAAAAGTTTGGTTCTCATAAATATAAGAACTATCAAATTAAGGGGGTTAGGTAAGTAAAAAGAAAGAAATTGATTTTAACTTAAAAAATCATGTTTCAAAAGGTTTAGACCTTAGACCAATTATGTTTAAACTACATCGAAAACACTTACAATTATAATAAGTAGACATTTGAATGTCACTACGGTTCAGAAACACTTATCCTGAATAGGGAAACATATACTGACAACATAAGAAATGAAAAATCGTACGATAAACGACATAGCATCAGAAGTAAACAGGAAAAAGTAAACAATAATCAGATATTTATAGTAAACGAAGACTGAGTTTTTACGGACACATCAAAAGAATGAACACGAATCTTCTTACAAAAAGAATATGGGAATTTTATGGAAATAGGAGTATATCCACAAAAGACACCGTCAAATGTATGGCCAAAATTAAAAAGGACCTTAAGCTAGCAGAAATTACTCAATAAGACATCCTAGAAAGAGATTATTAGATCCAAAATGAAAGTTGACCAAGAAGAAGCACCGAAGAGAAAGACTGACTGACAGACCTTGGACAGGAAATATGGCCACAGAGGGAGGTAAGGAAACGCATGTTACTTTGCGTAGTCCCGATTGGGTTCATTTTCACAAAATAAAATTAAAAAATAAAAATAGTCATTCAAATTGTTCAAGCTAAAAAATGGTAAACAGACTTAGTTTCAATAAATTTATTTATATCAAATTTAATATTTAAGTATTAAAAAAAACAATTGTGGTTGGGTATGGATCCGAAGTTCGTTGCCATTGGATAGTTTCACAGCGTAATAATGGCAGCGACCATAAGTTTGAAATCAGCTGATGCTAATAACTAGAGTATAAACAAAAATGGCGTATGGGTAAGAATCATAAGACTTAGGTTTATTTTCATTCAATTATATTCGAAAATCGTATTTTTCAAAAAAATACATAATGCGATTTCCTCTATATTAAACGCCTGATGAAATAATAGCTAATACTAGACTTTGATTACAGAGGAGTAGTTACTTCCCCACCACATACTGCAAACTTACTAAAGTTATTAAGGCTTTTCATTACTTTATTTATTACTTAACTTTAGTAAGCCTTTGTCAGCATACTTTATGAATGCATTGAAGACAAGTTGAGAGTTATAGTCCATTACTGCCATAAAGCTAGTTAATATTGTCATTTACTGTATGTTGCTGGAGGATGGGAGATAAGAGGGTTATTATTATAGACAGTATAAAGTTAATATACTTACATTTTATGGAAACTTAAGATATGGCCGCCGCACAGTGGGCAAAAAATCCGTTTCGGCGGCCAAAATTATTTTATAGCAGAAATATGTTTTAAATGACGTCCGATATATGGGAAAAATATTTTAAAAATTTTCATGAAAGTGGAAGAGTTCATAATAAATCTATATATTACCACAGCAAAGGCTGTGTTAATATATAAAAACAGCTCATTTGTACCATATTATATTAAAGAAATATCACACAAAAATGAGGCTTTACAGCCATCTCATCTAACCGTACTCCTTGCATTTCAGGTCGACAATTCAGTAATTTATTATGAACTGTTCCACTTTCAAGAAAATTTTTAAGGGGTCGCCTGTGGTGTAGTGGTTAGCATAGCAACCTACTAAACCCAATATCGCGGGTTCGCAGCCCGGCAGATGACCTTAGGATTTTTAAAAGGGAGTAAAAAATCCTTAGCTATGCCGTCCTTCGGAAGGGACGTAAAATGGGGGTCCCGAGCCTGTGCGATGTCAGTTACTCGTTAAAGATCCCTATCCTAATTATACCTGGATAGGCAAAATTTAGGACTCCCACCGTAACATCGTCCGATTAGCCATAGCAGCATAAAGTGACGTTAAACGAAATAAACAAACAAACAAGAAATTTTTTTAAATATTTTCCTGTTAATCGGACGTCATTTAAAACATATTTCTGCAATAAAATAATTTTGACCGCCGAAATGGATTTTTTGCGCACTGTGCGGCGGCCATATATTTAGCTTCCATAACATGTAAGTATGTTTTTTCTTTTTTATTGTTGGGATTCATATTCTATTTATTTATTATATTTTTATTTGTTCAATTATGATATTCAAATCCTGCTTTTATAATTTAATTTAAATTATATTACTACTTTTGGGGTATGTCTTAGGGGATCCATTGTTTTCGTGTGTGACGTAAAGCCTCCTAATGGCAGCCTAGAATTTAACATTTTTCTGATCCTCAGAAATTTTAACATTTTGACACGCTCTGTTTTGCTTGAAATAAAAATTGACTGACAGTTTTCTGATCAGAAATTTAATGGAAAATATTTTTTGTCATATTTGTCGCTATGACCTTTCGGTTAGATGGTACATTGGTTTGAATGAAAAATGTTTTGCCTAAATTTTTGACCCCATATTTCAGCGGCATAAAGTACATCTTTTAAACTAAAAAGATCTATTCCTAAAAAATTACACAAAAGTAGCTCTCTGAAATTCATGGTAGAGGTCTCTTAGAAGGTATATGAAATTATCATGAAACATTTAGTTGCTTTTACCCGCTTTCTTATCTGAAAAAGAATTTTCAATTCCGCGAAGAGAGTTATTTCGTATTAAGTAAAACTGGAAGGGCATTGGTATAATATATATTACTATATTTGAAACACTTAATTTAGAGGATATTATTCCAACATCTTCAGCTGCACTGAAGAGATATTTAAAATTGGTAGTTACGAAAATTAAAACGAAATAATAAGAAGCTGGAAAAACCCGGAAAGTCACATTACATTTTATTGACTCCGATCATCAAGGTGATTGAAAAAATCACTTTTATAACAAAAAATCGTTTTACATACATTTATAAAGTTAAAATACATAATAATGAATGTATGTATCCATGTTATTACTGAATTTATTCAGCTTTCATTTAGATAAAAATTTATTTGTTATTTTATTATTTTTTTGTGACATTTCGATAGTTCCTATTTATATGGAGACTAAAGCATAACTGAGTAAATAGTTTTGTTTAGTAGGCAAACAGGTAAGTAATAATATCACAGAAAGATTTGAAAACAGTATCGTTTCATAATATGAATTGGATTAGTACATCGAAAACACCTCATTTATACGATACGTATAAAAGACAGCTTGACCTGTTTTTTCATTAATTACTTTTTAAAGATAATTAAAAATAATTACTATATAATAATAACTATAAATAATTACCCATTATGTAATCGTTAGAAACAATCTAACTCATTATTTTTATTAAATTAATATGATACATATAAAATGAATGTTGAAAAATTAAACCTTATTAAAAAAAAAATCGGAACCATGGATAATGGGGGCCTATTGTATAGTATTTTCCTTATGGTTGTAACTTAAAGGGTTTTATTTTAGCTTATTTAAACTCTATTGTTTATGTAAATTAGGTTAACAGGTCTGTTTAAGTGATTCAGACTTTTTCCTCCTAGATTGGTCATTGGTCCCACTGTGCATCAGTTAAATGCCATTTTAGTTGGAGTTTTAGAATGATATCTGTCTACCAGAACAGTATATGTTGAAAAGTGAAGAACCTAATATAAAACCCTGAGGTACTCCGACTTTGATTTGCTTTATTTCATAAAATGAATAGGCTACTTTTACAGATGTAGTTAATCACAACAATACCAGGAGACCACTAACACACAAACTCGCAGCATTTCATAGCATGATATACCGCATTTTAAATAACCGCTAAATGAACGAAATTATAACAAAGAATACAAACAATTCACACTATAGCTAACAACAACGGATACAATAAAACCAATATCGATAATATTTTAAGAAAAAAAAAAACATAAAAAAACTATGAATAATATATACAAAACACCCTCAGAGGATAAAGCTACCCCTAAAAAATATATTTTGATACCATACTACGGCCCAATATCCACTAAAGTCGGGAAAGAATTAAAAAAATTAGGTTTAAACCCTGCATTTAAAATAGATAAACCATTGTCATCATACTTCCCTTCAACGAAAGACAAAATAGAACCTTTCCAAAAAAGCGGCGTATACGAATTAAAATGTAATGACTGTGAAGCAAAATACACGGAAAAAACCGGACGATCGGTAAATCAAAGAGTAAATGAACATATAAGAGCATACACTAATAAGACCCAAAATTCCAATTTCGCTATCCATCTAAATGAAAATAACCACAAATTTAATAAAGACTCGGGAGTAAAAATATTACATTAAGTTTCTACTTAATGTAAGCCTAAAATTAAATACTTTTGAATCACTAGAAATAATAAAATCGTTTAAAACCGATCCAGATTTTTTTTTAAATGATCAGATTAACATATCCAATAGCCCCATTTTAAATTTGTTTCCCATAAGAACAGAAAAATCCAATGAGTCATGAGCCCCCCTTTTACTTCTCACGAATTCAGTGTTTTAGTTACCTCGATGGTGAGTGCCCATGCTTGATTTCTTATCTTACCTTTTTGAAAACATTAGTATATATAATCTATGTAACATAGTACTCATGTGTTGAAAAAATTTTATATGTTTTAGAACTGAAGATGAATGTTTAGCATTCAAAACTAGTTTTCTTATAAAATAATGCCAATAGAAGTGGCAATTAATTCATCATCCTAATTGTATTGATCCTTCTATAATATCATGCGTACCTCAAGTGAGTCTAACTTAATTTCAAATCAATTCCCGATAATCACCCAAGGCATCTTCAATGAAGAAAGATCTGTGATATTTTTAATGCAGCACTCTCATTGAAATGTTCCTAATAGTGAATTACTTGTGAATATATTTTTTTTTTTTTTCAACAGTTGTAAATTTCAATAAGATAGTCAATAAAAAATATATACTAACAAAGTTGTGCAATATAATAACCTGTTCTGTTTCCTTTTACAAAGACTGGACTAGGCGATTCATTGTGAATGTTTACTGTGTATGGAATTATATCGACAGCGACTATCTCTCGTCCTATATACATTCCTCACTATCACAACATAATATTAACAAATATCTTGAAAGTTTATAGGTGTTGAAAATCAATTTGATTATTTTATTTGACAATTTCCTGAGATAACATAATTAAACTATCACAAGGCTAAAATTAGCATATAGGTTAGCTCCAACTACAGCCTCGTGGGCGAGGTGCAGACCCAGGTCTCCGTATCGAGCCAATATTGCCCTAATCTTATTTAGCCAGTCCCGCCTCGGCACTGAAAAAAACTCTATGCTAATGTCATTTAAATAATCTGCTATAAGAAAAAGACAAGAATTAAATTTCAATTATTTATTTTTTTTATTTTATTAAATTGTCTGCCAATATTTTAAAATATTGAAGGCAAATAATTAAAGTTATCATTATCGATTTCTAACAAAATGAAATGCTTTTAAACATCTTATCGCACATGTATTTATAAATGACTATCATGAAAAACAAAAACTCTCAGGTAGGGTGGAATTAATTCTGATTAATTCATCACATAAGGTACACCATAATGGTATAGAAGGATCAATACGATTAGGATTGATAAATTAATTGCCACTTCTATTGGCATTATGCTTATTTATAAATTAGTTTCGAATGCTAAACGTTCATCATCTGTTTAAAACATACTATTTAACATGGAACATATTTTACCGGTAATCTAGTTGGTCAAAAGTGATAAGTTTTTTATGAGAGTAGGAGCAGTTAGGAGCCAAGCGACGAAGACAATACCCAAACCCAACAAATGATGGCAGAACAGTTGAATGTCACTAGGCAAGCCATTTCCGATCGCCTGAGAGCTATGGGAAAGATTCAAAAGGTTGGAAAATGGGTTCCACATGAATTGGACGAACGACAGATGGAAAAAAAAAAAAACTGTGTGCGAAATGCTGCTTTTACGCAACGAAAGAAAGGGTTTTTTGCATCGAGTTGTAACTGGCGATGAAAAATGGATTTATTTTCAGAATCCCAAACGAAAAAAATCATGGGTAACGCCAGGACAACCATCCACATCGAGTGCAAGACCGGATCGTTTTGGGAAGAAGACAATGCTGTGTGTGTGGTGGGATCAGAAGGGAGTAGTCTACTACGAGCTTCTCAAACCCGGCGAAACAACAGTCAATACCGAGCGCTACCGACAACAAATGATCAATTTGAGTCACGCATTGATCGAAAAAAACGCCCAGAATGGGCTCACAGGCACGCCAAAGTCATTCTTCAGCATGATAACGCTCCTGCACATTCAGCCAGATTGACTAAGGAAACGATTTCTTCGCTTGGTTGGGAACTCCTACCCCACCCGCCGTATTCACCTGACCTGGCGCCTTCTGATTATCACCTCTTCTCATCGATGGGACACTCATTGGCGGAGCAACACTTCAACAATTTCGAAAACGTACGAAAATGGCTCGATGAATGGATTTCAAATAAAGATGAAGCATTCTTTTGGAATGGTATCCATATATTGCCCGAGAGATGGACAAAATGTGTAGAAAGCGAGGGTCAGTACTTTGAATAAAATATATTATACTTTTTTCTAAATTACTGTGTATATATTTTAAGAAATAAACGACATTTTAAACTTGCATACCTGGTACTAATATAAAATTGTTACCGTTCAGCAGGTATATTGGATAAAAAAAAAGCCACATTTGAAACCTTTTTTTTTTCTTAACATTGTTTATTTCGAATAATCATTAATTGTAAATGTAATTTAAATAATTTAAAATCAAACAGGTAAGCAAAAAAAAAAAAAAATAATGAACCTCTAAAACATGTTTTATCTAATCCTTTCTTTAGCCGACAAACTCAATGGGGCCTTTGATTTTTTTTCAAAACATTAGGACTTTGTAACATAGATTATATATATATTAAATTTGTTTTAAAATGAAAGATAAGAAATCAAACATGTTGATATTCACTGATGGAGGAAAAACGAAAAGGACTTCTGAAAGGTATAGACATAGGGCGGACTAATTGTGCAGAGGCGAAAGGTTCTGTAGATAGGACTCGTAGTATTAGTTTCACTCCGGACTATTTGTTGAATTTATTATTATTTTCATTTCAATGGATAGAGAAGTTAGAATTTTTCTTTTTATTATTGCAAGATCTGATATGTTCTTTTAATCTTTGATTTATCATTCATCCAGTTTTTTTTTCCGTGTATTTAGCTTCACAGTCATTACATTTTAGTTCGTATACACTGTTTTTTTGGAAAGGGTCTATTTCGCCCTTAGGCTAAGGGAAATAAGATGACAGTGGTTCATCTATTTTAAATGCTTCATTGTAATAATGATCAACATGTTTGATTTATTCTCTCACATTTTAAAACAAATTTATTACATATAATAAATGGGCCTCTGATAACAAATTAAAATTAAATGTACAAAAAACGCAGGCTATTATCATAGGTTCTAATATCATCTGAGATCTCTTCCCCACATCCCGATCCTATCTATGAACTCCCAACCTATTCAATTCCACCCCACAGTCAAAAACCTTGGTATTACCTTTGACCAAACCCTTTCATGGAAACCTCATATCTCCAAAATTTCTAGAAGGGTTATATCCATCCTTAAACTATTCCATTCTTCCAAGGACTCCCTTCCGAAACCTACTCGTCAACTCTTGGTTTCTTCCCTTATCCTACCCCATTTTGACTACAGCTGTGTTGCATATGGTGGGTTGACGGCGGAATTCGAGAGTAAAACTAAGGAGACTAATGAACTGTTTCGTTAGGTTTATCTTTAGGGTTCCAAAAGCCTCCCACACATCACATCTATATACAGAGTTAAAATGGCTTTATCCTTCATCCCGCATAAATTACTTCCTAGCCTCCTTCCTCTATCAAACCATCAATTCTCGGAATCCCTCCTACACCTATAACATCTTCCAGTTCAGATCCTCGGTCTCCTCCCGCACTACAAGATCTCGCTCCTCAGACCTGTATACTTCTTCCCACAAGAGTACATCATTTGACCACTCCTTCATTTCCCGTGCTACTTCCTTGTGGAATTCACTACCCTGTAATATCCGTAATGCTCCATCTCTGTCCACATTTAAATCCCTTCTCTTTCAATACCTCCTTTCCCTCCAGAATGATAATGACTAGCAAAACTTCACTAAAAAAAAAAAAAAAAGAAGTGCATTCAGTAGATGTAAATAGGTTTTTATTTTTTCTCCTACAATTATTGGATTTTTGTAATTTTTATTTCTATTTTTGTTCTTTATTTATAAAATTGTAAATAGTTAACCAGATTGTTAATTTATTTTATTTCATCTTATGAAAGCTAGACTCATTGTATTTATTTATGTACGTTATATTATTCTTAGGGGACATCGTTCCAGAATAAAGTTTATTTTCTATTCTATTCTATTCTATATATAATCTATGTAACATAGTACTGATGTTTTGAAAACTTTTGTATGTTTTAGAACTGATAATGAATGTTTAATATTCTAAACTAGTTAACAAATAAAAAAAAATCCAATAGAAGTCGCAATCGATTCATCGATACTAATCGATTAATATATAACCCGTTCCAATGCTCTCAGCCTGGAAACCCCGTGTAGCCGAGACTAGGAAATTATGAAAATTAAAAATTATGAAAATATATTCCGATTACTAAATTATAACTGGATATACTTTGCTATTTAAATTTTGATTGCTCATGTACACATAGCCTGTACAATTAATATTGATTAAGAAGGGGTTCCACAAGGATATGGATGACTCCTGTAAGGAAGGAACTGTTTCTATAGATCCTGAGGAATAGTTGTCCTTCTGGGTATTAATGGAGGAGGTCATCCATCTCGGCCAAAGAGGATTAATGGAAGTCTTCCACGGCTGAGGGATAAGGAAAAAGGAAGTAGCCCTGTGCAAATAGTTCACTCCACCGTACAGTACATCAGCGACCCCCGTCTTTTCTACTTTTTTCTTAAGAACTAGAAAAAGAAAAAAAAAGGTCTAAAGACCTCATTCCCTTTTGTTAGTTTTCTTCTATGTCCGTTTATTTTTTTTTTTTTTCTGCCATTAAAGAGAGACTGAGCTGAGGTGTTGGACTTTGTTCTTTAGAAATGTGAATTTTTTTTCCTTAATTACAGAATTAAAATATTTCCTTTGGAGGAATGTTTAATATAAACACGAAATGCTAATTATGGGATTTACATTTATAATTTTTTTTTCTAAGCCCCTATGGCAAAAAAAATCAGCACATTTCTTGCTTTAACTTTAAACCTATTTGTCCAATCCCAAATTTATTTTTTTCCATCTCAAAGCTGATTTAATTTACTAACAGATCCCATATATGAAATTTTATTAAATTCTGTGGAATACCAACGTCAGGACGCTAAATGTGTATGTTTTGGCATGAAGATTTTGACATGTTCAGTGGGCTGACATGGGTTTTTTTATTCGGAATCAAATTTTAGACGGAAATCTTACCCGCTTTTATATAGTTCTGGATCGGACTTTTTTTGAGTTATAGCGAAAATGGCGGATGGGAGTATTTAGCGTCATGGCGTGGGTATTCCACTGAATTTAATCAAAATTTTATATATAGGATCTGATAGTAAATTTAAGTAACTTTGAGAGGGAAACAAGAAATTTGGGATAGGGCAAATATTTTTGGAGTTATAGCGAGAAATGTGCTGAAGAAAAACTATATTTTTTTGTGGTGGACCCACGAAATGAAGAGCTATCCACTCTAAACTATATTAGGTTTGTGACATGTATGGTATCCCATCTATCCTTCCCCAGTTGGAGTACATAAAGACTTTAAGTCATTAGGAATAATGAAATCTCGACAGAATTGTAAAGGGGTAAATTTATAAGTAAATATACTATAAAGCTATTGGTTTTTATTTTATATTGCATGATATTGCACAATTTGATGTTAAATAATGCAACCTATTTTTATGTGTTCCTAAGTTAACAGACCCCTAGGGCAAACCCAGATCCTTTGAAGTATTTGATTAGAAACAAAACTTCATTCATCATGTACGAGTATATATATATATATACTTCTCGTATATACTTCTAGCACTTTACATATAAAATGTATGTATGCAAGAGAAAGATTAGGTTATTTTCCTTACTAATCTTAATTTCTAAGATCAACTTTAAAAAAAAATTTTAAATGGTGGATTAAAAAGAAAAACGACTTTTCTCTGAATTTTTATTTTCCATGATGTTTTAATGATGTGGTGGGTCCTGAATTAAGAATGATGCTTTTGATGATCCCTTTGACAGAGGACAAATGAAAGGAACGCTAATTAAACAGCGTCCAAGGGAACGGTTACAAGTGCCTGATTACGTTTGGCCTAGCAGTTTGTTTTAAAAAGGTTTCTTGTTTCTCTGTCTAAGTGAAACCACGGTTTCCAAATCTTCTTCCAAGGAATTTAGTATATATATATATATTAGCCATATTAAGTTATTAAAACTTGGACGTGATTCATTAATCCTGACTGTACCACAGACCATCTTCTTTATAAAATAATAAAATAAAAACAATTTATTTTTTTTTTAATCTATATTTAACGTCGCAGCAACATTACAAATTTAAGTTATTAGCGACAACTATAAACATTATACAATTTAGACATCACAGTGACTAATTTACAACAAAACAAAATATATACATAATTGAGAAATCTTACAAACATTACAAAGTTAGATATAACTATATATCAGTCCAGAATCCAGTTTCCTTGATTGAGTTTAGCACTGCCTTGAATTTTGCAGCGTTGTTCAGGTCTTGAAGATCGTTTAATACTTAATACTTGATATAATGGACACTGAATAAGTATATGGTTAACTGTCTGTATGATGTGGCATTCAGTACAGGTTGGCGGCTCTATGTTCTCAAAAAAAAAATTAATTAAATTAAAAAAATTAATAAAATAAAAAAAAATTATTAAAAAGATTAAAATATAACGAAAATACAGTAATAATCATAAAATAAACTAAAAATAATGAAAATATTAAAATAAATAATATTAAATTAAATAAAAATAATTAAATAAGAAGATAAATTTAAAATAGGAGTAAAACAAATCGTATCAATTAATGGTTTTCCTGTTTTAAGATTCCGACATTTTTCATGTTAACGTCAACTTTGTTTTTCCAATGAGAACACATGTTTTTCTAATTTTCATTTTAAATAACGTTGTCATGAAAGATGACAACGAATCCAGAAAAATCTGACATTTAGATAATTAAAAAGAATATATATATATATTTTTATATCAATTTGTTGAAATTTACGACTATACAAATATGTACATCAAGTAAATGAGCTGATAACGATTACAATGACATGTAATAACTTGAAAAGAACTATTCACTAGTAGCACTTCAATAAAAATTCTACACTAGAAGATCTCTCCGTCACACATCCTGCCCTCCTGTTTATATCAATAATATTCCGCTACCCATAGCTGACACAGTACGGTATCTTGGCTTTTACCTTGACAAAAGACTTACTTGGAACCCTCACACTAGACTCAAAAGGCAAGAACTCAACAGACGCTTCAGCCAATTGTACAGACTACTAAAAAGGACATCCCAGCTCTCAATTGAAAGCAAACTCCTTATATACAAAACCATCATTAAACCTATTTGGACCTATGGATTTGAACTGTGGGGGACAGCAAAACAATCGAATATCAAACGCATTCAATCCTTCCAGTCCAAAATCCTCCGAACTATTGTAAATGTTCCATATTATGTCTCCAACAAAACGCTACATAATGATCTGAATATACCTTTTGCTCTTGACCTCATACCCCTTAAATTCTCCAAATTCCATCAAAACCTTTCCAACCATCCCAATCCACTTGCTCATTCACTATCCAGTTCCACGCATCCTTATAATCCACCTCGTAGATTAAAACGGCAATGGCCCCGTGATTTATTGTAAATAAATATTATTGGAGTGCTGGCAATGGCTAGCTTTACACTCAAGTCCTGTGCGACTGTGCCTTAGCGCTTTCTCTCAGCCTCCACTGGATTATATCAGAGCTGCAGCTGATAGAACAGCGCAGGGAACTCTCTGAGCCCGGCTTGCCTTTCAAACTAGGGGGTAGGCTTGGATCGGGGTGTTCCTCGGAGTGTTTGTGAATATTGCATGTAGAGTACGAATGTAGTTATGACTCTTTCTTTTCTTCCTTAATTCTTATTTTATTTATTATTTTCTATTTCTTGTACATTTTATCTTATTTCTTGTATATATTATTTTATTTATTGTATCTTTAAGTTGTTTACTTAAAAGTTGTTTATTTTAAATTTTCTTACTTTATTTATTTTACATTATTTTATATCAGTGTACATATTGAATGAATGAGCCACTGTCATCAATATTACTCATTGCCCTTGAGTGAGGCAGCATGTAATTAATCAAATAAAAAGATTATTAATCATTAATAAAGAAGATCTCTAGGCCTTCTTTTCAGACGCCTCGGAAGATGGATTTGAGTGGTTATGGAGCATACTATGAAAGGGTAGGTATCTGGTTTCGGCTAACTCAGCAACATATATGGAAAAAATGTTAAGCCCCAAAGCTCAACTCCGTACGTTGAAATAGGTCTAATCACAGTCATGTAAATGAGTCTTTTGTAATGAATTGGGAGGTTTGATCGTTTGTCTAGTAAATGTTGAAGTAGTCCGTAACGACGAGCAGTAATAAATTTATGAAATTTAAACGATTTCACAGACTTTTATTTTAGATTTTACTAGTTCATACAAATAAACTTATAGGAAACGTGCGTATAACAATCTCGTCAAAAAATATCCGTTTAAAAGAAGCTGGATGAGAGATCATCTCCATTAAAATGAAATCTAATTAATCTTAGAAAAGGAGTTACCACCGAGCAATGTGTGCCATAACTTTTAAAAGTTACAGTAATCAGATTAGCTAATTGTCATAGTTTTTTGGCAGTTGTGGATCTATTCAATAATGTAAAATTAAATAAAATCATAAAATATGTTTTGTTTTTTTTTATTTTGAAAATTCTTATTCAAGCGTATATAAAGAAAACCATGTCACTCTTATACGAGTGCTTTCCTTAAGCTACCCAGAATACAATACGACCATCATTACCCATAATGCCAATTAGGAGTCACAATAAACAGCTGTTGTTATAGATAAGAGTGTTCTGTTATTATTTTAAACATTATCTTGTCTCTACTACTTTATTAATAGTAACTGTAGAATATATTAAGAACTTTGAAATAAGGGATTTTAATGTATTTTATTTTGTTACAGCTGAATGAATCTCTTGTATTAACATATAATGTAATTATTAAAAAGTTTATATGAAATATTTCCATTTTACTGTACAAAATAATATACATCATGTGTTAATAGTGAATACAATGACATGTAAATAACTTGTGAAGAACTAATCAATAGTAGCACTTCAATAAAATTTACACTAAAAGGTCTCTAGGCCATTTTATTTTCTGACACCTCGGAGGAATATCGGGAATGGAGTGAGAAGCAAGTTGGGAGACTAGTGGATTTGAGTGGTTATGGAGCTTACTATGAAAGGATAGGTATCTGTTTTGTGCTAAATCAACAACATATGGAAAATTAAGATCTTTACGGAAAAGTTTATTGGTCACAAAATAAGGAACATTGAGGATTTTTCGAAGGATTTTGGATTGTAATGATTGCGTAAGAAATGAATTGGATGGCTTAGTGGAGCCCCAAAACTAAACTCCGTACGTCCAAATAAGTCTTATCACAGTCATGTAAATGAGTCATTAGTAATTTATTAGAAGCTTTGAACGTTTTATAGTAAATTTTGAAGTAATCTGTAACGACGAGCAGTTTCTTGCCGTTTTAGGCTTGTTTTATATTATCCAGCACGACACGTAGCGTATCAGACATGGCACGGTCAGACAAATGTATTTATATTATGTGGCACAGCGGGTTCCAGCACGGACCGGGAGCACAGGCGATGCGGAGATTTTTTTTTTTTTTTTAATGACTTTTTGTTTATAGTATATTAATTCATACTCTGTGTTTAGTCATTAGGTTTAATCCAGATGAGTTATTTGTCCAAGAAAAAAAGATAAAAAAAGTCAAGAAAGCATACACTTAATGTAGAAAACCAACATGTCCTACATCGAGTAAAAATTTATACAAAGTGTATAGATTAGATTTTTTTTTATAATTGCATATGTTAAATTTCTGTTTTTATATTCTTATATTATTATAAAATGTTAAATGTGTTACTCCTTACGCACTCAATTAATTTTTCAATATCCAATTTCGCAAAAAACAAAACAAAAATGGAATCAAATTTAAACACAGAAAAAGAACTGGAACGGGGCAAAGTCCAACTTTGTACTGCACTGTCGGAGTCGAAAGTAAAGTATACTAGGAAAAAGACACGTTCAGACACGGTCTGGCACCGACCAAATATTAATATTAATTAATATTAATTAATATCCTTCCGCCGTCTAGGAGTCGTTAGCGTTGAAAAACTATCTTTAGCCTCTCGTAGAATGAGTTAACAACGAATTAATATCCTTCCGCCGTTTTAAAACAGTTAAATAGTCAAATATTTTTTTAAAAAGAGTCCTTTTTAGGTCCGCGATCTTAAAACCGTTAAATATTTTAAAACAGTATCCTGGAGGACAACAATGAAGGAAGTTATCCTTCGGATAACTTAAAAAACCGTTAAAACAGCAATCCTTAAGGACGAAAAAGCTAATTCTAATTGTGGATGGAGAGAGTGGCCAAGGATCCTCGGCCTCGAAAAAATCGTCAGATCCTGGCAGATCTGTAAAACAGTGTCCTTAAAAACAGAAGCCATCTCTTAATCCCGCCCCGAACCCCCACCGCCACTCTTCTATATCGTACCTTTTTAGCAAAAAGAGTAAACGGAAGGAGTCGTTAGCGTTGAAAAACTATCTTTAGCCTCTCGTAGAATGAGTTAACAACGAATTAATATCCTTCCGCCGTCTTAAAACAGTTAAATAGTCAAATATTTTTTAAAAAGAGTCCTTTTTAGGTCCGCGATCTTAAAACCGTTAAATATTTTAAAACAGTATCCTGGAGGACAACAATGAAGGAAGTTATCCTTCGGATAACTTAAAAAACCGTTAAAACAGAATAATTTATTAATATTAATTAATCGAGAAATGTCTTAAGGTCTAACAACCTTAAAGGTTGTTTTATATTATCCGGGAGGGCAGGTAGCGGACCGTAGCGTTTCAAACAAGACAAATATTATTATAGTTAGTGTTATAGTGCCTTCGTATATCGGATCGCGGAGCGGATCCGGCAAGACACGGCACGTTTCAGACAGACCTTAAGACATTTCTCGAAAAGAATATTTGGTCGGAGCCGGTCCATGCCGGACCGTGTCTTAAGGTGTCTTTAGTAATATACTTCATAGTATACTTTACTTTTCGACTCAGACAGTGCAGTTGAAAAATTAATTGAGTGCGTAAGAAGTAACACATTGAACATTTTATATTAATATAAGAATATAAAAACAGAAATTTATGCAATTATAGAAAAAAATTAATCAAAACAATTTTTTTAAATTTCTACTCGATGTTCAGGACATATAGGTTTTCTACATTTAGTGCATGCTTTCTTGATCTTTTTTATCTTTTTGACTTGGACAAATAACACACCTGGACTAAACCTAATGACTAAACACTAGTATGAAGTAATATACTATAAACAAAAAGTCATTAAAAAAAAAAAACTCCGCTTCGCCTGTGCTCCCGGTCCGTGCTGGAACCCGTTGTGTCAGATAATTTAAATACAACTTGTATTTGTCTGACCGTGCTGTGTCTGATACGCTACGTGTCGTGCCGGATAATATAAAACAAGCCTTATGGTATTCATAATCACTTCAATCTGTCCTATTCTCAGCAGGATTATTTCCTTTGTTAGTTCAGCCGACATTAAGATAAAAAAATGATACAAATTGTTTAATCAATTTTAAATCAGCAAAAACTCTATTATTTTCTTCAAACCTATTTCCATATTCATGTATTACCTATTTTTCAGCGTATCGGATCAAATAAAATTAATTAAATATCAGAAATATTTTTGGCCAAGAAAATCAAACACCCCACTGTGCGACGTCCTCATTCTTGTCGTTTTAGTCTTGTATGTGGATTCCAAGTAAGACTTTAGTCCAAGTCGTAGGCTTACGACGAAGCAATATGAATTATATATTGTAAATGAAACGTTTGTCATAGCGATTAACGAAATCGTGTCTATGTTATATCCAAGAATAGTCTACAAACATAATAATGGTAAATAAATAAAATATATTGAAGGCACTGTTAAAAATTTTTTTTTGTACTCGTTTCGTTTTTGTTTGGACATGAAAAGAAATGATTTTTTTATTAAAACTATATTTATTGGTCAGAGGGTATTACATTAAAATTAAGCATTCAATATAATGAAAAATATTGAACAAATAACTAACACTAATAATTTAAAAAAAAAATACATATAGGTAGATCTTTTTTAATAAACTAGTAAACAGAACATGGTCCGTTTCGTGCTGCACGCAAACTACATATAGGGTAGATAAAGGACTGTTAGTACTTAATGATAACGTAGGACTTAGTTTAACTTCAAAGAAATACTTGCTCTATTTAAAACTTATGGTGCAGTAAATACGATCGCTGAGTAGATAATTATATGCAATGATGCGAGATAAGTCTATCAAATGTTCATATTTCATTTTAATTTTATAGATGTTTATTAATAAACGTCCAGTCCCAACGTAGTAACTACCGTGGCATTTTATTACAAAAACGTTCTATGATTCAGTGGAAAAGTTTTAACTCATATCACTTAGGAATTACGTTTAAGTTCATTTTTCAGGAAATATAGACAATAAATATACTTTCGCCGTTGACTGTTGAGTTTAAGCTCATATTAGTCCAGTCAATGAATGATGAAATGAGGGGTGCAAAGTGCATGGAATATCCGATAATAATTCATAGATTCGTTAGGAATAGTTAGAAGGTAAACATACTAAAAGTCCCCGCCCCTGGAAGGTGAGCTAATGGTGAGGGGGGAGGGGAGAAGTTTCATTTTTTTGGTTTATCGGTAACATCTCGAAGAACGTTGACTCTAGAAAGATATGTTTCAAATAAATATAAAAGCTAATTAAATTTACTATAAAATTTATTATATATAAATTTGTCGTAATTCGAACCGTTTACGAGATATACGCTATTGGAAATCGGTGATCTTCGGAAAAAAACAACACTTTTTGTTAAACTCTTGCTTCTATTACGTTCCACAACCGTTTCTCAGAATAACTGTCAGAATCAAAATTTTAGAGCATCAAATTTTCTTTAATTTCATATGTACGTTTCTGGTATTTGCTTCAAATGTTTAACAAAAGGTGAGGTAAACATTTTTATTTCTAAAATTGTCGATATTTAATAACGTTTATCTCGAAAACCGTTGGAATTTCGACGAATACGTATATAATTAATTTGATAGATAATTTAATGAGCTTTAATTTTTATCGGCAGTTTATTTTTCTAGAGTCCACCGTTTTCGAGATATAATCGAAAAACGAAATTGGGACCTTCTCTCCTCCCCCCATCTTTATCTCACCTCCCAGGGGCGGGGACTTTTAGTATGTTTACCTTCCAACTATTCCTGGCGAAGCTATGAAGTCAAAAATTATCGCATATTCCATGCACTCTACAATGTGGTTATTGACTGGACTATATGTTTATTTTTTCCTCATGTTATACATTCCTTATTTATTTTATATAAATTTGGTACAAATTGGTTCAGAAGTTTTTGTGGTTAGTGATCACAAGGGACCGGATTTATATGTGAAATAAAACTTGAAAAATGTACATTTATATGGATTTAATTTTTCATGAATATGTAAGTAAAAATAACAAATACGTAATATAAAAAAAAAACTAATCTGTTTTATTATAGTAAGGTAATTAACATAATTTTAATATACAGGGTATCTCTTAGTGTAAATACACAATCTGCATTCAGAAGCTAACGGCAAAATTGAGGTCTATGTTCATTATCATTGGATTTTAAACATTACATTAAAAATCTAATAAAATAAATCCTAAATAATAATAATAAATAGATAAATGTAATAACATAAGATCCTCTGATCTGGTGTCACTTTATTGTCAGTTTCCCTTTATTTTCTATTAAACAATCATTTTTTTTCTTTTACAATGAAGAGTTAGTATGTTTGAAATGCATATTTTCATTAAGGGATTGTCATAATGTTTTATTTACACAAGTAACTGATTTGTATGCCAAATGAGAACACCATGTTTTTCAGATTTAGCATTAAATTTCCTATAAGAGCAGAGTAAATGTAACTTTGAATTTTACAAACTTGTGACCTAAAGAACAGCTTGGTTTCATCTCATTTAGGGAAGTTACAATTTCTAATAGTACTTCAAAGCTCACCGTTTTTCGAAAAAAAAACCTATCCACAAAACTGGTAATCTCACAAAAACTTGCTAAGTTAATAAGCTTTCGAATGATATGTTAAAATTAATGATTCTGTTTCGATTTCGTGGATAAATTTACTTTTAAAGCCGAAAAAACATGGTATTCTCATTCGGCATACAAATCAGTTACTTTTGTAAATAAAACATTATCACGATTATGATGGAGAGGTAGAAATGCCTTCCTCTGTAAAAACAGACTCATCTGCCCATAAAATTCACCTCGAAAAGTAGTTTTCTTCAACACAATCTGCATTCAGAAGCTGTCGGCAAAATTGAGGTCTATGTTCATTATCATTGGGTTTTAATTTTTACATTGAAAAATCTAATAAAATAAATCCTAAATAATAATAATAAATAAATAAATGTAATAGCATAAGATCCTCTGATATGTGGTCGCTTTATTGACCGTTTTCCTTTATTTTCAATTAAAAAATATTTTTCTTTGCTTTTTATTCCAATGAAGAGTTAATATGTTTGAAATGCATATTTTCATTAAGGGATTGCCATAATGTTTTATTTACGCAAGTAACTGATTTGTATGCCAAATGAGAACACTGAATGCCAAATGAGAACACTGAATGCCAAATGTTTTTTTGGTTTCAAAAGTAAATTTCTTCGTGAAATCAAAACAAAATCACAACGTTTAACATATAATTCGAAAGCTTTTTAAATTTGCAAGTTTTTGTGAAATTTGACGTTTTGTGGATAGTTTTTTCGAAAAACGGTGAGCGTTAAAGTAATATAAGACTTTGTGACTTCCCCAAATAAGGTGAAGATCAAGCTGTTCTTTAGATACCAAGTTTGTAAAATTCAAGGTTACATGTACTCAGCTATTATAGGAAATTTAATGCTAAATCTGAAAATGTGATCAAAGTTTGAAAATATTTAAACAAAATAGAGATAATACAGCTTTTATGAAAAAAAAAAAACGTGGTTTCCTCAAAAAAGTCTTTGTTTATTGTATATCTGCAACGGATTGGAATAGAAAGGTGAAGTATGCAGCATTTTGCTACATTTTTGATCTAGTTTCACCCTTTTTTTTTTTTTTTTTTTTTTTTTTTTTTTTTTTTACACTAAGAGATACTCACTTTGTATATGTAGAAATCGTGATTTTACGTTTTCGTCGAGAAGGAAATAGAAAAAAAAAATAATGATTTATTCCTCAAAACTATTAGAAGTTTCGGTTTTTTAACTGATCAAATGTAAAGTTACTTCGATCTGAAGGCAGAATATTTTTGTTATCTGCTAAATGAACGCTCTACGTCTGCCGAAGTATTAGGCGCCTATTTGAACGCTGCAATTTCGTTAGGTGTGAGCGAAATTTATTTTCTAAAATTCTTGCAACTAAGAATATGAACCATTCCTCTGATTTCTTCAAAACTAGGATTTTTTCTTATCACATTCTCAAGTTTTTAAAAATACTTTTTTTACATTTGAAATCAGTGGATCTTCATCTTGAAACTCACTTCGCACATCCTCAGCGATTCTGTGACAAGCATGAGACATGTAACGTGAATTAATTTTTGGTAAAATATTTTGAGAGCTTTTCCTGCCTTGATTATGTAACCAAATGCAGAGAGTCAGTAACAAAATGCAAAACGTTTTTATGCTGTACGCCCTAGGCTAAAGTACACCCAAAGAATCATTAAAAAATTGGGCAATTGTTGCGTGGTTGCATTTTTCTAAAACTTCCATATTTAAAAGCATTGGTTATGTTTTTTCATTGGTCTTTTTCTCTACTATGGTATTGGCCACATACCGTGATTCAACATCCGTTGTTTCGTCTACGGATACCCATATGGGCCAGTATTAAAATTTGATTTACTAGTTGAAGAAGACAAAAGAAGAAATGAAGCTTTGTTTCAGATTCATGTCCTTTTCCTTATTTCCTTGTACAAATGTGTTGAGATATGCAGAGTTACTAGAAATCGTTGGTTCGTTGACACTTTCTATCACATAAACTATCACATAATAAAACATCACCATCCCCACGAAAAGTTTCGTCGGGAAACTCGCTAATGTATTTAGTGACTAAAGCTTTTGAAGTCAATTTGATTTTGGGCATTTCAACAAATTCAACTAAATGATAACAAAACAAAGTCTCGACATGAAATGAAACAAATTTTGGATAGAAAAGTGGACATTGATAGGGGAAACGCTTTTTAAACATTCTCGGAAACCTAATAGAATTTTTCGGCTCAGGCACCTTTCTCTGAATTCATAAAAAAAAGAGAAAAAAAAAAAAAAGTATTAAACTTGGCTTTTGTTTTTCTTGATTTTTTTTTCTTCAATTTTCATTGTTAACTAAATATGGATAAAAATATTTTTTAATTACATTTTAAATTGTATGAAAAGTAAAATAAACTATGGAAGATTGATATACAAGGTTCAAAAAACAATATGTGAATACATATAAATCCGGAGCCTAGTAACCACAAACGAAAAATGTCGTTTTTTTTTATACAATAGCATAGATTTTGTAAAAATAAAAGGTATTTTAAAGAAATTAAATACAAATAATAATTCTAAAAGGAATAGAGATTTTTTTGTTTAAATAACTAAAGATCACTGCTGCAATTCTAAACATTTTTTTCTTAATCCAGAAGGCAGTGGATTTCTCTGCCGTTACGTGAAGCAATCCCATTTGTTGTCGCTTTAGTATCGCTTGGCACAGCACCTCCTGTCTGGCTTAAGATGAGCTTACTTCAATTCAAGGATTGGTTTACACTCTTGCCAACGTTGCAACCTTTTTTTTCTGTTAGAGTGTGCTGGCAATACTGGTTGTTCTTTCATCTGAAGATGAGAAACTCATTTCCCACTTCTTTTTTTGTATATTAATATACATATAAGTTTAATGGTAAATAAATAGATAACTTAATTATTTTTAACAATTTATTCTTTACTAGATAAACGTTTAAACCTTCCGATTTACAACAAAAGACTCATTTACATGACAGTTATTAGACCTATTTGGACAAATGAAGTTAACCTTTGGGACTCAACTAAACCTTCTAATTCTTCCCGAATCCAATCCTCACAATCTAAAATCCTTCGAAAAATCCTTAATGCTCCTTACTTTGGTACAAATAAACTTATCCATAAAGATATTAACGTCCGACATGTTGCTCATTTAGCCCAGACCAGATACCTATCCTTTTATAGTAAGCTCCATAACCACACAAATCCACTAGTTTCTCAACTTGCTTCCTATTCTATTCCCCATAACCCTTGGAGGCGTCAGAAAAGAAGATGGCCTAGAGGCCTTCTAGTGTAGAATTGTTATTAAAGTGCAACTAATGAGTAGTTCTTTTCAAGTTTTGACATGTTATTGTAATCATTAATATCACATTTACTAGATGTATATATATTTACAGCTGTAAATTTCAATAAATGAAAACAAAACAATTTATTTTATTATTAAAATTAATTACCTTTCGTGGCATCTGAAAAGAAGATGGCCTCGGTACCTAATATAAATCGTTTATTAGTGCTAACAATGGGTATATGCTTTACAAGCGATTGTCATGCCATTTTTAGCATTAACATCAAATTTACCTGAAAATGTATACAATGAATTTAATATTTTATACAGTTCTTAATGTCAATAAATAGCTAAAAACAAAATTAAATTATTTGATCCAAATATCATATCACCTTTACACAGGCTGTACTACCTCTCTATATCGACAATCAACCCACTACACACACAAACGAAATTCATTATTTAAAACTTACATTCTATAGAAGAATGACCTGGGATCGACAAGTATAACAAAAGCGTCTCGATTTAAACAAGAGACTAAAACTCCTGTATCCAACTCTACAAAAACGGTCACCATTAAAACTCTGATAGCGAATAAACACATATGCGTCAATTTTACCAAAATATTTTCATCGCATTTGAGATTTTATCTACGATTTTCAGTTGCACTCAACTGGCTGACTTTTTTTCTGTGAACAACTACTAAATGACTGTTTTTAGAGATTATTTGAGCAATAAAACTCGTTATGGTTATTTAATTAAAAATTAATGAAAATTTTAAAATTCGTGAATGTTGCTGCCTGTTATTTTATTTTACATAGTATTTTTGCGATGCACAAAAAAAAAACAAAAAAAACTAAATAAATAAAAATAGTTTGCCTCAAGAGAAACATTGCTTTCTTTAAAAAATAGTTGGGCAAATATTATAACGCACAGTAACTTTCATAAGCTTTTAATTGTAATTTTTTTTATATGTATCGCTCATTTGCTGCAACAACGAAATAACTCAAAAACTTCAATTTTTCAGAAGGATAGTCTTGCGAATTAAGTACAGGACGATCTGACAATTTCGGTGGATTAAGGACATTCCTGAGCACTCTCCTTCCCTACCTAGAATTAGTTTTCGTCCTTAAGGATACTGTATTGAAATTTTCCAGGATTTAACAGTTTTTAAGTTGTCTGAAGGATATTTCACCATTGTTTTCCTATTAGTTTTCGTCCTTAAGTAAACTATTATGAAATATTACTGAACATAACGATTTTAAGATGGCGAAAGTTGCTGTCTGTTATTTTATTTTCCATGGTATTTTTACGATGCACAAACATTTTGCCTCAAGATAAGCATTGGTTTCTTTAAAAAAATATTTGGGAAAATATAATAACGTACAGTAACTGTCGTAAGCTTTTAATTGTAATTTTTTTTATATGTATCACTCATTTGCTGCAACAACGAAATAATTCAAAAACTTCAATTTTTCAGAAGGATAGTCTTGCGAATTAAGTACAGGACGATCTGACAATTTTGGTGGACTAAGGACATTCCTGAGCACTCTCCTTCCCTACCTAGAATTAGTTTTCGTCCTTAAGGATACTGTTTTGAAATTTTCCAGGATTTAACAGTTTTTAAGTTGTCCGAAGGATATTTCACCATTGTTTTCCTGTTAGTTTTCTTCCTTAAGTAAACTATTATGAAATATTACTGAACTTAACGATTTTAAGATGGCGAAATTCGCTGTCTGTTATTTTATTTTCCATAGTATTTTTACGAAGCACAAACATTTTGCCTCAAGATAAGCATTGGTTTCTTAAAAAAAATATTTGGGAAAATATAATAACGTACAGTAACTTTCGTAAGCTTTTAATTGTAATTTTTTTTATATGTATCGCTCATTTGCCGCAACAACGAAATAACTCAAAAACTTCAATTTTTCGTAAGGATAGTCTTGCGAATTAAGTACAGGACGATCTGTAGACATACAATGGTGACATATCCTGCTCTCTCTTAGTGAATAGTTGAAGCTCAAATATAACGTTTTACCTGCTAAAACTCCATAGGAATGGTTCATTATGCAGTCAAAAGCTCGGCATAGCTCAAAGCTTGTTTTGTTTTGAGTTATGTGATTGTTGCAGCAAATGAGGGATATATTCTTGCTGTATACAGAATTTATCCATTTTTTATCTAGCATAGAGTTGTATGACACACTATTTGTGAGATGGCAACATAAAACAAATGAACAACGAATGAGATAAAAACAACAACAAAAACATACTTAAATTAGAAAAGAAAATTCCATCAGCGGTTTGGGCATTTAAAAAAAGAAGATACTATTAGAAGTGAATCATTCTTGTGTGAAATATGGGGGCGCATAACAACGTGAAGGGAGGAGGGTGAACGTGACTGACGTGCGAAACGAATTGAAGAGGATATCAAGGAAATTGAAAGATGAAGATAGTACTAGGTTGGAAAGAAAGAAAGATGTTTGGGGTAATATGTCTTTTTTAAGAAAAAGAACACAAAATCAAATAGGGAAAGATAAGAGAAAAAATTGTTATTATTACTTTCTTTAATATTATATCTACTCTATTCATGATAATGCTCAGAGTCCTCTGAAAAGAAGAGGGCTTCAGGATCTTCAAATATATAACTTAGTTTTGAGTTCTACCAAGGGATGTTCAGTTGTTATGTCATTACCAGGTATGCAAGTTTAAAATGTCGTTAATTTCTTAAAATATATACACAGTAATTTAAAAAAAAGTATAATATATTTTATTCAAAGTACTGACCCTCGCTTTCTACACATTTTGTCCATCTCTCGGGCAATATATGGATACCATTCCAAAAGAATGCTTCATCTTTATTTGAAATCCATTCATCGAGCCATTTTCGTACGTTTTCGAAATTGTTGAAGTGTTGCTCCGCCAATGAGTGTCCCATCGATGAGAAGAGGTGATAATCAGAAGGCGCCAGGTCAGGTGAATACGGCGGGTGGGGTAGGAGTTCCCAACCAAGCGAAGAAATCGTTTCCTTAGTCAATCTGGCTGAATGTGCAGGAGCGTTATCATTCTGAAGAATGACTTTGGCGTGCCTGTGAGCCCATTCTGGGCGTTTTTTCGATCAATGCGTGACTCAAATTGATCATTTGTTGTCGGTAGCGCTCGGTATTGACTGTTTCGCCGGGTTTGAGAAGCTCGTAGTAGACTACTCCCTTCTGATCCCACCACACACACAGCATTGTCTTCTTCCCAAAACGATCCGGTCTTGCACTCGATGTGGATGGTTGTCCTGGCGTTACCCATGATTTTTTTCGTTTGGGATTCTGAAAATAAATCCATTTTTCATCGCCAGTTACAACTCGATGCAAAAAACCCTTTCTTTCGTGGCGTAAAAGCAGCATTTCGCACACAGTTTTTCGTTTTTCCATCTGTCGTTCGTCTCATGTGGAACCCATTTTCCAACCTTTTGAATCTTTCCCATAGCTCTCAGGCGATCGGAAATGGCTTGCCTAGTGACATTCAACTGTTCTGCCATCATTTGTTGGGTTTGGGTATTGTCTTCGCCTAATAAAGATTGCAATTCGAAGTCCTCAAACTTTTTTGGTCGATTTTCTCGTTTTTGATCAGTAACATCAAAATCACCACGTTTGAAACTTTGAAACCAACGTTCACATGTCCTGACGGTTGGAGCAACATCGCCATAAGTCTCAACAAGAATTCGATGACATTCAGATGCCTTTTTCTTTTGATTAAATAAGAAAAAAATCATGACATGCCGCAAATGCTCTTTATTTGGCTTAAAATTAGACATTTTTAACACCAAAGAAAGGTATGATACGTCCACGTAAACGACTTAAAAACAACTGACTTTTGTAAACAAATGACTAACAAACAAAATAGCGTTTAGAGATAAGCAAATCCTTCAATAGGCTAAGAGCGCATTCTATTGGAATTAAAACGACATTTTAAACTTGCATACCTGGTATATTCTTGTACAGTAGAAATAGCATATGGTTACTTCACGCGGTAGGACCGCGTTATTTTTATCCAGATGATAATTCGTTCTTTTCCTTCCTCTGGAAACCCCTACAGTTTAGTAAAATTATTTTAAAAGCTGTTCTGTATAAATTTATTTAAATAAATAAATTTATTTTATTTTGTAGATATCCCTCTTAATTTATTTTTTAGGTTGGAATCCACTTCGATAAGAAACTGCTTTTCGTTTCCGATTACTCTAACATTTACTAGACAACCGTTCAAAGCTCCCAATAAATTAAAAAAGACTACGTTTACATGACAGTAATTAGAAACATTTGGACATACGGAGTTGAGCTCTGCGGCTCTACTAAACCTTCCAATTCTTCTTGTATCCAATCATTACAATACAAAATCCTAATTACTCCTTATTATGTCACAACCAAACTTATCCATAAAGATATTAATGTTCCATATATTGCTGATTTAGCACAAACCAGATACTTAACCTTCCACATAAATTCGATTAATATACATATAATACTTTATAAACCAGGCCTTATTCTCAGTTGACAGAATAAAGGTTGTTTTCTTTATTACCTCCTAAATGGCGTTTATGAAAGTGAAGATGGAGTTCAGATATTTAACTATAGAAGTATGCGTTAACTATCTCCAAATTCGTTAACTACGGTGGAATGTCTTTCCGCCATCTTAAAATCGTCGAAAGAATATTTTATAATAATACCGCTAAGAACGAAGACTAATATCTATATATGTGGTCCATTTTAAAACAGTATCCTTAAGGACAATGGCGGAGTGTCTTGAGGATAACATAAAAACCGTTAAATCCGAGAATATTTTAAAATAATATCGCTAAGAACGAAGATTAATATCTATATATGTGGTCCAAAGATGTCCTTCCGCCACCTTAAAATCGTCAAATCTTAAAAACATTTCAAAACGGTATCTTTAAGGACAATGGCGGAATATCTTTAGTATAACATAAAAACCGTTAAATCCTGAAATGTTTTAAAATAATATCATTAATAACGAAAACTATCTATACATGTGGTCCAAAAATGTCCTTCCGCCATCTTAAAACAGTCCTTCCTTAAGTACGAAAACTGATTTCGAGTGGCTATGGGGAAGTGGCCAAGGATGTTCTTGGAGATCCTAGCAGATCTGAAAAAATGATATCTAGAACAAATGTGGAAAACCGAAATTTCAATTAGACTCATTGGGAAAAAAAAAAAAAAAAAAAAAAAAAAAAAAAAAAACAAACATGAAAAGTAACAGACAGTTGATCTTTCAAGTCGACAATTAATTTTGCAGAGCGATCACTCACTTGGTGACATTCATTTTTTGGAGGCTTATTTAGAAATGATCTATGACTTCACTCCCACCCCGACAATTTGTTATTCCGACCCGTGCCTGGTTATTCATTTGAAAATGGAACCAGTCGCTATTATTCATGATATCTTTTGTTTAGAGTGCACCTTTTGTTTTTGTTTGTTTATAAAACATTTTTTCCAAAATTATAAATATATATATACATATGAAATATAATGAGATCTTTCTTTTACATTGTAATCTTTCCTGAATTGACATTCCTGAAGGATGGCTTTTTTTTTTTTTTTTTTTTTTTCATTCAGTCTAATTCAAAGGTTGGCTTTCCTAACAATTGTTCTAGAGCCAGTTTTATTTTACAATACAATACCCTATAGTTAAATATATGTACTCCAACTTCACCACCATAAACGCCATTTTCAAGGTAATATCGAAGTAACTGTAATTCTGTCAACAAAGAAATGAGGCCCGGATCCATTGTATTATATTTATATTTATAATAATGTTTCTATTGTTGACTGTTAGTTGTAATTTAAGCGATGAAATGTTCAGGGGTGCTGTCAGGTAAATAAATACGTCAACGAAAAACTTTATACTGTCGTGCTGACGTTTACCCCTTCGGTCTTCATCAGAGCTAAAATAACAAAAAAACGGATATGACCAAGATGATACAAACATTTAAAAAATAAATTAATAAAACTAATTTAAAAATGAAAAAGAAAAGAAAAAGAATGATACAAAGTAAATTAGTCAACGAAAGAAATTAATAGCTGTTTACATAATTATATGAATATCTAAAGATAATTAAATAATTAAATACAAAATATTAGCAAAGTCTAGTCTAAGATACAGCTGTAATAAAATAATAAAATCATTTTTTTTTTTTTTTTTAATAACAATTTATTGAAATTTACAACTGTAAAAAATTTAGTCATCAAGTTAATGTGCTGTTAACTATTACAATAACGTGACAAAACATCAAAAGTACTACCCATCAGTAGCATTTTAATAAGAATTCTAAACTAGAAGGTCTCTGGGCCATCTTCTTTTCAGATGCCTCGGAGGATTATCAGTAATAGTGTGGGAAAAGTTGAGAGATTAGGGGATTTGAGTGGTTATGGAGCTTACTATGAAAGGATGAGATATCTGGTTTGGGCTAAATCTGCAACATATGGAACAGTAAGATCTTTATGGATAAGTTTATTGGTGACAAAGTAAGGTGCATTGAGGATTTTTCGAAGGATTTTGGATTGTAAGGATTGGATTCGAGATAAATTGGATGGTTTAGTGGAGCCCCAAAGCTCCATTAGACCTATCTGGTCTAATCACAGTCATGTATATTAGTCTTTTGTAATTAATTGGGAGCTTTGAATGTTTGTCTAGTAAATATTGAAATAGTCTGTAACGCTTTTAATATGAATTAAAAAAATAAATATATGGGATATATATGAAAAGGAAATTGGTAAGATGGAAGGGTAAGAAAAAATAATTAAGTTGGCATAACAATAAACATAGGAAGAGGTTGGTGAAATGTGAGAAATTAATTAGTAAAAGAGAAATTAATTAATTAGTTAGTACATTTATTTTAATTTCTCACATTTCCCCAACCTCTTCCCAACATCTTGGTCACATCCATTTTCTTGTTTTTTTTAGCCCTGATGAAGACTTGCAAGGCAGATCGAAACGTCGGCACGCCAATACAAAGTTTTTCATTTAAAAACTTGACATGTTTATTTATCTAACCATTTCATTAGTTATATTTAAATTTATTGTATTATTTAAAATATATGGGTATGTAGCTTGCCATGGATATCTGGTTTGGGCACAATCTGCAACATATGGAACATTAAGATCCTTATGGATAAGTTTGTTAGGGACATAATAAGGAGCATTGAGGTTTCAGGAAAGATTTCGGATTGTAAGGATTGAATACGAGATAAATAGGATGGTTTAATGGAGCCCCAAAGCTTAACTCCGTACGTCCAAATAGGTCTTATTACATTCATGTATATGAGTCTTTAGTAATTTATTGGGAGCTTTGAACGTTTGTCTAGTAAATGTTGGAGTAGTCGGAAACAAGCAGTTTCTTGTCTTTAAAGTCTCTTGTGTGGATTCGAACCAAAAAAGTAAAAAAATAGAGTAATACCTAAAAAATATAATAAAATATTGATACAATTAAATGGTTACAATAGATAGATAAAAATACTTTTTCATTTGTTGATTGATGTTTATTTTTCGTTTAACGTCACTTTATGCTGCTATGGCTAATCGGACGATGCTACGGTGGGAGTCCTAAATTTTGCCTATCCTGGTATAATCAGGATAGGGATCTTTAACGAGTACCTGACATCGCACAGGCATTTGTTGATTGATATTTATAACTGTTCAACAATATGCACCAAGATTATCTGCTATATTAAGAATATAACGACATAACAACTAACCGTTATTTTTTTCCGAAATAACGGTTAAAAAAATTTAAGGGTTCGTTTTGTATTTTTACAGTGGTTTTTAGAGCTTTTTTATTAGGAACTCCATGTTCCTCCAAGTATGTTATTTTATTATTAAAATGAATGAGTACTCTTTGTGATTTTTAATTTATTCCTCCTTATACCTATAATAATTATTATTTAGGGGTGTAGTATTGTAAATAAAGTAACAAATATTTATATTTTTTCAATCTAAATGGGTAGGGATTCATTTTTTGGTAGTAGGGAGGTGTATTATATATGTATGGAGATATTTTATATGTAACGTGTCGATTTCGTAAAATAAAATCTGGCAACACTGATGTATTGTTTTACCCATGAAGAAATTGAGGTTTTTTTTACTGTTTAATTCATAACATTTTACGTATGACCATTCTATTAATATTGTACGATTTAATATTTCAAATAAGTGTGTTAGATATATATTTTAGTAGAAGGAAATCCCAATTTTCCGAGGAAACCTTCTGTAAATGAGGTCGCTGAGAGAAGGGGATGTTTCGAAATGAACAAGTTACGCCGAGGGTTGAAAATTATCCGACTCAGACTAATTTAGTTAATAAACGACCCTACTTCCTCAGCTCCAGCTAGATTTGAATACCAATGGCTGTAATGGCCTCAATCCCTGTTTTCACGGATTAAGGAACAGTTTTCAACTTTTTAGTTGGGCAGATGTTAATAGGATTTGTTTTAATTCCCTAGTGTCATGTCGGCACGATTTGTAAAACATTTTTAGACTTTACTAATTCGACTACTTCAACATTTACTTGACGTTCCAACCTTCCTATTAATTACAAAAGACTTATTTACATAACAATAATTACACTAATTTGAATATACGTAGTTGAGCTTTGGGGCTCCACTAAACCATCCAAATTCATCTCGTATCCAATCCTTACAATCTAAATTACTTAGAAAAATCCTAAATGCTCCTTACTTCGTCACAAACAAACTTATCCATAAAGATTTTAATATACCTTTCGTTTCTGATTAGCTCAAACCAGATACCTATCCTTTCATAGCAAACTCCACAACTACTCAAATCTATTAGTATCACAACTTGCTTCTCATTCCATTCCAGATAACCCTCCGAAGCGCCTGAAAAGAAGATGGCCACGGAACCCTCTAATATAGTACTTCATTATAAGTGCTACCTATGGGCAGTTTTTTTAAAACAAGTGACGTGTCATTTTTATCTATGTCATCACATTTACTGATGTATTATATTTTATATTGTAAATACAGTTGTAAATTTCAATAAATATTTAATTAAAAAAAAAAATTTACTAGGAAATAATAGATGTAAGCACTACAAAGGTGCAAATAGTTATAACTTTTTGGTTCCATAAAATTTTGTTTTGTCCTTTTTTTTTTTTCATCTTCAATACCTGATGCATTTTTTTTTTCTAAGATATTTATTCTATATTTTAATGAAATGGGCCATGAAAATAGCCGTTGCTAAGTGACATAGATTCGCTCAAATGTTTTTGTCTCGTTTCTAAGCAACATGTATCAAACAAAATGGCAGCGGTACAGTGTGAAACAAATTGTTAATTCTAAATAGTAGTAGTAGTGTCCGTTTGAATAGTGCTTTAATGTTAGTTAAATAGTTCTGGTATGTTATAGTTAGATATGTGTGTTACTCTTTTTCTTTTTTTTTTCTAATAAATATTTGTTAAGACCCACAGGTGTTACAATGTTATTTTAAACTAGCAACCCCCTTCGCGGCTTCGTCCGCTTACATAAGTAAATAACTCAGATAATTTTAACAAATTAAGGTTTTATATATGTATATAATAGAGCCCACACACCTCATAACAACTTATAAGAAAACATAGTTAATAAATTTTTAAGAAGCATAAGCACATCCTTCCTACATGGGTTTTGCCCAGCCTGGGCCCTATTGCCGTCGCCAGTGCTGTCTTTATAAACAAAGAATTATAGCACCTAAAAGAAAACCTGTTGTATTAATTCTGTCCGAAAAACTGTCCATTGTAGTATGTCATAGAAAAGGTGAATCTAGGAAAAAAAATGGCGGATGAGGTCTGTGTTGGAACATCTACGATTACCGACCTGTTAAATAAACTTTGAAGTTATATAAATATAATTTATAAACAGCCACATTTTTAATTATTCAATAAAATACATAGTTAAAACATGATATATGTCTGTATTTTTTTATTTAAATACCCTAATTTAATAGTAAATCTGATATTCCGGATTTTTAGGTATCCGGATCGATTTCGGTCACAATTAATCCGGATATTCGGAGTTTTACTGTATATATTTTTTAAAAATTTGTTTGAGTTCAAAGCTCCCAATTAATTACAAAAGACTCATTTACATGATCGTGATTAGACCAATATGTACTTACGGAGTTGAGCTTCGGGGCTCTACTAACCATCCAATCCTTACAATCCAAAATCCTTCGAAAAATCCCTCAATGCTCCTTCTTTTGTCACCAATAAACTTATCCATAAAGATCTTAATGTTCCATATGTTGTTAGCCCAAAACAGATACCAATCCTTTCATAGTAAGCTCCATAACCACTCAAATCCACTAGTTTCTCAACTTTCTTCCCTCTCGATTCCCGATAATTCTTCGAGGCGTCTGAAAAGAAGATGGCCTAGAGATCTTCTTGTGTAGATTTTTATTAAAGTGCTACTAATGAGTAGTTACTTTCAAGTTTTACCATGTTATTGTAAGCGTTTTTAACACATTTACTAAATGTATATTTGTACAGTTGTAAACTCCAATAAATGGTAAATAATAAATAATAAAAAATTGTTTAGTTTCTCATGGAAATTTTAGATTCTTCTCCAATCATTCGGTTATATATAACATACGGGCAGACTGAGAGTCTCGGTGCTAATAGCCATGTTGCGTGCGGATGTGGCATTCAATAACGATGCAATTATTGATCCTTAGAATGCTCTGTAACCTGTTGGTACAAGGTTTCAGTAGAACAAGAAAAATATTATTTAAACATATCTGACTCCCCAAGTCAACCATGTTTAACAGCCCAACACGATTCGATTACGATCAGCTGTGAATATTACGTCACCCCAGCCTGCAGGGCTGCCAACTTGATGAGAAGGTTCTTCTAAAAAGTACAACACTGTACAGCCCATTAACTTAATACAAGTTAAACTCGAATGTTTCGACCCAAGTTGAATTGTAGTTCTCTTTGTATAAGGGTTGAAGCTGAACAAATTACTATAAAATGGTACACATCTTCTTTCATTGTTAAGTAATCATTGCGGATTATAATGGCACTTCGTAGAATGCATTTAACACCTTTTTGAATTTTCAATTGTCACCTTTGCTCTTCCTTTTATGATCCACCTGTTTCCTGCGGTTTTAAAATGTTTTATTGTTTAGACATAAGTTTTTTTTTTTTTAACAGTCGTAATTCAAGTGCTATCTAAATAATAGAGATGGTGGAACCCTCAGCTAGTTAATCTTAATATTGATTCAGCATTTGACTACTTAAATGGTCTAATTATTTCTGCCTGAATTTATGTTATTTAAATGTGCTATGCCTGATAAGACCACATAAAATAACCATGACATCACTTATTTTCCCCTTCCCATTCCAAATACAATACGAAATTGAGAGATAATTGCAGTTCTGTGTACACCGTTAGAAAGGTAATTAAATTTCACAAGTTTGGTGAGATTCGGCAGTTTGCACTCTTTTGTTTGTCGCTAGCAAAACTTTTTTAAACTTTTTATTTCTTTATATATTATTGCGGTTTAAATAGATACTTGTGAACATTAAAAGTGCATAAGACTTAAAGAAAATTTAATTCTGATTTCAAAACTGTGATGGAACGTTGAAAAAAAAATAACCTTTGGAACGGCATATGTCTGGAACGGAATGACATAAAAACATGCGGTTTGCGTTGTTTAACTACATTTTTGATCTAGTTTCTCCATCTTGCTTGCGATACACCCTGTTTATTGAATACAGTTGTAAATATCAATCAAAAATAAAATTAACTTTTTTTAAATTTTTTTATAGGTTATATATTAAAACTTCATAAGAAAAAAAACTGATAATTGAAATAAGAAAATAAATGATGGTATCCCATTTATAAGAATCACGAAAATAATTATATTTCTACTTATTAGTTTCGTTATTTTAAACTTAGCCTAGAAAATAAACAACAGAAGTAATTGTGAACTTAAAATTAAATTATAACTCTAAACATATATTTCCCACAGATTTAATCCCATTTATTAGATTTTTTTTTTTTTTTTAACTGGGCAGGAACTGGAATATAATCCGCCATATTTCTTTTGTTCTCTTTCTCTCTCTCCCTCTCTATCTCTCTCACTGTCTCTCTCTCTATCACGCACACACTCTCTCTCTCCCACTCCCTCTTCCCCATACACTTCTCTCTTTCTTTTACCTGGACTTTCCCCAGTCTGATTTTCCTTCACCCTAAGAATTCCATTGAGGTCATTGATATATGAAGCAATTGCTCTAATTGACTACAATTACAACTGGAACAACAATCTAAATTTGCGATAATGATGATTGAACGAATTGCAGCAGAGCTGTCATCAAGGACTGACATTAGCTGTCGTTTACAGTTCACCTGTTCGGGTTCTACGTGAATTAACGTCATTAGGAAAATTGCACTTTATGTGGGTTAGATTTTTATTTTAAAACATTGTCCTTAAAAATAAAAAAAAGTTCTTACTGTCTCTAAGGTTATAGCTGTCAAATATGGCGTTTCTTTTACTATTTTTATCTTGCATTTGTCGATAGCCAAATATTTTGATACTCGATTCCGATAGGTACCAATTTCAATTTTTATCTTATAGTATGTAATTATAAGCTAATTACAATATTTAAAAAGAATATTCTTATTAAAGAATATGGATATTACATTTCTGAAATCGCTAATTCAAACATTTCCCTAAATGCTGTAGAAGAGCAGATGCACTGATATTTTTCTGGGTATTGTATTAGTGATCTAAATCCAATATGGACATATAATGAAATGAAAAAACAGTCTATATAATGAGATAATAGAAATACTTAAAGGTATTAAAAAAGTATCTGAAGATAATGCAGTTGTGTAAGCTCTTCCTTCACACTCCACACACACAACTAAGGCTAAAGATGAATTAAATGTCATTTCTATTAGAATTATTGGTAACGGTCGGGTTAAGAGGAGGCAGCTCCTACGCCCGCCGAGAATACCTTTTATCGATTCTTACCTTCTTCCGATTAATTTCGGTGTTTTAGTCGCTACTTTTCGAGGGGAAAGGTTATTCTCATTTATTTACGTAGAAACTATGAAAGTCCCTGTTGAAAGTAATATTAAATTCTGTTTACCTTATGATATTAATATGAGAAATAAGAAAATAATGAAGTGGTAATAAGAAAATGTCAAAATATAAGAAACTAAATCAATTTTGAATTAATTAATATAATACTAAACCACCAGTAATGTTAATTCTTGATAAACTTTGTGATGTGAGGGAAGTGTAAATAACAAATTATAAATATTTAAATGACAGAATCCTTAAGTATTTATTTGTCATAACTCCTATTTATTTAACATTTGTAGCTACATGTTTCCGAGACAATGCTCCATCATCAGGCTTCTAAATTTTTTTTTAAAACACATTAATCTATAACATTATACCAACAGTTTTACAATTATATAGTAACGTGTCATTTACCTCTTAATTTGTGATTATTTTAACATTGTCTATTCTCCATGTTATAATCCATTATACATTATAAGACAGAATCCTAGTTGAAAGTGGTGATGTTAATTTCTGCTATATTTTCTCAAGGGAAGTGGAAATAAGAAAATATGAAACCTATGATATACTTTCTCAGATTTATTTTTAGATCGATATGTTTTATTGAAATAATTATATAATCTGTCTCACTTTAGGGCAATAAGTATTATGGATGACAAAGAATGAATTTACAAAATAAGCATACTGAAATTTTATCACTTAAATTGATACAACAAATAAAAATATATAAAACACCAAATCCATGTACAAATTAATGTTCTTAAGTTTTGTAACACTTTTACACTTTAGATAAGAGGGAATAAGAAAACATGAATTGATAAAAAACTTAATCCTTTATGAAACTCATGTTGTAAACTAATGTTTCAGTTATTTACATTTTAGAAGTCTAAATATCAATATAACAAACTAAACAACACAATCCAAGTTGAAACTGTAGAAGTGATTGTTTACATGTGAGGTTATAGGAAAGAGCTATCGATAAATGTAAACTCGAAGTGAAGCGTAAGGATCGAACTGGTCGGTGTAGCGCGGGTCAAGCCAGTTTGCTGCCTCCTCTTAACCCGACCGTTACCGAATTATTTTATTAGAAAATTAGTTTCGGATGCTAAACATTCATCTTCAATTCTAAAACATTTACAATTTTTAAAACATCAGCACTATGTTACATGGATTATATATACTAAAGTTTTCAAAAATGTAAGACAAGAAATCAAATATGGTATTCACCTGAGGAGATGTAACAGATATCTGAAATAAAATCTATCATGGAAGGGAGAAAGGCCAGGTAGGTTAAATTTTTTGGGGGTTCTTACCTTGGGATTTCCCCTATGACTAATTGGGTTCTTCTGTCCCTATGGGAAACAAATTTAAAAAGAAGCTATAGGAGATGTTTATCTGATCATTTAAACAAAAATCTGGATCGGATTTAAACGATTTTATTATTTCTAATGGTTCTGAAATATTTAATTTTAGGCTGTTTTCTTGTAGAAAAGAAACAAAAAAAAACACACCTTAAATTAAATATTCTAATAAAAGTGGCAATTAATTAATCAATCCTAATTGTATTGATTCTTTTATACCATCATGGTGTACCTCAAGTGGTAATTCTTATCAGTGTTAGTTTTTACCTTTTTACACTACCTGTATATTTATTAGTTTTTGTTAATAATTCATTGGTTGAGTTAGTAATTTAATTGATTTTATTTTAAAAACAATAATAACAAACAATTCCCCGATTTAATTTTTTCTCCCTTATAATAAGCCGACGTTAGTTAATTATTTACTGTCTACGAATAGACAAGCCAAGGCTTTGCACAACAAACCGGTCCAGAACATTCCTGTTTACTATCGCCGATATGGGTTGGCGACATATGGCAGAACTTTAGCGGAGAAATACTTTGACCTAGACTGGCCGTACCGTTCTATGATGCAATGCCTTACTTATCTCCTGTACTTGGTTCTACTCTCTCATAACTGTATCTAAAGTACTCTGGGTCCTTCTTCGTGTAAATATGGACCCCCATTTCCCCGGGAACTTCGTCATATCTCTTGTTATAGATCACAACTTGCATCTTTTGTGACGGAAAGTTCTCTGAAGACACTCGGGCATAGGTGTGGGTAAAATGTTCCCGTATGTAGGAACTTAGATAGTTCCGAGGCTGAGAGATTTTATGATATGATTTTTACTTTTTTTTTTTATAATAAATAAACTCCCCCGTTTCAAATTGTTTTAAAATAAACTTTTTGGTGACTTTTCTGATGAGGATCATATATTACGCCCCAATTTTTTCTGGTGCACTATTTTGAAAACTTTTTGTGAATCGTCATTTTTGAAATGAAATAATTCATGTTAATCATTGTATTGCCTTCTCACATTTAAGAAACTTGTATAGTTGTTAATGAAAGACAAAAGTCTAGAATTCAAGTTAAAAGTAACTTTAAATCAAAAAAAAAACAGGGTGCCCAAATTTACACCCTTTCCTCTCTCTCACTCACCCTCAATCTCTCTCTCTCTCTCTCTCTCTCTCTATATATATATATATATATATATATATATATTTTTTTTTTTTTTTTTTTTTTTTTTTTTTTTTTTTTCTTTTCCTTATATGGTACCCCCATATAAGGACTGTTTATTTATATATTTACATGTTCCATTCCTAATAGGTTGTTTTACATGTTACTACAAAGGTTAACATGATTAGTTTAGCATAACCTAGTTAACAAAAAAGAAAAAAAAAAAAATCCAACAAGAAACTACCTCCGCTGACCATCATGAGTCAGTTTGTCAAATTCGATTTATCGTATAAATGTGAGTAAGTCAGTCTTAAATTTAGAAAACGAATTTTGTTCTGTCTCTGGACATGTTCCATATTTGATAATAATAGTTTTTATTAGATTAATCCTTTGTCTTTCAAATGCTTTACAATTGTAAAGTACATGTGTAAAATTCTGAGGCTGTCCGTCTTCATTACATATGTCAGATCGTATTATGTTAAATTGTTTTTGATATTGTTTAGAGTTACCGTGTTCTTTCATTAGTTGTGTTAGTTTGTATGTGTTTGTATAATATAAATAGTCGGCCTTCTGATCCTGGAGAATGTCCTGAAGATTGATGGAAAATTTCTGAGGAGGGTTCACGGACCCGAAGTAACGCAAGAGCAAAAATCAAATGAAGAAATATATAGGAATTCGGAAGATATGGAAACAGTCATCAGGATCCGAAGACTGAGGTTATATGAGCGCATGATCAGAATGAACAATGAGAGGCTAATTATGCAAATTTTTCGACAAAGCCTGCTGCTATGGCAGAACTTTTTTGGGAAAAATGAGTTAAAGAGGAAAGAAGAGGGAGAAAATGGACAAAGGAAGAACGAGAGGAACAGTCCAAAAGTATGAGAGAGTATTGGAGTAGAAGGAAGGCGGAAAGTGTAAAGAAGAATTAGTAGTATTTAGCATAGAAGAAGAATATTCGTGTGATTCTTGCTAAGCCGATTAGTGCTAAAGAAAACAAAAACAAACAAGATATGAGTTATCAGCAACATATGGTTCTCTTGAGGTGAGATTTGAAATTTCCAATGGGTAAAATATGAAATTAATCATTGGTACTCAGATGGAGATAATTTAAAATTATATATTTATAACTTCCACAGTAAACTCACTTCTATAATCCACCCACATCAGTTTGACTCATTAGACCATCAAATCAGGACGCGAGTTAAATATCTAGTAACCAAAAAACAAAAAAATTACTAGATAAACATTTTCGATAGCCCCATCTTAAATTTGTTTCTAATAAGAAAATCCAATGAGTCATAGTTGAAATCCCAAAAATTTAAGCTACCTGGCCCTTCCACGATGGATATATTTTAGATATCTGTTAGATCTCCTCAGGTGAGTAACAATATTTGAGTTCTTGTCTTACATTTTTGAAAACATTATTAAATATATATATATATATATATATATATATATATATATATATATATATATATATATATATATATATATATATAATCTATGTAACATATTGCTGATGTGTTGAAAATTTTGTATGTTTTAGAACTGAAGATGAAAGTTTATCATTCGAAATTAGTTTTATAATGAAATAATTTGTATAAAAATGGCAATTAATTCATTAATTGAATGGGTCCGCCGAAATACGTTCTAAGCGACAAAACAAATTTTGAGTAATCAGTGAAAGAAAATCATAATTTAAAGTTCTTGTTAGTTTTGTAAGTTAGATTTTTTTTTCACCTTGTAATTTGTTATATTTACATGTATAATGACATAATAGGTTGCTATATCATACTATGACGTACTATTTATAATACATTTAAAAACCTTCAAAATTTTGTCGCTTAGAACGTTTTTCGGGGGAACCCATTCAATTATAAAGATATGGTTCATTAAGATCATTATGGATAAGTTTGTTTGTGGCCAAGTAAAGAGAACAGAGGATTTTTTATTGTAAGGATTGGATATGAGAAGAATTGGATGGTTTAGTGGAGCCCCCGTGCTCAACTCTGTACGTCCAATGAAATGAATCTGTCATGTATATGAATCTCTTTAATTAATCGGAAGGTTTGAACTTTTGTCTACTAAATGTGAAAGTAGTAAAAAACTACGAGCATTTGTCTTTTTATTTTGGATTATTAGTTTATAGTTTTGTTATTTTCTGTAAGAACTCTTAGATATGAAGTATTTTTAATACGTAGTTTGGCCGAAACTTTAACACTATCAAAATTATTTGACTTTTTAATTGATTTTTCTTTAATAGACTCTTTCTCAACAAAAATATAGATATTTTTATTACAATATAGTATTGTACATTGTTTAATATAACAGTAGCTCTTCTAATAAGATATCGATCTTCGCCTCCAACCCCACCTGATCGTCAGGTTTTTGTAAACATCCCGTGACACCTGGCCCCGTTTCCGGGTCAGTCAAAGGTAATCGCTCGTTTATATTCTGTTATGGCTTCAGGCGGTTCAGCGGAATTCCAAATGAAGCCAAGTTCTTACAAATTACGAAATTGGATTGCAATATTTGTTCTTGTGATTCTAGTATTAGATATCGATTAAATCTTATCTATCGATTCTTGAATTTATCATAAGATTTCAATTGAATTGTATTGATTGTACTGTTATTAATGATATTTTTTTCATGAAAAGAAGACTTCATGATGGACACTTTTTTTTTCAATTAATCTTTTATTGAGAAAGTATTACAGTCTGCCTCAAAGTGGACAATAAGTAATATGCTTAATGGAACCATTCACAAAATATGTACTTTGAGGATTAAATAAACAAAAGAGAAAAAAAAATCAATAAATAAAGAACCACATAATATATAGTATAATATAATAAATAAAGTTTAAAAATAAATAAATAAAGGATCTCAATCTCCATAATATATAAGGTGACAAATAAATCAATAAAATGAATTACATACATAAAAATAAAAATAAAAATGAAGAATACTAAAAATATTTTTCAGTAAGGTACAGTTGACGAACTCCGAAAACATCTAAATAAGAATTTCTTTTACTTAAACCTCAATGAAAAACTTCTTCTTCTTCGTTATTTACTAATAATTATGTTAATTAATTGATTCATATTAATTATATTTAGTTATTTACTGTTTTCAGTATATAGATTATTCTTTTGTGTCGACGTCATTACTTATTGATCCAACAACTTCATGAACTTCTTAGAACTATTACTGGTAAACTTTTAAAGTGTAGTTTGTTTTTGTGAATCGTTAGGCGAATTAAGAAGATTGTTTGAAATTTTAATTTTTGTCGAAACGGCGTCTTTCTTAGCAGAAAAGTAGTTTTCTTCTGTAATTTTTCTTTTTCTTTTTTTTTTTTCCTCAAAGTTTTTTACACATTTAAAAATGTAACTTTTTGACACGCCGTAGCTCAGTTGTAGTGAGATCGAAAAATTGAGGAAGAAATTGAGTTTTTTTTCTCTTTAACTATAATGAATATGGTCTTAGTTATTAACTAATAGTTTAAGTTACGAGTTCAGCAGGAAAGAAAGTTAGATATTTTGAGGCTTAAAGTCCTAATGCACTCCAACTAGGCTCAACAAGGACGGGTTATCCTACAGGTTACTTTATCTGTTGTAGTGTAGGAAAGTCAATTTTAACCCACCCAGGTGGGATTCGAACCCACGACCTTCTGAACCGAGCTCGCCGAGATCCTCGCTCTAACACGCTCATCCTAATAATAGTTTATTTATCAGCAGTGCCTTTTTTATTTCCATGTTACTTGCTAAAATACTGATTTACCATGCTTATGTAAGCAAATTTTATTACTAATGTAAAATCCAGACCCAGCACAATGAATGTGAAACTACCAAATAGGACCGGGTTTTACAACTTTTACAACTTGAGGCTGTAATTTATTGACTCAGTACACTGAATTCCAACTTGGGCAGGGATCGTAATGGCAGTTTGGAAGTTGCCCGCGACTGTTCACGACTCAATTAAAACTATGTTTGTGGAATTCAAAAACTTTTCAAATTGGAACAGATAAAAAATATAAATGAATTAAATAAATTAAAATACTTATACGATAAGAATGAAATGTTCGTTATTGAAAATTCCAACATTTTCTATAAAAGCGTTAAAAGTAACAAAATAATCAAATATTTAGACATTAGAGGTTTAGAGTTGTTCTTTGTAGCTCCACTAAACCTTCCATTTCTTCTAATATCCAATCCTTACAATCCAAAATTCTTTGTAAAATCCTCAATGTTCTTTAAGTCACTAATAAATTTATCCATATCTATGTAGGTGTCCCATATGTTGCTGATTTGGCTTGAACAAGATACCTATCCTTCCATGATAAGCTACCCACTCGAATCCACTAGTCTCCCAATTTGGTTGTCACTCGATCTCCGTTGACACTCCGAGGCATCTGAAAAGAAGATGATCTACGGACATTCTAATGGACAACATTTATTAAAACGCAACTAATTGGTGGTTATTTATATGACATTGTAATCGTTATACCTCACATTTAATTATGTTACATATTTTATAAAGTTGTAATTATCAATTAAAAAAATTAAAAATTCAATATACATTTCATTTAATTTCATTATTTATTAGTGAATATTAACTATAAAATGGATAAGTCTTTTAGTTTTTGAAGTGATGATTTTCATAGTCAGCCATTTTTAGAGAATTGTGAATGAGAATGATACGTTGCACACTGATCGGTAACGCTGAATCCTGTATACTCTTGAACATTATATATATATTATAAATGTTTGTTTTTTTTTTTTTTTTATAACAATTTATTGAAATTTATAACTTTACAAACTATATACATCAAGTAAATGTGCTGTTAACTATTACAATAACGTGACAAAACTTAAAAAAAACTACTCATCAGTAGCACTTTAATAGAAATTCAACACAAGAAGATCTGTGGCCCATCTTCTTTTCAGACGCCTCAGAGGATTATCGGGAATGGTGTGGGAAGCAAGTTGAGAAATTAGGAGATTTGAGTGGTTATGGAGCTTACTGTAAAAGGATAGATATCTGGTTTGGGCTAAATCACAACATATGAAACATTAAGATCTTTATGGATAAGTTTATTGGTGACAAATAAATCATTGAGGATTTTTTGAAGGATTTTAGTTTGTAAGGATTGGATACGAGATGAATTGGATGGTTTAGTGGAGCCCTAAAGCTCAACTCTGTATGTCCAGATAGGTCAAATCACAGTCATGTAAATAAGTCGACGGGCAGTTTTTTGTCGTTTTAGTCTTGTATATGGATTCCAAGTAAGACGTTTGTCCAAGTAGCGTCCTAGGTTGTGGATCTGTTCAACAGGGATTAGTGGAATATCATTAATTAGAAATGTTAAATTAATGTTGATGCTATTTTCGTTTGATTTTACTTTCCCCATTTAAAATAGTTCTGGAAATTGGTATATGATTTAGGGCTTCTGGAAAAATTAAACTTTTTATAATTAATATTGGGCTATTAAGTTTGTTGTATTGATTCAAAAAGTTTGAATTTGACGAAAGTGATTTATGAAAGGGGTCTTCATATGATGCCGGAATAACTGAGCTTACGGTCAAAAATTTATTTCTTCATTTGAGAAATCAAAAAAACAAAAACTATAAGTTGTTCCTATAGTAACCACTGAGTATAATACTGTATCTAAACTGCTAGAGAAATGATTAAAGATATAGCCAATTATATCGAATATGATAAAAGAACAGGTCTGGTATATCTGAGGTAACAATTCTGGATCAGTCATAAATTAATCACAGAACACTAATATACTAATTACCGAAACCAATTAACATAATACTTTCTACGTTATAAATGACCGAGCCAGAACTTTATGGATCACAGGCCACTGCGCTCCTGTTATGTAGCGGGCACGGTAGTTGCGTACAGAGGAAGCTGAACACGTAACTGGTGGGGATCATATATAAGGATCTTCAGGGAGTCCAGTAAGTCAAGTAATCATGTGGTTCTCTAGTGTAGTGGTCTGCAGTCTTCTGAGTCTAGCAGCGGCCTCCCACGGCTGGGAGGAGAAGCCCAAGGAACACCATCACGAGCACTTCGAACACGTCAAGAGCATCGTCGTCACCAAGAAGGTACCCAAACCTTATCCCGTCGAGGTAGAGAAGCACGTGCCTTATGAAGTTAAGGTACCAGTCGACAAACCCTACCCCGTCTACGTGCCCAAGCCGTACCCAGTATACGTCGAGAAGAAAGTGCCTTATGAAGTAAAGGTTCCAGTACCCAAGCCTTACGTAGTCGAAAAGAAAGTCCCCTACGAAGTCAAAGTTCCTATCGATAAGCCATACCCAGTAGAAGTGCCAAAACCGTACAATGTTTACGTCGAGAAGAAGGTACCATATGTTGTTGAGAAGCGTATACCGTACACTGTGAAGATCCCCGTCGAGAAGAAGTACCCAGTGCACTACCCAGTCGAGAAGAAGATTCCTTATCCAGTCTACAAAGAAGTCAAAGTACCAGTCAAGGTCCCAGTTGAGAAGCCTGTACCTTATACCGTAGAGAAGCCAGTACCTTACACCGTAGAGAAGAAAGTTCCGTACCCAGTCTACAAAGAGGTGCCGTACCCAGTCAAAGTACCTTACAAAGTCGAAATAAAAGTACCTTACAAGGTGGAGATCCCAAAGCATGAAGAATACCACGGCAGCTCTCAGAACCAAGGGTTCTCAGGCCATTTTTCTGCTGGATTCCAGGAAGACTGGAAACCCATCCACGGGCAGTCCGGTTCATCCGGTCTAGGTGACTATGGCAGCAGCCAATGGTCTTCGGGCGGAGGATTTTCTTCAGGAGGTGATCACTTCAGTGGTTCTTCCTTTGTCGGCTACAGTTCAGAGGGAAAACATTTCTAGGCGAGCCACATAACGAAAGTAATGGCAAAGATACTTAAAATTTATGCCATTTCCAAAATGTCTATTCATTTTCTTTAGGTTTTGTTATATACGGGTAATTGTATTATAACGGTTATTGTGACTCTACGATGTATTTTGTCTATTGCTTGTCTATTGTATAATAATGTAAAAATGTATATTTATTTTTATAAATAAAGATTTGATACAAAAACAATATTACAGAATCAAGTTATAATTTCATTCCCTTTTTACCCCTAATGCATGAATATTTAAAATTTATTACTATCTTTAAATTTATCATATTTTTAACATAAATATAAAAGTCAGGAGTCTTAATGGAATTTTACTTTTATTACATAATTGAACAAAGTAGATAAATCTCAATTAAATATATATACAATAGAGATAAATATAATTACTATAAATATTGTTTTTTAAATTTATTTATTCAATTTTATGTATATAATAAAAGGTTTTTTGTTTTGTATTTTTTTAATTTTATTATTATTTTATCTATTATTCTTATTGTACATATTTTATAAATGGATCCATAACCATCCATATTAGTTATTGCCCTTAATTGATGCCCGATTGTATTATTTGTTCAATTAAAGTTTTTAAAAAAATAATATAAATAAATACAAACTGCAAATGAATGTCTGGCATTAAACTATATTTTGGATAAATTGGAGATACTAGAAAGGCGAATCATGAGGAAAATATTAGGCCCACCAAACACAATAGAAGGTTGGAAGTTGCGAAATAATGATGAAATAAATCAAAATGCAGAAAATATATCAGATGTAATGAGAAAAAGAAAATTGATTTTTTTTTGGTCACTTATATCGAATGCCTGATAGTAGATTGACAGGTAAGATTTTCAGATATTTGTGGGGTAAGAAATCGACAAAAAGCTGGGTCAATGAAGTAAAAAGGGATTTAGAAAAAAACAATATAAAAATACAGGAAATAAATAATAAAGAAGACTTTCAGCGAAAAGTATTATATTAAGTAAAATAACAACGGAGAAAGAATTGAAATTGACACGTGATCCTCTGCTGGCCCATTTGACAAAAAAAAAAAAAAAAAAAAAAAAATTGACAGTAAAATTTCTATTTTTTACAGTTTTAGGTGCCGTTGACATCTTATCACATAGTCCAGTATTTTGATTCTAAATAAAACAGGTTTCAATATTTTAAAACGGTTTTTTTTTATTTGTATTACCTTAGAAATACGTGTGCGATATTTTGATGAATCTCAAAATGAAAAAAAAAAAATAGTTATGGAAGTTAATATTACAAACTTGTTACAATTTTTCCACAATCAAGGAAACACAGTTAGCTTTTTTGATGTGACAGTGTTAAGCTTTAATGTTAGGTGGTACCTTCACGCAAATTACTTAAACTGCATATTTTGTCATTTTTATTATAAATAATAAACTGTACAAGACAAATATAAACTAACCTAAAATGTTCCTAAAACCTAAGTACTTAGTAAGACATATTTCTCATGAAAGACGTATTTCTTAGAACAAAAACAACTGAAATACTGAAAACAAGTAATGTAAGCAATACATTATGTTTTTAATATAAGAATGGTTTGTAATAATAATTTAACAAAATATAAAAACAGTTTTTGTTTTGTCTTCACATCACAAATCCGTCACCATAGTAACCGTGACCGTCACCGATTCCCTTGTTTTTGTTTCCATGGTGACCATGGCTTCCAAATAAGCCCGCACTGATATAATATTTCTTCTTTAAACAATCATCTGAATAATCAAAAATAGTCCAGTCAATAAACACATTGTAGAGTGCATGGAATACGCGATAATTTTTGACTTCATAGCATCGTTAGGAATAGTTAAAAGGTAAACATATAAAAATTCCCCACCGCTGTGGGGTGAGCTAACGGTGGTGGGGAGGGGAGAAGGTCTATTTTTTTTGTTTTTCGATAATATCTCGAAAACTGTTGACTCTAGAAAAATATGTTTCAAATAAACATAAAACCTAATTAAATTTACTATAAAATGTATTATATATAAATTTGTTGTAATTCTAACCGTTTACGAGATATACAATATTGAAAATAGGTGACTTTCGGGAAAAAACAAATGTCACCTCACTTTTTGTAAAACTTTTGCTTCTATTACGTTCCACAATCGTTTCTCAGGAAAAACGTCAAAATCAAAATTGTAGAGCATTAAATTTACTTTAATTTCATATATACGTTTCTGGTATTTGAAGCAAATGTTTAACAAAAAGTGAGGTAAACATTTTTTTTTATTTCTAAAATTGTCGATTTTTAATAACGTATATCTCGAAAACCGTTGGAATTTATACGAATACGTATATAATTAATTTTATAGGGAATTTAATGAGCTTTAATTTTGATCTGCTACATATTTTTCTAGAGTCCACCGTTTTCGAGATATAATCGAAAAACAAAATTGGAACCTCCTCCCCTCTCCACAACCGTTAGATCACCCCCCAGGGACGCGGACTTTTAATATGTTTACCTTCTAACTACTCTTAAAAAAGCTGTGAAAAAAAAATTACCGCATATTCCATGCACTCTACACTCCTCATTTTAGCACTCATTGACTGGATCAATACAAATAAAAACAAATTAGAGTTATCTAAGTAATTAAGCTCGCACTGAGCAAATATTTTTTCTTTAAACAATCATCAGAATAATCAAATACAAATTAGAGTTATTTAAGTTATTATAATGACATTATGTAATAAATAATTGTCTGAATTCAAAGAAATGAATAGTGATGTAATTTGGTTGACCGTTATTCAATAAAGAAGGAGATAATTACGGTGTGCGGTCATTTAAAAACACAATAAAAGAATAACCGAATATTCTTTTTGTTTCTAAATGACCGCAGTTCCCAATTATTTTCTTCTTGAAAGAAGTATACAATCGATTTCTGTATTATTAGTATTATTAATGTTTAGAGTAGAAACCTCGTTATAACGAACAATTACAATAATATCACGTAACCTCCTCTGACTGTTATCTCTTCATTAATTCTCTTTAATCACATTGGTTGTTATTCCAAACATAATTTACTTTTTAGCATTGATGTTTACATATACTTACTTATTAAAACTTCTATGGACGTACGCCTCACAAATTTACGGAACTGCTAAAAAAACACACATCCAAAAAATACAGACTTTCCAGTCCAAAACTTTAAGACTCATTACACAATCACCCTGGTATGTCAATAACAAAACTTTACACACAGACTTACACATACCCATGGTACAAGATCACATCCAGACTTTATATAAAAGACTTCACGACAAACTTCACGGACATATCAATAATTTAATACAAAGTATGGCCTCCATAAGCTTGCCAGATAATACCCAAAGGAGACTAAAAAGGAGTTGGTTGAGAGATCTACTCCGTTAAAACGAATTAAATATCATGTTCAAGTTAGGAGTAAGTACCGCTGGGTGCTGTCCTCCCTCATGCCTGAAATGCCAATTATCTTTTATACAACAATTTATCACATCTGCTTGTTGTCACATGTTAAGTGACAGGTGTGGATTAAACAAATAAAGAGAAAAGAAAAAAGCATTGATGTTAAAAACCAAATCTTTCCTATTTATATTGTAAATATATGCGAGTTATCATATGCAATTAATAAACTTATTACATCAATTATGTTATTGAAATATTGTAGTTCACTTCAATGAGGCACAAAATTTATGCCTTACATTACGTTGTTGCAATTTACTAAAAAATTTACAAGTAATAACAGCGAAAATGGTTTTTGAAATAACAAATGGAATAATTCAGGAATGGAATTATTCAGGAACGGTATAGTGAAATGGCCTGATGAATTTTGAAATCTTGAAATTGAATTTTCAATCTTAAATAGGAAATATGATTATTAATTTTGTGATTTTATGGATCAGGAACAATCAAAGCATTTTATATTTAAAGATTAAAATAGCATGTCAAAACTTGAAAAGAACATCTCATCAGTAGCACTTCAATAACAATTCTACGCTGGTCTCTAGGCCATCTTATTTTCTGACGCCTCGAAGGATATTCGGGAATGGAGTGGGAAGCAAGCTGAGAAACTAGGGGATTTGAGTGGTTATGGAGCTTACTATGAAAGGATCGGTATCTGGTTTGGGCTAAATCAGCAACATATGGAACATCAAGAGCTTTATGGATAAGTTTATTGGTGACAAAGTAAGGAGCATCGAGGAATTTTCGAAATATTTTGGATTGTAAGAATACGAGATAAATTGGACGGTTTAGTTGAGCCCCAAAGCTCAACTTCGTTCGTCTAAATAGGTCTCTTTCCAGACATGTAAATAAGTCTTTTGTAATTAAATGGGAGCTTTGAATGTTTGTATAGTAAATGCTGAAGTAGTCTGTAACGACGAGCAGTTTCTTGCCGTTTTAGTCTTGTGTGTGGATTCCAAGTAAGACGTTTACACTAGAAGATCTCTAGGCCATCATCCTTTAAGACCTCTCGGAGTATTATCAGGAATGGAGTGGAAAGCAAATTGAGAAACTAGTGGATTTGAGTGGTTATGGATCTTATTACTAAAGGATAGATATCTGGTTTGGGCTAAATCAGCAACATTTGAAACATTAATATCTTTATGGATAAGTGTATTGGTAACAAAGTAAGGAGCATTTAGCATTTTTTAGAAATATTTTGGATTGTAGGGATTGGATACCCAATTTAATGGTTTAGTGGAGCCCCAGAGCTCAACTTCGTACGTCCAATAGATCTAATCCTACTCATGTAAATAAGTCTATTGTAATTAAGTGGGAGCTTTGATCGTTTGTCAAGTAAATATTGAAGTAGTCTGTAACGAAGAGCAGTTTCTTGCCGTTTTAGTCTTGTATCTGAATTCCAAGTAAGACGTTTATCTAAGTATAGTCTTAGGCAGCGGATCTGTTCATTAAGGATTAGTGGAATATCATTGAAGAATACTGTAAGGACAGGGAGTCATAAGATTACGACGAAGGCGCACGTTATATAAAAAATATATTGGGGAGAGGGTCTCTGTAGATCATGGGTTCGAATCCCACGATCCTTTTTTACGGGGGGAGAGTGAAATGAATTTCGTGGTGAACCCATGGAACGAATGTCGACCTTCCCACTCCGGCTAGTATAAGTTGGTGACCTGTACTTTCTGACCTTGTTAGAGTATATTGTTGGATTAAGCACAACAGGTCTTACTTTACTGACCCCTCCTAATAAAAGATCATCTTTTTTTTAACAGTGTAATACCTATCCTTATTACTATTCCAAGTTTATTGTCAGTAATTAAATGAAAACATTTAATTTGAAATATTAAAAAAAAAAAAAAAAAAAAAAAAAAAAAAAAAAAAAAAAAACTAGTTGCTGAAACCGTTTATCCTATACACTGGGCCAAGGAGTTTGGTAAGCGTAAGACATTATGCGTTTGATACTTGAACTACTTTAAAACTTGCCATCATCTTGAAAGTTTGTCCAATTTGCAGTTGTGTTGTTCTACAAGAGTACAGGAGTACACAAGTAGGTATATTACCTTAAGCTGAGAAGTTGGCAGGTAAGTGGCAATACATGAATAAATTCATGAGGCGGTCTGCCACAAGACGAGGATTGGATTTACTTAAAGCTTAGATTAGTGTAACTTGGATATTCGTATGTACCTACAGTTTGCTACTTTCAAGAAAGATTTTTAACGCTTCCTATGTAATTTTGTTACTTGTAAATTCATAAATTTTAATTACAAGGGAACAGATAAATCATTACAAAGCGTAGTAGACATCAGAATAATATGAAATGAAAAATACAAAATAAAATCTATATTTAGAGAAAATGATGTTTCTCTGAACCCGTGGAACAGATTCGCTACCTAGGACTCCACCTGGACAAACGTCTTACTTGCTTACTTGGAATCCACATACAAGACTAAAACGACAAGAAACTGCTCGTCGTTACAGACTACTTCAACATTTACTTGACAAACGTTCAAACCTTCCAATCAATTACAAAAGACTCATTTACATAACAGTAATTAGAACAATTTGGATATACGGAGTTGAGCTTTGGGGCTCCACTAAACCATCTTATTCATCTCTTATCCAATCCATACAATCTAAAATGCTTAGAAAAATCCTAAATGCCCCTTACTTCGTCACAAACAAACATATCTACAAATATTTTAATATACCTTACATTTCTGACTTTACTCAAATTAGATATATATCCTTTCATAGCAAACTCTACAACCACTCAAAATCATTAGTATCACAACTTGCTTCTCATTCCATTCCAGATAACCCTCCGAGGCGCCTGAAAAGAAGATGTCCTCGGGACCTTCTAATATAGTACTTCATTATATAGAACCGTTGTGAGTGCTACCAATGGATAGTTGCTTTAAAAACAAGTGACATGTTATTTTTAGCATTATCATCATATTTACTTGATGTATTATATTTTATATCGCATAAACATTTGTCAATTTCAATAAATAAATAAATGACTTAGGGAACCCGATGGTTCGACGCCGATACTACCAATCTCTGACAACACGTCTCCATCCCACTCCTTCAAAACCCATACCTACTAGATCGACCCAGACACGATTCTCCCTTTAAACATTTCGACGTATCCCTTGGACGTTTACCCGGTGGTTCAACGAAGAGAATTTTATTTCGGTTGAAGATACACGTCAAAGTTAAAAAAAAAAAAATGTGGTTACTTTTTTTTTTTAAATGTTTTCCTTCCAGCAGTAATCCTGTTGGAAGGGATTTTATTTATTTTTTCTGTACACACCATACTTGTGCAAAGTATACAATGTATACGTAATTATTATTTTTGATTTGATTATAATTTTACATTTTTTAAAAGGTTAATATAAAAAATAAAGAAGAAAAATTAAATAAAATAAAGAACAAGAAGTTGTACAACATAAATAATAAGTCAAAATTCAATAAAATCAAGCAACAAAGTTATGTAGAGAAAAAATTATAAATATTTAGTGGTTTAATGATATTTCATATTTATATCCTCTATTTTAATAATTGAATTTTAAAGCAATATTTTGAAATTTTCAAATAAATTGTTTGTCAAACATTGACCATCCAGCGGCCAATGTCCTGGTTTCTGTATTGTTTTTGTCTTTAGTCAGTAAGTAGTCTGGATTCATATATGAGGTGGTGTATATTTTGTTCTTGAGTGAAATAAATGTGGTTACTTATATTAACTAAAACAATTAAATAAACAGGAATATAATTTTAATGAGATTGAAATATTTAAAATGACATATCATACAAAATCACGATTTTTCGGTATTTTTGGTCACCGATATATCGTATATAATAGTATTCATAGCCCGAAAAATAGTCGATTGGGAATATAGAATTAACATGGAACATGTTTTACCGGTAACCTAATTGGTCAAAAGCGATACATTTTTGTTGTCTTTGATAGTTTAATATTAGGAGAGTAGGAACATTTAGGAGCTCAGCTCCCGTTATAATAAAAAAAAAACTAGCTCCCTATAGAGTGAGTTCCTGTTGACTCTGTTTCTCCTAATGCGAAATAAAAAAAATTTATCTTGGATTTGACCGATCTTTGATCCCTCTCGGCTGTTGTGTATAAAAAATTACCCCCCTTTGGAAATAAACAATACATATATTCAGGCAAGCGAAAAAAAAAAAAATAACATAAGGTTACAGACGGTCAGCAGGGTTAAGCTATTTAATTTGAAAAAAATATCTCCTACAGAACACTGAATAACAGGTAAGCGGAAAAAAAAATAGAAAACATATCGTTGGTGAGATTGCCAATTCCGCTATGTGCATTTCAGCACCTTCTATGACATTAAATACAAATGTGCTTTGAAACACATGTGTAATTTTTTGGGCTAAAATCACAAAGGTGTCTTGTCAAAACCTGATCAAGCTGAATTTGTCTCTTAGGGTTTCTACATTAGACGCGAGATTTCATTTTAAAACGATACCTCCAACAAAAAAAATCAATAAAATGCACATAACGGAATTGGAAAACTCCCCGACGATATGACTATCATTGACGGTTAAGAAGGCAACTCCTAATATATGTTCCATGTTATTCTTTATTTAATATACAGGCTCAAGGGTGCCATATTTTTTCTTAAGATACCCATCCCTAGTTACGAAAAGGATTATTAATTCTTAATTAATTTATTAAAAATGTTATATCCGAGAATCGAGTATTAATTATTGACAAAATGATAAATTAAATACTAAATCCTGCTAGGGAATAACATAATAAATATTTTCCTAACACAGAAGTAAAATGTCGATAGAGGTTACAAGAGCCTCCACTATCAGAGCACGGCCTTGTTAATTACAGACTGCCTCCTAGTTTTGCGTCATGGCTACTAGCTGCTAGGAACTTTCTATTTCCACCTTTCTGCTACCTGTCTGATCTAACGTAATGCTTTACACTAAATAAACTTTAGTATTATTTAAATTTTAACGACATATACAAATTTTATAGAACTATAATTTAACAAATTTTTAACATGGAATATGTTCTACCCGTGGCCTTGTTGGTCAAAAGTGATACCTATTTGAAGAACGCGAAGGCGTGTAGTTTGTAACGCTCTAGCTCTGTCAAAAATTTGCCGACACCGTCCCTACTAAAAATTTAATGCAGGATATGTTTTCTATTTTTTTTTTTTTGTTATAATCTTTTATTATTTGAAATTTACAACAGTATTAGAAAATACATCCAGTAAATATGCTGTATACAATTCAAAATGATAACATGATTAAGGCTTGTAGAGGAACTACCCATTGGTAGTACTCTAATTAAATTTACAAAAGGAGAAGATCCCGAGGCCATCTTTTTTTCAGGCGCCACAGAGGATCGCCAGGAATGGAATGGGAAGCAAGTTGTGCAACAAGTGGATTGGATAAGGGGTGAGTTTATTATGAAAGGAGAAGTATCTGGTTCGTGCCAAATCAGCGACGTATGGGATATTAAGGTCTTTGTGGATGATTTCATTTGTGACAAAGTAAGAAGCATTAAGGATTTTTCTAAGGATTTTGGATTGGAGTGATTGGATGCGGGAAGAATTCGATGGTTTGGTGGACCCCCATAAAGGCGAGGCACCGGGAACGGACCTGACTTGACTTGAGTCCGGTCTGCAACCCAATAGGCTGATATCAGTGGGGACGGCGCCACCGCGACCTGACTTGACTGGACTGGACTGGATCCTGCCTCCTGACTCCGGTCGGCTCCGGTTTGGTTTGGGTTGGGACCTGACTCAGGTCCCCCCTCTCCTACCACCCGCCAGCCCAATCTTACCTCTCTCTCTGTGCACAGTTTTTCTTTGCAGCTTTTAGTGATATTACAGAAAAAAATGAGTGTTGAGGAGAAGCTCATAGAATTGGTGAGGAAGCAGCCCATAATATATAATACTTCAGAGGCTAATTACAGCAATGTGATTAAGAAATTAAAAGTTTGGGACACTTCACATTTTCGCATAGCCACTTCCTATCGAGAACATTCGATGCTGCTACACATGTTAAAATAAAATGGTACTCCGAATCAGATGAATCCTATTCTTCACTTATCAAACAGTGTACTGCGTTCATCTCGGTTGTCTTACACTGACGAAACTCAAATCAAGTCAAGTTTCGGTGGCGCACCCCCACTCCGGTCTGGTCCGGTAATGTCCACTCAAGTCAAGTCCGTTCGCGGTGGCGCCTCGGCTTAACTCTATACCGTAAGTCCAAATAGGTTTGATAATCGTCACATAGATGAGTTTTTTGTTGTGAATCGGGAGTTTTGAACGTTTGTCAAGTAAGTGCTGTAACAGTCGAAATCGACGTGCAGCTTCTTGTGTTTTCTATTTAAAAATCACGTTTCTGCTACATTTTTTAAGATCTGTTTTTTATTATTATTTTTTTTTTTTTTTTTGTTATGCTCTAGCTCTGTTAAAGTTGCTCGGATCGAAAATTTAATGGGAAATATTTTTTGTTATATAACATTTGTCGCTAGGACCTGCAGTTGAGGAACTGTATTGGTTTAAATGAAAAACGTCCTGAAATCCCTGTTTTCTCTTAACTTTAAGTGTTTCGAATAATAATTGATTGTTTTTTTTCTTTCTTTTTTTTTTTTTCTCTTTCAGATCTTGATTCACACCTGTTATTAGTGTAACAATCAGAGAATGTGATGAAATTGAATACTACAGGCCTTGTATGCTTGTGGCAGACTAGTACTTAATAGTACCTCCTCCTGGCATGGATTAAAGAAATTTATTTGGGCAAATCTCTCATCCAGCTTCTTTTAAGCCTTCTAAGAGTATTTCCAGGTATGTCAGTCGTGGCTGTCATTAATGAGTATGTTGTTATGTCCATGAAGTCTATCGTGAAATCGTCCATAAAGGTCATGTTTGTGTTCCTTTACTGTGGGTATTTCTAAATCAGTGTGAAGTGTGTGGTTTGATATGCACCAAGGTGATTTCGTGATTAGTCTGAGTAATTTTGATTCGAATATTTGTATTTTTTTTAAGTTGTGTATTTTTTAATTTAAGTAATTAAATCCTTTTAAATCTTAAATATAAATTGGGAAAATAAGTAGATTAAAAATAGACATATCCATGATCATTTGTTTCGAGAACGATAGCCAGCTGAAGCTCTTCTTTGGTATCCATATTCCTAAAAAGAAATAAGAAAATTCCAAACTCTTTTTAGTATTTCTAAGAATCTATGTAGTGGCTATTAATTTTGGTAGAATTTTGTAGTGAGACCGTATTATATCAATAAATATAGGTACAGGCGAGACCGGTAATGTTGGCATGTAAAGTAATGTTGGCATGTAAAGTAATGTTGGCATGTAAAGTAATGTTGGCAACGTACCACGGAACTTGTGTGACAAGCTCTAAGAGTTTCTAATTGAAATATCTGGAGGCATAGTATGTGTATATTTTTGCTTCGAATTGACAAAAGCAGAAGATTATAGACAGAGGTATCCACGATCTTTTATTTTTCGCAATCAGGTGGACATTGAGTTTTTTTGTTCAATGTGTACATGAGTACAATATTTTTGATTTTAAAAATATCACGTTTAAATATTTGACATGATCGACTAGGAAACAGCAGTTATTATTTGAAGAAAAAAAAAAAAAAAAAAAAAAAAAAACTGAAATCGAAATTATCTTTTATCTAGATACAAAACACACACACTTGATTACCTCCTCGGGTAACACAGGTCTGCGACTAAAAAACTGCATAGGCTTATTTAACATTTTCTTATAGATTTTGACCTCCCAAAAACAGGAAAAATATTCAAAAAGTTCTATCACATAGGTTTTTATGTGTTTCGCAGTATCATGTTTATTATTATTATTTATTAGTATTATGTTTATGACTCATCTGAGTGGAGCCTATTCATTGATTCATCCAAAACTTGTCTTAAAATAGTATTATTTCACAATGGAAATAAATTTGCATCACTTCCGATGGTACATTCTGTGTATATAGAAGAAAACTATAAGGATTTGGCCATTATCCTGAAAAAAAAAATATATCAGGACAATAAATGTATGGTTTGTGGGGACTTCAAAATACTCACGGTGCTTTTGGGTCAGCAGACAGGGTATACTAAATACCCATGCTTCTTATGCTTGTGGGGTAGTAGAGCCAGAGAACAGCACTAGACTAAAGTGATTGGCCACCCCGAGAAACTTTAAAACCTGGAGAGAAAGATTTTATCAATATTACTTTGGTATCACCAGAAAAGGTTTTGTTGCCCCCTCTCTATATGAAATTAGGTTTGATGAAACAATTTGTAAAATCGTTGAAAAAGGATGGGTGCTGTTTTAAATATCTATATACAAAATTCCCGAAGGTAGCAGAAGCAAAGTTGAAACAGGGAGTTTTCACAGACACCGACATAAGAAAGCTTCTAACCTAAACCCTCTTTGTGGAAAGTTTGAAGGAATAAGAAGCTTAGTTATCGTTCAAGGATGTAGTGCGAAGGTTTTTGGGAAATGCTAAGTATCCTGACTACATAACCATTGTTCAACAGATGCTAGCGGCATACGAAGCTGAAGGCTGCAAGAAGAGGTTGAAGTTCCATTTTTTACCCTCCCACATAGACTATTTTCCTGAAAACCTGGGAGCTTGGAGTGAAGAACAGGGGGAGCGCTTTCACCAGGATATCCGTGATATCGAGAGACCGTACCAAGGAAGATAGGATGTCACATTGCTTGCAGACTACTGTTGGATGCTTAAGCGGAAAACTAAAGATGGAAACCAGAAAAGGACTCGGCGAAGTATCAATGAAAAGAAGAAAAGGTTTCATAAAATACATGAATACATGTAATATTGTGACTTTATGTCTCAAAATAATGTTTCATTGGTTGTAAAAAAATATTATGTTTGATAATAATTTTGAATAAAAGAGTGCTTTTACCAATTTTTTGTGTTTGAATTAGCAAAAACTGACATCACTTATGAAATAAGCGCATTTTAAAACATATAATTCGGTTAAAATATCTCATGCAGCTGACAAACAAATTTTTTTTGCAGACTTGTGTAATCAATCGATTATGTAAAATTTTTAAACATGGTATGTGTAAATAAAAACAACAAAGTATTTATTTATGTACACATTGAACAAAAACTCAATGTCTCCCTGACTGAGAAAAGCAATAGATCATGGGTATGTCTGTCCATAATAGTGAAGGGCCTTTCCGACTTAAAATTGGAATGATATTTTACGTTCCGTTCCACTATTGAAACCAGTTCCAGTTTTCGTTCCATTCCACGTCAGTTTGACTAACCTACTACCTATGTACTATCCATTTTCGTTATATCTAGAGACCAGAATTTGGTGCAGTAAAAAATCAAAAATGTGCAGTAAAAAACTCAAAATATGCAAAATCGTGCAATAAAAAACTCAAAACGTGAATTTAAAAACGTAATACATGCAGCAATCCATTTATTTACACAAATATGCAAAACCTAACCAACCTTGATTAAACTTAAGGACATTTCGAATAAACATTTTAGAGGATATTTCGACAAAATATTTTAATTTCGTTTTTTTGAAGAGTTAATTCAATCTAAATAATAATTATTTCATAATTTAAAATATTTTAAATTTTGGAAATAAAGGAGATGAAAAAAATTGTTAATTAAAAGAAATATAAAATACCTTTATTAAAATTTCCTTTTACGTGGAATGAAGAAAAAAAAATTTAAAAAAATTATGAAAATTAAGTTTATGAGAAATAAATTAGTTTTTAAGTTTCGTGAAAATGTACGACATTATAAATTTCAAAATATTTCTCAGTAACATTATGCCGCCTGTCACTTAGTAAAATGTTCTTTAGCAAAGAAAAGGAACGTTTCACATCTATGGACGTAACAGAACAATTTTTGTAGCATGCGATTGTGGATGGGTCCAGATTATCAACGGTAATGGTTCGGATCGGCGACACCAACCCCTAAACCCGCTCAGAATACCTTTTATCGATTCTTACCTTGTTCCGATTTATTTTGATATTCTAGTGGCTGCTTTTAGAGGGGAAAGGTTATTCTCCTACATTTACCGAGAAACTCTAAATCCCTGTTCAAAGTAATATTAACTTCTGTTTACCTTCTAATATTAAAATGAGAAATAAGGAAATATTAAAGTGGAAATAAGGAAATATCGAAATATAAGACAATTTTGAATTAATATTAATTTAATCAACAATTAATATACTGCTGAACCACCAGTAAAGTTAATTCCTGATGAACTTTCTGTCAGAGAAGTGAAAATAACAAATCTATATATATAAAAATGAATGTGTGTGTGTCTGCCTGTTCTCGATAGATTCAAAAACCATACATCCAATCGCCGTGAAATTTTGGGAAGTTATTAAGTATATCCCCGGGAAGGTTTTTGTAAATTTTTATTTAAATCAGAGTTGGGGTTCAAGAAATATCCCAAAAATATCAAAATAATATTTATTTTTTATATATATTACTTTAGTGCAGGTGTTATTAAACAATTACCAATAAAACATATGTTCTAAATTAATCTATATATCCTTAGTTTTTTAGGAAGGTTTTAAGAAGAATAAAATTCCGTAAAACGATTTCATATTCATTTTGATGTTTCAGGTTTATATGTAGGTATGTTATTAAAATAACATTTAATTAGTAATATTTGTTAAGAGTTTAACCATGAATAAATTGAATAATTTAATTTTTACTCATAGAATTTACTTTTATAAAACAAAACTAACCGCAAAAAATACTGAACCAATCTTTACCAAATCTTCATCTTCTTAGTTGAAAGAAGGTTTAGCAATAAGAAAATTTATATATTATCAATTAAATTGTTGCTAAAAAGAGATAAAAATGTGGTACGCAGTAAATTTTGAAAATTGACCGATATGTGGCGAGTGCCATTTAAGAGAGGTTATAGCGGTACAGTGTTATATAGAGCTAGAAACTGATAATAAAATTGGTTTAATTCAAATAAATTGTTATAAAAAAAAAGCTATAAATATTTAGTGTGACGTGTGGATACTAGGGATGTTTAATAATCGAACGATAAGTTGTTAGCACCATTCTGCAACCGAGTTTGCAATGGTAAAATTATTAAACCCATCTGAGCCAAATTTTAACTACAAAATTTTCATAGTTCTAGGAAGATTTTAAATAGTATAGTTTACTATAATAATTCTTTAGGTAATAGTCGGCTTACGAGCCACCACCAAGTTTGATCCTTACGCTTCACTTCGAGTTTACATTTATCGATAGCTCTTTCCTATAACCTCACATGTAAACAATCACTTCTACAAAGCTAGTTATAAATATAAAAAAGATAGAATCCTTAAGTATTTATTTGGCATAACTCCTATTTATTTAACATTTGTAGCTACATGTTTCGGAGACAATGTTCCATCATCAGGCTTCTAATTTTTTTTTAAAAACACATTAATCTATGACATTACACCAATAGTTCTACAATTATATAGTAATGTGTCATTTACCTCTTAATCTGTGATTATTTTCACATTGTCAATTCTCCATGTTATAAGCCATTATATAATATAAGACAGAATCCTAGTTGAAAGTGATGATGTTAATTTCTGCTATATTTTCTCATGGGAAGTGAAAATAAGAAAACATAAAAAACCTGTGATATACTTTCTCACATTTATTTATAAACTGATATGTTTTATTGAATTAATTATACAATCTGTCTCACTTTAGCACAAAAAGTAATATGGATGAAAAAGAATCCATTCACAAAATATGTATACTGAAATTTTATCACTGAAATTGAAACAACAAATAAAAATATATAAAACACCAAATCCATGTACAAGTAAATCTTGTTAAGTTAGTAAAACTTTTACAAGTTGTAAATTTTATCACTTAAATTGATAGAACAAATATAAATATGTAAAACACCAAATCCATGTACAAATTAATCTTCTTAAGTTTTGTAACACTTTTTACACATAAGATTAGATGAAATAAGAAAACATGAATTGACAAAACACTTAATCCTTTATGAAACTCATTTTGTTACTTCTGTTTCACTTATTTACATTTAAGAAGTCTAAATATCAATATAACAAACTAAACAACACAATCCAAGTTGAAACTGTAGAAGTGATTGTTTACATGTAGGTTATAGGAATGAACTATCGAAAAATGTAAACATGAAGTGAAGCGTAAGGATCGAACTGGTCGGTGTAGCGCGGGTCAACCTAGTTTGGTGGTGTCGCCGATCCGAACCGTTACCTTATCAACTTCTATTTCCTTTTCGTTGATACAATAATTTAATTTTTTTTTAACAAATGTAGCCGTAGTTTTTCTCAAGGATTTCTTCGAAAGTTTCAAACAAATATCAGCTGGATATTCATTTGTCCATTGTTTTAATTTTGTAGAAACACTTGCGGACGTTTTTGGCATTTTCAAAGTTGACAGTTTAAAATCTTATCAACAACAAGCCTTTTGTGCTAAATCAGAATTGGGGAATGAAATGGGAAGCGGGGAGTAAAATTTTCTGAGGAAACGTCTTAGTTCTAGGAAGTACGTCGATCCTCAATGTTTGCCTAAATCCTCAAAGCTCCCATTTCAATACGATCATTTAAAAGTGCATAAGTCACAAATACATTTAATTTAAGCGACTTTTTACTTTCAATATAAAACTAATTAACCTATTTAATATAAATAATTTTTATAAATGTTGCCTAATAATCGTAAGTAAATAAATAAATGGTTTAGTGAATAAAATTGGATGAATTTGGTTGAATTGTGCAATTTCGTGTAGTAAAACCCGAATTCGTGCAATTAAGCTCAAAAAGTCAAATTTGTGCAATTTCGTGCAAAATAAAATTTAAGGATAAGAATCCTTATTATATAAATGAAATAACTACTTGGGTTAGAGAGCGCTAAATCAAAGCGAACTAAATGTGTAATAACAAAGAAATCCGGTCTCCAGTTATATCCTCTTTGTGAATTCCAATGGAAACCAACCAAGCTTTATTTTTAAAATTAATATATGAAAACATATAACATATAATATGAAAACATATAACATATAATATGAAAACATATAACATATAATATGAAAACATATAACGTCTCTGTCTTCAAGCTGAATTTATTGTCACGTAAACACTTCTACATCATTTATATTTTTGAGGTTTGTATTTTCGCCTAATCTTTTTTTTTTTTTTTTTTTTTTTTTTTTTTTCATTTATTGATATTTACAACTGTACAAAACAATATACATTAAGTAAATGTGTTGATAGTGAATTCATTGGCATGTAAATAACTTGTGAAGAACTACTCACTAGTAGCACTTCAATAATATCTACACTAAAAGGTCTCTAGGCCATCTTCTTTTCAGACGCCTCGGAGGATTATCGGGAATGGAGAGGGAAGCAAGTTGGGAGACTACTGGATTTGAGTGTTTATGGAGCTTGCTATGGAAGGATAGGTATCTGGTTTGAGCTAAATCAGCAATATATGGAACATTAAGATCTTTATGGATAAGTTTATTGGTCACAAAATAAGGAGCATTGAGGATTTTTCGAAGGATTTTGGATTGTAAGGATTGGATACGAGATGAATTGGATGGTTTAGTGGAGCCCCAAAGCTCTACTCCGTATGTCCAAATAGGTCTTATCACAGTCATGTAAATGAGTCTTTTGTAATTAATTGGGAGCTTTGAACGTTTGTCTAGTAAATGTTGAAGTAGTCTGTAACGACGAGCAGTTTCTTGTCGTTTTAGTCTTGTATGTGGATTCCAAGTAAGACGTTTGTCCAAGTGGAGTCCTAGGTAGCGGATCTGTTCAACAGGGATTAGTGGAATATCATTAAAGGATACTGTAGGGCAGGATGTCGTAGGTTTACGACGAAGGGTAAAAGTTATTTGATGGGATTTGTTTGGATTTATTTTTATTATTTAATTTAGACACCATTCTTGAATGTTAGTAATATGAGATTGTAGTGATTAGGATGCAATGAAAGGATTATTATTTACTGATAACACACAAGTGTCATCGGCGTAAGTGGTGAGGACAGTGGTAGGATGAGTCGGGATGTCAGCTGTTCGCCTAATCTTGAAAAGAATATTACTTATAATAAAGTTCAATCACTCATTTATAAATTCAGTTTAATAATATAGTTTATATCACATTTTTTTGTTATATCACATTATGCTTAACAAATAAGCTTTGTCGTTTTGTGAATTCGTGTTGTTAACCTCCTCCGTCTATTTTATAATTTAAAAAAATTATAGTTACTATAATATTAACAGAGTTTAAATAGCTAAGTCTGCTTATTAAAAGAATGAATAATCTTAAAATAGTTTTATTCAATCAAGATTTTTTTTTGTATAGTGCACAATCGTGCGAGAATTTTCCAACTACATTGGTTCCGAGAAAAAAAAATTAATCAATTCTTGTGACTGTTCCATTAGCTTTTAAACAAATAGCGAAAAAATCATTTAATTACATATTCAGTAAAATCTTGTGTGGTTCATTTTCCTAATCCGAAAGCAGAAGCCCATGCTCGAGGTGATGGAGTGATAGCGAGGGGGGAGGGAATCAACAGTGGTAGGATAGACGTAACAATGCAGTCGGAACGACCCTGGCTGGAACGAAACCAGAGATGCAATCTAAACTCTACTAAACCGGGCGACGGAACTTTTTGCAGCTTTGAACCGGTTTTAAACGAAACGAGAGATCTCTTGGCGTTGGTTTATGTTCGAGGTGGAACGAAATATTTGGGTGATTCGTTTCGTTCAGAACCAGTTCCAAGTTCCGTTCCATCCAGAACGACCTATCACTAGTCCATAATCTACTGCGTTCCCTAATTTAAAGCAAATAAAATCATGCAAACTCCTTGTTAAGTTGTCAACACTACTTTACATAATGACTTACGTATATAAATCATTAATGATTCTAACGATTCCATCAAAATTCCTCGTGAAGTAATGTCTAACAGCAGCTCTAGAGGAATGTTGAAAAAGAATAAGAAGGTGGGTTTTTAGTGAGTTAAGATCTCACACTATTGTGACGGTCCACACTATGCAAGGATTTCCCTATCCCACTACAAAAAAAAAAAACTATCAAAAAATTCACTCAAACCAAAAGTGTGAGGCAAATTTTAACATATTATTTCAATATTTACATTTTTCATTCGTTTTTTTTTTTTTTGAGATGGTTATAATCATGTAAATATTGGTATTTATATGTTTTTAAATTGAGTTTGAAGCGATCGGGTTCATGATAATATTTTTTAATAATTTACCACGAACGATTCAAAGTATTACTATTATGGTTGGAACGACCTTCCCATTGGATATGGTGATGGTTGTGAGCGGTGAGTGATGAGTGGTGAGTGGATTGGATACCACTCCAACACTTGAAGGGAACATGCTGACTGGGACAGAATTCAAGAACAAAAGCTGAACTCATTCCCTCGACATCTTTCAGCTGGTCAACGTCATATCAGTCGATTGGCTCCCATATCGTATCATTCTCAACTAGGGGAATGAATTCAAAGCTGTTAATTTATTTTTTTTAATAAAAAAAAAAATGGTACCGCTCTACAAGAGGCGCTTCAGCTTATTAAACAAATTTATAGGCAGCAATCAGGAAAACATATTAAGTTTTGTAATCTTAATATATATATATAAATTACGTGTCGCTGTCTTGGGGCAGGCTGACACCTAAACTACTGAACCGATTTTAATCACATTTTCACACCGTTTGCTGTTTGATCCAACAAAAAAGATAGGATACCATATATCTTAATTTATAGTCGCAATATTATTTGTATATTATCTGCAAGTCACAATTATCTGTTAGCTCTCTACGATTCTAACATATGGCGGTATAAGGTTATACTATTATGTAAAAGGACTAGCAATTTTTCGTTTGTCTTCACTAACCGCCAAAAACTACTGAACCAATCTCTATTAAATTTTGACTACATCATCTTTATAGGATGGTTTAACAATAGGAAAATCTAATGATTTTCAACTAATTCTTTATTGAAAAATGAATAATAAGTGGATAACAGTGAAGTTCAAAAATGGCGGCAATTGCCATCTACATGAAAGGTTAAAAGGTACAGTGTTACAAAGAGGTGAACATTGATAATAAAATTTACTTATTTTCAATTGAATTGTTATAAAAACAGGTATATGGAGTGAAATATACCACATTTTAACTACATCATGTTCATCGTTCTAGGTTTAGCAACAATAAATATTTAAAAGTACAATGTTGAGTGTTAGAAATGGGGTTTGCCACACTACCACATACTTTTATGGTTAGAAATTAAAATGCAACCAGATCAAATCAATAAAATTATTTCTGTCGAATGAAAATTATTAAAAATCAAAATGCCGATCCTCAGCTGTTTAATATTGTGTGTAAAAATATGAACTTTGAACCTTTAGTTGTAAGCACTGATAATGCAGTTTCTTAATAGTCTCTGTCCATCTGGATTACCAACTCATATATTAAAATTGAAAATTGGATGTCTAATTATGCTTTATGTTATCTTCAAAGACCTAATCAATCTAAATTTAACCAATTTAACAATGGCTGCTATGCGTGAAAATATCATCAAAAATATAATTTTCAATTGTTCATTTTAATACAAGATTTTTATCGATAAACAGAAAATCAATTATAAGTTAAAATTATCTAAGATCTTCACTTATGAGAGCGGGCGAAGCCTCGACGTGAGATGATGAAGAAAATCGACCGATTGTGTATAGCGCCATTTCAAAATAGAGTTTACAATGGTAAACTGAACCTATCTGTACCGACATCTAAATAAATAATTTTTATAATTTTAGGAAGGTTTTACAATGGTAAAATTTACAATAACTAACATTTAAATTTATAATGTTGAGAGGCAGGACCGAGGTTTGCCACACTGTCATATACTTTTATTGTTCGAAATCAACATCCAACCAGATGAAATCAATAAAGTTATTTCTGCCGAATACAAATTATTACTAACTCAAAATGTAGATCCTTTGCTTTTTTATATCGTGTGTAAAAATATGATCCACGGGCCTTTTGTCGTAAGCACTGATAATGCAGTTTATTTTCCGCAAGAGTTTTTTAATAGTCTCTGTCCATCTGGATTACCAACTCATATATTAAAATTGAAAATTGGATGTCTAATTATGCTTTATGTTATCTTCAAAGACCTAATCAATCTAAATTTAACCAATTTAACAATGGCTGCTATGCGTGAAAAAATCATTGAAGAAATAATGCTCAACCACATGCTAAAATACAAGAATCTCATCGATAAACAAACAAAACTTTAATTTTTAGTTGAAGTTATCTTTACTTATGAGGGCAGGCGAAGCCGCGACGGGGATGCTAGTAAATAAATAAATAAATAATTCTAAACATTGAAATTCACGTGGTCGACGGCTTACTAAATTTAAAATTCAAACAAAGGATTAATCAGGGCGAAGAAAGGGTCTTTAGGAAACAAGTGAAGAATACATTAAGAATTCAAACATTGATGAATTTTTTTTTTTTTAATTTTAAAAAAGATAAATTACAGCAGGTTCAGAATTCAATCCAACAATGAATTCCAAACAAAAGATGACTTTAAAAGCCCATGAGCAACAATAGGTTTCCAACATGAAGATGAGTTAATATGGAAAATATAAAATTTAAGAAGTTTCAGTTAGATTAGATAATTTTTTTTTTTTTTTTTTTTTTTTTTTTTTTTTTTTTTTTTTTTTTTTTTTTTTTTTTTTTTTTTTTTTTTTTTTTTTTTTTTTTTTTTTTTTTTTTTTTTTTTTTTTTTTTTTTTTTTTTTTTTTTTTTTTTATAGATACGACAATCTTGCCGCGTAGATATTCCGAAAGTCTTGCCCCATTCGTGTACATTTTTATTTGTCGGAGAGTATTTTGAAAGACATCTCCTTCGCAAGATCCTACACTGTTTAATTCAAATTCTGTACCGTGTTGTCCTGGCAATATATGTCTCTAAAACCATTTTTAAAACCTGTTTTTTCTGCAATTACTTAATAATGAAAACATTATTTAATCAAAATCAGCTGTTTAATTTCCTACTTTATCTTAATTAGCCGGTGGAATGTTGTTTTTATTTTATGTACATTGGGTTAAAACACAGCTGATTCTACAAGGACAAAGTCAGAACCACATCTCCATCTAGGTAGGACCAAAAGAACCTAAAGCCAAAAGATTAAAAAGGAAGAGAGTGTCCTTTTTAAAAAAACGTATTAATTAATTCAATTTTCCAAAAGAACAATTGCAGATTTTTTCAATAGGACAACAATGGCAGAATATCCTTTCATCTTAAAATCGTTAAATCCTGGAATATGTTAAAATGGTATTCTTAAGGACGCAAGCTAAATATTTGTCTAATTATGTCTTTCCGTCATCTTAAATATCGCTGAATCCTGGAATATTTAATAGTATCCTTAAGGGCCAAAACCGTTCGACCGTTAAAAATCATCAGATCCTAGCAGATCTAAAACCAGTATCCTTCACATGCTTTTAGGCGTAACAAAAAGAAAAAAAAAAAAATTAAATAAACTCTTCCATTATCTAACATTTAACTCCTCTTCAACCGATCCTTTTATAACTAACTCTAATAATTGTAACATAGCAAAAAATAATTATAATAATTAATGAACAGTTAACATAAGAGTTTTCAATTATTGTAGTTATAAATAAAATAGTTTATTCAATGATAAGTTAATAATGGTTGCACAAAGATTGAATATTCAATTCGAAAGATAATTATTTTATTCACAAATCTTGCCTGGGGTGCAAAACAATTTCATACGCAAACAAACTCCAACCGATTCAATTAAAATTAGGATTAATAAATTAATTGCCACTTCTATTGAGATTATTTTATTAGAAAACTAATTTCGAATGCTAAGCATTCATCTTCAGTTCTAAAACATACAAATTTATCAACACTTCAGTACTATGTTACAAAGAATATATAGACTCAAGTTTTTAAAAATGTAAGACAAAAATCAAACATCAGTACGCATCTTAGGAGGTCTAAGAGATAACTGAAATATAAATGCACTGAATTCGTGAGAAGTGGAAGGGGGCAGGTAGGTTAAATTTTTGTGATTTACTATGGGGTTTCCCTTATGACTCATTGGATTTTTTTGGATATGTTTATCTGATCATATAAACAAAACCGATCCAGATTTGACCACATTGAAGTTATATTGCAGTAACTTAATATTTCAACTGGGTAAAATCCAGGGAAAAAGAGACAAAAGTTTTGTTTTTTTGTGCTGAATCTGAATTTCCAATTTATCACTTCAAAAAGCTTGTGTGTTGCTAAAAAAATGTAAAAGCTTTTAAACAATATACTAGTTTTCCAGTCTTTTGCATTCATATGTAAATATATGCTCTGAATATACAAAAACATTATACGATAATAAAGAATACGAAATTATTTATGTTATTTTTTTTTTATTATTATTTTTTTATTTTTTTTTTTGTCGAATCAACTATTTAGGTGGTAGTGGGAAACGAAGAATAAACACCTGTTCAATTGTATATTGCAGCCAAAGAAAGATTTTTCTTTTTTTTTTTTTCACAATAGTTGCTTTGACAGAACAAAAACATGTAGTTATTTTTTATACGGCATTGTTATTCATTTATATCAAAATATAGAAAGAAATGGATAGTAGTATGCTAGCATGAATCTTTTTTTTTTTTTTTTTTTTTTTTTTTTTTTATAACAATTTATTGAAATTTACAACTGTACAATATTTATACATCAAGTAAATTTGCTGTTAACTATTACAATAACGTGACAAAACTTGAAAAGTACTACTCATCAGTAGCACTTTAATAAAAATTCTACACTAGAAGGTCTCTGGGCCACCTTCTTTTCAGACGCCTCGGAGGATTATCAAGAATGGTGTGGGAAGCAAGTTGAGAAACTAACGGATTTGAGTGGATATGGACCTTACTATGAAAGGATAGGTATCTGGTGTGGGCTAAATCAGCAAAATGTGGAACATTAAGATCTTTATGGATACGTTTATTGGTGACAAAGTAAGGAGCCTTGAGAATTTTAGATTGTAAGGATTGAATACGAGATAAATTAGATGGTTTAGTGGAGCCCTAAAGCTCAACTCCGTACGTCCAAAAAGGTCTAATCACAGTCATATATATGAGTCTTTTGTAATTAATTGGGAGCTTTGAACGTTTGTGCAGTAAATGTTGAAGTAGTCTGTAGCCACGGGCAGTTTTTTGTCGTTTTAGTCTTGTACCATATGTGAATTCGAAGTTAGTCGTTTGTCCAAGTGGAATCCTAGGTAGCGGATCTATTTAACAGAGATTAGTGGAATATCGTTAAAGGATACTGTTGGACAGGAAGTCCATATTGCATAAAGCAAATCTATCTCCACGTCATCTCAAGGTATTTATAATGGGATTTATAGTTAAATGGTGGTACGTTAATTTTGATCAGAAGTGTAGGTTATTTGAAGGGTTGTGGAGTTTACTATGAAAGGATCTGGTTTGGGCCAAATCCGCAAGATATGTGACAATAATATCTCAGGTCTCAACGCCGTCTTCGTTTTAGACGCCTCGGAGGATTATTAGGAATGGAGTGGGAAACTAGTTGAGAAACTAACGGATTTGAGTGGTTATGGAGCTTACTATGAAAGGATTGATATCTGGTTTGGGCTAAATCTGCAACATATGGAACATTAAGATCTTTATGGATAAGTTTATTTGTGACAAAGTAAGGAGCATTGAGGATTTTTCGAAGGATTTTGGATTGTAAGGTTTGGATACGACATGAATCGGATGGATTAGTGGAGCCCCAAAGCTCAACTCCGTACGTCCAGATAGGTCAAATCACAGTCATGGACACATGTGTATTAGTCTTTTGTAATGAATTGGGAGCTTTGAACGTTTGTCTAGTAAACTGTCGTTTTAGGCTTCTTGTCGTTTTAGTCTTGAGCATAAATCTTAATCCACATTTCAATTTCACATCAATGGACACTAGCTCCTAAATAATTTATATGATGAGAAGTTAAAAAAAAATCCTAGGAAATTAATTAATTAATTTTGTTTTCTTATACTTTATTTATTATTTTAGTGCTCACTTTTTCACATAGAAAGAAAAATCAAAAAATTAAAGATTTTATTTTTTCAGAAATCACAATGTTGCACGAACTAACTACAATGTTCTCCGTAGTGAACTAAATACCTGTTAAAATCCACTTTTTTCTCAACTTGTTTTTTAATATATTCCTAGTAATCCTTTATATCCTCTTAGGTGTCTAAAAAGAAAACAAAATTTGTATTTTTCATTAATTTCCAACCTTATATTCTTAACTCGGCAATTTCACTGGATGTATTTTATTTTTACAGTAATAAATTTCAGTAAAACTAAATAAATAAATAGAATGGAGAAGATTAATTAATTATTTATTTATCTAATTATTTATTTATCTGTGTATTTATTATTATTATTATATCACTTCATTAGTTTCCTACTAATGGTTGGTTTCTCTACGCGTTTTATCACTTCATTATATTCTTAACTCGGCAAATTCACTGGATGTATTTTATTTTTACAGTAATAAATTTCAGTAAAACTAAATAAATAAATAGAATGGAGAAGATTAATTAATTATTTATTTATTTATCTAATTATTTATTTATCTGTGTATTTATTATTATTATTATATCACTTTATTAGTTTCCTACTAATGGTTGGTTTCTCTACGCGTTTTATCACTGCATTATATTCTTAACTCGGCAAATTCACCTGATGTATTTTATTTTTACAGTAATAAATTTCAGTAACAAAAAAAAAAAATTAAATAAAAAATAAATAAATAAATAAAATGGAAAAGATTAAAGAGAAGCATCTATTTATTTATCTATCTATGTATTTAATATTACTATTTCGCTTTATTTAATTTATTTTTCTTAATTTGATTATTATACCCTCTGGATTAAGTAGAGAGTTTTATTATTAACTTTATCATTAAATATTTATAAAATATTTCAATATGTTATAATAAGATGCAATGTACAATATCATTAGGTATAAATTATGTGGCCATTAGACCTTAATGGATAGGAGAGTAAGACTGATGTGTCCCAATCGCATTAGACTACATTCTGCTGTTCACTTCAGTTATCTAGATGGCTTCTGCATTACTGCAACATCTAAAAGGCACTGGCACAAACAGCTGTTGAGTGTTATGTAAACAAAATTGGTTTTTAATTTACTAAACACAGAAGTTTGTTTGTTTATTTCGTTTAACGTCACTTTGTGCTGCTATGGCTAATCGGACGATGCTACTGTGGGAGTCCTAAATTTTGCCTATCCAGGTATAATTAGGATAGGGATCTTTAACGAGTACCTGACATCGCACAGGCTCGGGACCCCCAATTTACGTCCCTTCCGAAGGACGGCATAGCTAAGGATTTTTTACTCCCTTTAAAAAATCCTAAGGTCATCTGCCGGGCTGCGAACCCGCGATCTTGGGTTTAGTAGGTTGCTATGCTAACCACTACACCACAGGTGACCCCACTAAACACAGAAGTAAATATTTAATAAAGGAACTCAAAAGGACATTTGAACTTAAATCGATATAAACTTGTATCGATTATAGGTTATAGGTTAACAACGCTGTAGGTTAACATATTCTAGAGTTTATTTGTGGATCTGGATTTTCACATAATAATATAAAATTATAATGTTAAATACAACTACCCGAACAATGAATATTCAAGTAAAATAAGGCTCCAAAAGGGCATTTTCACGAAACAACTGCCGAACTTTTATTCTCAACGGATCTATGTTTTTGGGGTGCTGAATCCAAATCTGAAGTTTGCTGTTATGGCAATCGTCGGTTCATACCCAAAGTTGCAAAATTGCAAAATTGCAAAAAAAAAAAAATAAATTAAGCCCAAAGTACAGGTTATTTTCGGTTCGAAGCGTTGTTCGAAGAAATTCTTTATATATTAATTGTAGCTGGAACCAATACCTAAGAAATATAAAAAAAAAATTCCAAAATATTGTGGAAATTTTCCAGCTTGCTGTCAGTCCAACTTCTCCGCGAAAACAGATCGGTCGTGCTCTTTTGGCTATAACTTAATCCAAAATTACTTTTTTCTTCTTAAAGCTGGTTAAATTTACTATCAAACTATTACAAATGAGGTTTTGATCAAGTTCCTTAAAATACACTAGCCAGCACGCTAAAAATCCCTCAATGTTGTGAAATCCAAGTTTTTCGGCACATCATCCGATCCACGATTTCGTTTTTTTTTTTATTATCAAAGATATAGTCAAATTTAATACTAGATTATAATGGGGTGTATAAAAAAAAATGACCGTTTTTGAAGCAAATATTTGTATTATTACTTCTTTTATATAAAATACAATTAATACTCAAAGTATAGTCCATTGTTATCTACTGTCATTACCCATCTGCTAGCCGATTGCTCGATGCCACGCTGATACCATTCCTTAGGATGGCTGTCAAAGAACTCTTGGACAGGATTTTCAACTTCCGCCAAATTTTTTCCCTTTGAATAAAATAGGCCATGGATCGAAACAAGTAGTAATCCGAAGGTGCGAGGTCTGGGCTAAATGGTGGATGAGGCAGGAGACTATTTGTCCGATTCAAAATTTCTTTTTTTCATTTTAAAGCTAGTTAAATTTGCAATCAGATCCAATACATATGTAATTTATATTAAATCTCGTGAAACACCAAGACCAGCCCACTGAACATGTTATAATTGCCATATTTTGCCAAAACGTACATATTCAGAGTGTGCAGTTAGTGAAGTTTGGCCCGGGGTTTCCCTAGGATGTTTATGTACATTTTATGAATAGTGGGATTGTGCATTTTTAATTTATATACAGGGTGTTCGGAAGATCGTTGGCCAAAAAATCATCTCGAGGAGGGAGGTTCATTTTGAACCTATTTAAGGTCACTTACCTATATACAAAGTCTTACGGTTTTTTTTAATGAATTTTTTTCAAAAAATCAATGCCGCATTTACCATAATGAAGGAACAATTCGTTTTAAGAACAACCACCACAGAAATAAGAAAAAGATATCGTGCTTGTATTAGAGATAGTTGAGACCATTTTGAGTAATACCTGTGATACTCTACAGTATTAATGAATAATTTAAAATTCGTTTAATTTTGTTCCCTGATTATTGTTTACAAAAATGTAGATAAAGTTTACTCTGATAAAATCGAAATTCCGAGAAAGAAAGAGAAAATATGCAGTTTAACCTATACTATAAAGAAACAACTATTTGTTACGTTTTGCATAAAAAATATGATTCGATTCATTATTATTGTCAATGTGCGCTGGTGGCACCCTTTTGTTACTTTATAAAAAATTAAAAAAAACTAGATGCGCTACGTGCCTGCAAATGGTATTTTTTTAAAGAGTATTAAATAGAGAAGTTTTTAAAACAATAGAATTTGGCTGTTGCGCTTTTATTTTTGCCTTTGACAAGATTTAACGATCTCCCGTTTTTTTAGTATTTGTTATTTGCACCATATCTTTTTTATTTTACATGGACAATGTATTAGTAATTACAGGGGGAAAAAAATGGCGTTGATATATCAGTAAACAACGGAGTTATAAGGCATAAATGTTTGGATTTGGCCATTTTTACAAAAATATTCATTAAAAAAAACCCCGTAAGACTTTATATATAGGTAAGTGACCTTAAATAGATTCAAAATGAACCTTCCTACCCGAGATAATTTTTTGGCCAACAATCTTCCGAACACCCTGTATTTTTTCAGATTTATTTTTTGTCTCTTTATCGCAACAATTTTTTATATTTTTTACACTTCTATTTTATGTATTTATTTTATAATAATATTTACTATATTTTGTATCTTGCACAGTTAGAGGATTTTTTTTTTTTGTCTTTTTATTTAATTTAATTTTATATATTGCCCTTCAGAGAGGGAGCTTGTAATATTTCAAATATTATATTATAAATACATAATTATACTAGTATACTACTCAACATCTTGACATCTTGAAACATTTTTTTTTTTTCTGTATTACTGCGGGCCAAAGACAATTTTTCCAGGGTTCTAAACATCATAAGTACACTAATAACAAGTACTATATATATAAAGTACCCCACAACTGCAAGTACTATTACTTCAGTACTCCAAGAGCTTTCTCTTCAAGCACTGTCTATTCTTGATTATGTCTGGTTATGTCTGACCAGTTTTATGATTTCACTTATTGTTTTTTTATGCTTCACTTCAGCCCCACAATGCATTTTCCTTCTTTCCCGATCTCAAAGCCCATTACCATAAAGTTCCATGTGTTCCATGCTACAGGAACTAATATGATACTTTCACCAATTCCATATCCTTTGAAACATTTGTTGTCCCTAACAATCTTTTCCCTTATATTAGTGATCATTTTATTTTTTTATTATTATTAATTGATTTGTTTATTTTATTTATCTGAATGAATGTATAGTTAATGAAACTAAATTGTATAGTTTCAATAATGATTAAGGAGATATAATTATAAATTATCAAAACTCAGCATTTTATCCCTTATTTACTAACTTATTAACTACACTAAATGTTTCGGGAAAACGATTTTTTCTAATTTCAGTTTAAAAGCATAAAACATTTCAACTTAACAACCAACCATTGATATAATACTTTTTAACAAAAATTAAATAATTTTAAATTTACCTATTTTTTAGTTTGTTTGTTTATTTCGTTTAACGTCACTTTATGCTGCTATGGATAATCGGACGATTCTACGGTGGGAGTCTTAAATTTTGCCTAATCAGGTATAATTAGGATAGGGATCTTTAACGAGTACCTGACATCGCACAGGCTCGGGACCCCCATTTTACGTCCCTTCCGAAGTACGGCATAGCTAAGGATTTTATAAAAAATCCTAAGGTCATCTGCTGGGATGGGAACCCGCGATCTTTGGTTTAGTAGGTTGCTATGCTAACCACTACAACACAGGTGATCCCCCTATTTTTTAGTGTTACAACATTGTAAATAACTCAATTCCCCCTGACTGGGGGAATAACAAGAAATCATGGATATTTCTAACATCTACCGCTTTTCCTAATTTACTTTTATTAAAAAAAAAAAAAAAATAAATAAATAAATAAATAAATAAAAAAAAAATTGGATAAAAAAAAAAAAAAAAAAAAAAAATTTAATAAAAAAAAAATTTACATAAATTAACAATTAATAATTATTCGAAATAAATAAATTTGAGATAACATAGTGGTTTCAAACGTATCTTTTTTCATTTCAAACTAATTTAGCTCCTAAACTGTAGGTCCAAGCGGGGAATGTTATTTAATAAAAGATATTGTCTATTAAAATTCTGGTGGGGAAACTGTTGGCAAATTTTTTATCAGACCAACACATACCTAGAGCGTATCAAATTGTTACATGTTTGAGTGTAAAAAAACTTTACTCCAAAAATAATTTTTAGAAAAAACAAAGACCTAATTCAAGATTAAACATACATGTACAAACTTGAACTAAAAAGTTAAAAAAAATAAGATTTTTATTACTTCGAAACAAAGAGAATTAAATGACAATCAACGAAATTATCGATACTTTTATACCTATTCATAATAAACGATCAGTTATTGCCTGCGTAATTTTTATTAATTATAATTATAATTTGGCCCGGAATGGGTGCTGCGGATAGAGGCGCGCCCCAAGGAGAGGCGAGTCGCACCCGCCGAGAAGGAAAAACGCCACAGCTTGCTTATCTGTATATATATATATATATATATATATATATATATATATATATATACAGTGGACCCTCGTTATAACGCGGGTTAAGGGGAAATGAAACCTCCCGAGTTATAGACGTACCCGCGGTATAACGAGGGCGGAAGTATGAATTATTAGAGGTCAAAAAATAATGAAAATGCACTCTGATATAAACTCGGGCGACAACTAAAGGAATAATACACAGTTTTTAAAAAGGAAGTGAAGGGGATTCTATGAACCAAGAAGGCGAGAATAGAGACAACTTCTTCGTACGTCATCTAGGTAGGTTACCGAGAAGATATTCAATCGACATTGTCTAAGCAACACATTTCGGCTTATTTCCAGGACGATACAAGCGATGTACCCACTCTTTCCTAAAGTTTTTTTTTTTAATTCTAATAAAAAATAAACTTTAAAAAGTTCTAATATTGAAACAAAAACAATGAAACTTGGTTAGACAATCGTAATTTATTCTATACGTCCTATTTAGTTTTACTTCCTACGTTAACAACCAGTTATACTTTTTTTCTTTACAGATTCCTTTTAATGTTCAGTAAAATTAGAAATGTGCTAAAAAAAAAAATTAACAAATGTACCTTAATTTGCAGAGTTCACTTTTTCCCAGAACTTATTAAACTTTGGAGCCTTTTCGTTTTTCTATTGGTTTTATGACTCAATTTTCTAATGAATTGTTTTCAAGTTTTCTATTGTTGGTTTTTAAAACCATAATACGATGTAACCTTATTTTTTATTAATTTTAATTGAATCAGGATCGGGACCGGAGCTTGACCTGCGTTATATCCGAATCCGCGGTATAACGAGCCGCGTTATACCTAAGGTCTACTGTACTTTTTTTTTTTTTTTTTTTAGATAAAAACCATTTACATTTATTCTATATGGAAAAGTCTACATCCTCACGAGGTTTGGAGCAAAACTAGCCCAAGCAGCCGTGTCGCTTCCCCGCCAAGCGGGACCGATCCGCCCCAACTCCAGGTAGCCCCCGCCCCCAGCCACAGCCCCACAAGACCCCTGAGAAAATTGATTAAGAGCATAAATATTATATATTTTATAATATCTTAATTTTTATAATATATTAAATGAATTAAGATAAAATTTGTTATATAAGTATTATTTTGTTGGAAGATTAATTAGATATTGTTAAGCAGATCATTTTCTTTTAAAAAATTAAAAACTGTTTTGGCTTCAGATATATCATTTCCGAGGTTGTCCGAAATGTTAGTTGAAAATCCTATTCTAGTTAATTTCGCGAGATAGAAAGCGCATTCCTGAAATATATGTTTTACAGTTAGGGAGCCATTGCAATGTTGGCACCTTGGCGGTGGCTGCTTCGTTATCAGATGTAAGTGGGTCAGCCTCGTATGGCCGATCCTCAATCTAGCCTACCTCCTCCCTACGATTCTAATGACTCCATGTGATCCATGGCTTTACTGATTTTTTAATTTCCTTTAACTTGTTTGGTGGACTTTCGAGAAGGGCAGTTTAATCCTACCTTTGCAACAAACTTTCGAATGGCACAAGACAGCAGTGTCGTGGTGATGAAATAGTGGGGAGAACTTTAAAATTACCATTTCTTTTCGAATTCTGTTTTTATAATATGTTGGCACTTACTCCAAAAATAACTGATCATAAGTTGTGAATAAGTATATACCTGATAATTACCTAGATGGTCATTTAATGATCTTTGTTTTGAAGTAATTAAATTTTTTTTTTTTAACTTTTTAGTTCATGTATGTTTAATCTTGAAGTCAGTTTTTTTTTTTGTTTTCTAAAAATTATTTTTATTTTTCATTTTTTAGTAGGGAATGTATTTTTGTTTATACGGTCAACTCTCGATAAGTCGATCTTCAAGGCGTCGAAAAATATTTCGACTTACCTACAGTTCGACTAATTGAACAACGACTTATCGAGGTTATCATTCGACCCACAAGTAACAGTGTAGACTCACAATTAAAAGACGTATCCATGTAAAAAAACAAACATAAAAAAACCTGTTCCCAAGGTCTTAGGTTTTGTACCTTTTATGGTTACATTGTCTATTAATTACTTGCTAAAATTATATAAACAAAGACAGTTCCAATGTAATCATTGTAAACTATAACTGTGTTTTGATTGGTTAGCCATGGAAGGTCAGAATTGAGTAATTTTGAGCAATGTCTATCAGTGCCCTGTTTGCTAGCTCCATCAATCCATATTAATAAAACTCTAATTCTCCTCTCTGTCGACTCAATTAAACAGAGTCCAAGGTAACCATTAACTAAATATAACCTTCCAATCAGCTGTTATCCATCAGGTTTGTCGTAATAAATATCATTATTATTATTATTATTTATTTTAAACAATTTTAAGAAACATTTACACTGTTTTTATTTTCAAGGAATATTTAATCATCTAAAAATGGGCGTGATAATCATTTCGTAATCAATTAAAACATTCTCTGTTTATAATTAAGACGCTACTGAGTACTTTAATTCACCTTGTCAATCTATCTCCAATTGAGAGATAGCCAAAGTAAGTTATTTGATGTACGCATTGTGGTATAGAAGGATTAATACAATTAGGATTGATGAAAAAAAAAAATAATTTCTATTAATTTTTTTTTTAATTTGTAGACGAGTTTCGAATTCCTCATCATCATCATCATCAATATTCATCATCAATTCTAAAAACATTCACAATCGTCTATTTACCAGATTACTTAGACTATAACCCTACCTTATTTCTTTCTATTACACCCAGTGTACTCCGGGACCTAATAACATCAAGAAAATTATCCGTTTTTTTTCCCTCTGAGGTGATTATCAACATGTATAATAATTTTTTATTTCATTTTTACAATTGATAAAAACTATCTGTGTATACAATTTTGTAGAACCGATGGTGAATGTTTAATATCCGAAACTAGACTTTGAATAAAATAATTCTAACAGAAGTAGCTAATAATTCATCAATCATAATTGTATCGATCCTTCTATACTATCACGTGTACCTTAAGATAGAATATTTATTTATCATGAGAATGGGCCAGATAATTTTTTCATGAGAAATTAAGGAAATAAATTACAATTATGTACATTTCAATAATAATTTTACCCATAATTCCTTTAATAACAGTCCATTGTTTCCTACAAAATTACAGCCTTAACATAAATGTTAAAATATAAATTAAATGCTTTTGCAAAGTTTTAACTGGAAAATAATATGATTAAAAAAAATTTCAATTAACATATCGCTAAAAAAAACCTCTCTCGGAGATTCTAAAAATCCATCTTGCTTTTAATTTGCATTTAATTGAATCTCGTAACCTTCTTCGAGTCTTGAAATTGGATTAACATTTAAAACTACCAAAGCAGAAATACCACAGTCCAGCAAATAAGTGTTAAAATCAGGATTATAGAGTTAGAGTTCATGAAATATGCGATAATTTTTTACTTCTGGGCTTCTTTAGAAATGAATAGGAAGTAAACACATTTAAAGTCGCCACTTTGTGGGTTCGCTACGAAATAAATTATAACCTCCCAGCAGGGATTCGAACCCACAACCTTCAGTACCAAGCGCACTGAGACCCTTTCCCAAACTCGCTGAAAATAAATATAAAAATAAATCTAAAACACTTGTAACACAATTTGTAAATATTTTTGCCAACGTTTAAGAATTCGTTTATAATTTTGTTGAATAAGTTATTCCTAGATAGCGGTAATTTGAAATGAAAATTCAAATGTTTTAGGTTAATAATTTATGTAACGTCAGGAATTAATTAAAAATCACATTTGACCTATAACCCATCGAATAACCACAAGGGTTTTCTTAATATGTTAAATATGCCATGGTTAAAGAATATGGGGACGTAAAAATCTAATAAAAGAAAAATGAAGAATCCGTGCATTTTATATAGCATATATTTTTATTTTTATTTTTTAAATATAAAAATGTAATAGATCAAATAAATGTGAGGATAAAGTTTTTTTTTTTTTTTTTTTTTTTTTTTTTTTTTTTTTTTTTTTTTTTTTTTTTTTTTAATTATTTATTGAAATTTATTTTGAAATCAAGTAAACATGATGACATAGATAAAAATGACACGTCACTTGATTTTAAAGTAAGTACCCATTGCTAGCACTTATAAAGGTTCTATATAATGAAGCATTATATTAGAAGGTCCCGGGGCCATCTTCTTTTCAGGCGCCTCGGAGGGTTATCTGGAATGGAGTGAGAAGCAAGTTGTGATACTAATGGATTTGAATGGTTGTGGAGTTCGCTTTAAAAGGATAGATATCTGGTTTGAGCTAAGTCAGAAACGTAGGGTAAGATCTTTGTGGATTAGTTTGTTTGTGACGAAGTAAGGAGAATTTATGATTTTTCCAAGTATTTTGGATTGGAATACGAGATGAAAGGGTAAATGATTGGATACGAGATGAAATTTAAGGTTTTGTGGAGCCAAAAAGCTCAACTCCATATGTTCAAATAGGTCTGATAACTCTTATGTTAATGAGTCTTTTGTCATTAACTGGAAGGTTTGAACGTTTTTTTAGTAAATAATGACGTAGTTTATAACGAAGGGCAGTTTCTTGTCGTTTTAGTCTTATATGTGGTTTCCAAGAAAGACGTTTGTCCAAGTGGTGTCCCAGGTTGCGGATCTGTTCAACATGGATCAGAGGAAGAGTATTAAAGGATACTGTAGGACATGAAGTCGTAGATTTACGACGAATGAATATGGATATGTATATCTGCCAGTAACATTGGCATGATTAAGAGAACAATGTCGTCTTGAAACATCGCCAAAATAGTTGTTTTTATTTATTGACTGAACCTCAAGAACTTTATTTAACATAATAGTAACAGTCAAGAAATATATATATATATATATATATATATATATATATATATATATATATATATATATATATATATATATATATATATATCCCAAAAATATATATTTAATGCAAGTACACATCGAAAATAAATGCTATTTGCTGTTTACTGATTTATTTCTTTTATAATTATAGTTTTTTAGTTGAATTTGATTTGTTTTTTGTTTTTTTAGTCCTTAAAAAGTTGATTTTTAAAGGTTAATTATTATAAAATTAAATATATTACTAAAGTTGCTGTATCGATAACAATATATATTATGGAACAAGATGATGGCCGAAGGTAATAAAGTGCAGGTACAGGTCCAGGTAGACTAGGATAATGACCTGAGGTAGGGAACCTGACGTGGCTAATGACGATCACTAATCGGGTTGTGGGCGGTTGGCAACTTGAATAAATCATTATCCTGCCTCTAGCTTGTCTCTCCCAATATATATATACATATATCTTTATCTAATCCTGTATTATATATCTATATAATAAATTATTTAGTCATCCTTTACTTGTGTATCCATATAATAGGACGTATAAAAACAAAATGCCCGTTTTATCAAATTCCAAAGTTCAAAAGTCTGTAAATATCTTAATGCTATTTATTATTTACCAATACTTAATAATCCCTTTAGAGCATTCTCTAAGCTTGTTTACTAACACTGCACTTCTTCAAAAAAAGCCTCAGTTCAGTTATTTATTTTAAAGAAGAAATAGTGTCCTACGATTTTCTCGTAACGACATTACTGGAAAAAAAATTTAACAGCCGCTGAAGCAACTCGTGGAATTATTGAATATGAAGGTGTCCTTGAAGAGCGCACTGCGCGGCGTTGGTTTGAAAAATTTAGAGGTGGAGATACGACGTTGGAAAGGAAGAAGGGCACCGGGCGGCCATTAATGGATATTGATGAGGTTCTGAAGGAAGCTGTTGAGTCAAATCCGTCCACAAGTACTCGCGAACTTGCCAGGAAGGGTGGTGTGTCGAAAGATACTGTTAGTCACCATCTTCTCTCCATGGAGGAGTTGAAAAAGACCTGTAGACTGGTCCCTTATGAACTTACTCCTCAACAATCAGCAGTCGAACCAAAGAAAAGTTTACAGAACTTCATGGGTTTGAGCTCCTGCCTCATTCACTATATAGTCCAGACCTCGCACCTTCGGATTACTACTTGTTTCGATCCATGGCTCATTTTCTTCAAGGAAAAAAATTTGATAATTTTGCGGAATGGAAAACTCTTGTACTGGAAGGAATGGTATTTGCGTGGCATCCAGCAATTGGCTAGCAGATGGGTAATGACGGTAGAAACCAATGGACTATAATGTGAGTATTAATTGTATTTTATATCAAAGAAATAATAATATTTGTTTAAAAAACGTTCATTTATTTTTATACATCCCCTTATTTTACAATTTGGTATTTAAGAAAATAAATATTCCGAACATCAAAAAAAAAAATCGTAAATGTTATTTAACCTTTCCACGGAATAATGTAAGTGGTAGGATGGACTGATATTTCTCTTAATGCTTTTATAGTACCATTATTGCTTGAAAAATAATATGTGGATTTATTGTAATAAACAATAATCTTTGTTCTGGTAAAAGAAAAATCTTCTCAAAATATACTAAAAAATCATTTATTTTGTTTGTGGTTTATCTTCAGCTGTTTCAAATTGTAACCCTATTTTTTCCATAACTAATAGCGGAGATTATCGTTTTTGTTTATAGTAGCAATGGTTGGTTTCTGAAGAGATTTCTTTTAAATTATGTACCAATCCGTGTTCAAATCAACTGATATATGAAATATATGAAAAATTAGTCTGTTATTAAAACTGAAAAAAATATATAAAAGTAATTAATTATTATTATTATTATTATTATTAGAAAGTAAGATCTATGTGAAGTTATTATGGATAATTATATATATATATATATATATATATATATATATATATATATAACATGAGTACAGAAAAATGGTTTGTTTGTTTATTTGTTTATTTCGTTTAACGTCACTTTATGCTGCTATGGCTAATCGGACGATGCTACGGTGGGAGTCCTAAATTTTGCCTATCCAGGTATAATTAGGATAGGGATCTTTAACGAGTACCTGACATCGCACAGGCTCGGGACCCCCATTTTACGTCCCTTCCGAAGGACGGCATAGCTAAGGATTTTTTACTCCCTTTAAAAAATCCTAAGGTCATTGCCGGGCTGCGAACCCGCGATCTTGCGTTTATTAGGTTGCTATGCTAACCACTACACCACAGGTGACCCCGTACAGAAATGGTTTCAATAAGTTTCTGTAACAAAATGCTTACTTTTGTTAAAATTACAGTGAAATCACTAATGGAAATATTGTGTAATGTAGTTTTAATGTACATCTATTAGATGATGACAAAAAATATATAATGTTTATAATGGATGACATTTAAACATTATTATCTCTTTAATAGACTTCATCAGGTCATTTGAATAAAATAAATTTTTTTTAACAATTTATTGCTATGAGGCAAAATTAATATTAATTTGATATGATAGTATCCTAGGTCCCATCCTCAACATGGTGTCAACAGCTGACATCCTGACACATTCACTTAAAAAACATTTTTGTTATTATTAAATTATGATTTTTTCATGGCATCAAAAACAATCTTATATCAAGAATGATGTCGAAATCAGATAATTAAAATCAAATAATTCTCATCAAAGTAAATTTAAAAACCTATGAATCTCTGTCCTACAATATTCTTTAATAATTTCACTGATTCCTGTTTAAAAATCCGCTCCAACTAACGTCTTACTTAAAATCTTTTTTTTTTTTTTTTCATTTACATCTATTTATTGAAGTTTATAATTGTGCATAAAAAAACAAAACATACATCTAGTAAATGTGATAATAACATAAAATAATAAAATGACTATGGCTTGTTAAGCAACTATCCACTGGTAAAAGTTCTAGTTGAAGAGGTCCTGAGGCCATCTTCTTTTCAGAGGCCTCGGAGGGTTGTCAGGAATAGGATGGGAAGCAGGTTCAGAGACTAGTGGATTTACATGGTTATGTAGTTTACTATGAAAGAATAGGTACCTGTTTTGGGCTAAATCAGCAGCATATGGAACATTAAGATCTTTATGGATAAGTTTATTGGTGACAAAGTAAGAAGCATTGAGGATTTTCGAAGGATTTTAGACTGCAAGGATTGAATACGAGATGAGTTAGATGGTTTAGAGGAGCCACAAACAAAGCTCAATTCTATATGTCCAAATAGGTCTGATAACTGCCATGTAAATGAGTCTTTTGTAGAAAATCGGTAGTTTTGAACCTTTGTCCAGTAAATATTAAAGAAGTCGAAAACGACGAGCAGTTTCCTGTCGTTTTAGTCTTGTATGTGGTTTCCAAGTCAAACGTTTGTCCAGTTTGAGTCCTTGATAACGGATCTGTTCAACAGGTATCAGTGGAATACGACAAAGAGTAAAGATTATTTGATGAGATTTATTTTTATTCTTTAACTTTGACACCATTCTTGTAGTGTTATGATATGAGATTGGAATGTTTGGGATTCATGATTTATTAATAACACATATGTGTCATCAGCGTACGTACTGAGAACTGTACTAGGAAAAGTGTAGGGATATCATTTGTATTAACCGTGGAGAAAATAGAACCTAGGATACTTCCTTGAGGAACACCGGCAGATTGGATAAAGAGTGAAAAAAATAGGAAGAGTTATGATTAACTTTAAAGTTTCTATTACTGAGATAGCAGTGGTTAGGAAGTTTGTAGGAGGTTATTAGAATCTTCCTTCAATATTTACCAGACAGACGTTCTGAGATTCTAATTAATATCAAAAGACTCATTTATATGACAGTAAATGGACCTACTTGGAAATTATGTTGTTTTTGAGCGAGGTGAAGATAAAAATTAAAGATAAAAAATTATGAGAAGTGTTAACTAATGGAAAGTTGTTCAAGGCATTATATTTTTTAATTTATTAGATGTGTATTGTTGTACTTTTATAAATTTCAATAAATAAATTAAACAAAAAAAATATTAATACATTTTAGGCAGGGATGTATCGGTTCTCAATTCTACCGATTCGTGATATTAGAATCGAAATCTATAATCTATTCCAAAGTACCAATCAATACCATCGATGCCGATAGTTTTGCTATACTTATATAAAGTTATTTAAATTTTATAAATCTGAAGATTTTTCAGAGAAAAAAAACGAGTATTTTGTCATCTACTAGATCAACCTTGGTGAAACAGAACAGAATGTTAAACAATTTTCTTGGAAAATCAAGCTCTGATGCAAGTCAAATAATGAATCTAAATTACAAATGAACTTTTGTACTCGATATTGGAAAATGGAGAAGTAAATTACGTTTTCAATACTGCTAAAGCTGAAGCAACAACAAAATAAACGTAGTACATATGAGAATAGTTTTGAAATAAACTGCGCAAAAATGAATAGGGATATGCCTTATTTATCCCTTATCCGGTCATTTAAATTAAATTAGCCAATCTATTCAATATTAGTAGGGTACAACAAAATAGAAAATACAAACCAAAGTCAAAACAATTGTTAAACCTTTTATTTATAAGAAGTTTTCTTTAGAAAAGTAAACATGAAGATTTATCATTTTGTAAATAAACAGCTTTTCTCGTATTTTAATCCAGTTGTACTTTCAATAAACGTGGAAAGACATCATCTTGAACCCGAAGTTCGCGAAATTATAGTGAGAATGCCTAATCAACGTCACCGACAAGTTGATATTGCAGAGGCGGTTGGCGTTTCCTAGAGTGTGGTCTCCCGAGCTTTAGCTCGATTCCGAGAGACTGGGAGTGTCAATAGAAGGGCGGGCAGTGGATCGCAACGTATTGCAACTGAAAGAGAGGATAAAAATATTGTTATCACTGCCAGGAGAAACCCTTTTCATAGTGCACGATCCTCAATGAAGTTGAAGGTGTTTTACCTAGACTTTTATCAAAACAAATGATTCGTGATCGTTTGTCGGAAGTTGGCCTTACATCATATGCTCCTCAGAGACGACCTGCAGCAACAGCTCGCCACCAGCAGCTCAGAAGAATGTGGTGCAGCGAGCGACTAGAAGAGGACACAAATTGGAATGCTGTGATGTTTACCGACGAGTCGCATTTTTGTCTGTATAGTGACAGCAAACGCCGAAGAGTCTACAGAGATCAAGGAATGCGAACTATGCCCCAGTTTATTGTGCCTTCAGTGCAGTTTGGAGGAGGTGGTGTAATGGTCTGGGCTGGCATTTACACGGGAGGACGAACCAACCTCACAGCAGCTTGATATTGAGGAAATTATTGAGGAATACCTCCCTCCAACTAGGGATCTCATTGGGAGAGATTTTCGATTTCTGGATGAAAACGCTCGACCTCATAGAGAAATAGTTTTTCATCAAGTTTTAGAAAACCTGGGAATTTCCCGCCTGCCCCTTCCTCCATTGTCTCCAGACCTCAATCCTATTGAGCACATGTGGGGCGCGTTATAGAGAAGGCTTTTTAATCATCATCCGCCGCTAATTGACCTACAACAACTAAGAGCAGCATTGCAACATCTCTGGGGTGAAATTCGTCAAGAAACCAGTGACAACATTATTAATAGTATGCCTAATAGGTGCACACAGGACATTGGCTAACAGAGGACATTATACAAGGTATTAATTGTTTCCAAAAACGAATCTGTTCAATAAAAAAAAATTATGCAACTAAAACGTTTTATTTTTTTTTATTTTAAAACCCATTAATCGTATTTTATTTCAGCAAAAAGCATTATAATTTCTAATGAATATTAATGCAGTTTATAATAAAAATAATACAAAAATGGTAGGCAAAGTAAATAACACAAAATTAGCAATATCCCTATTCATTTTTGCGCAGTTTAGACTATTTTTAGGTGGATGGTTTTCCCTAAAATGTAGTTAAATCATATTGAGAACGGCCATACTTATATAATTATATAATAAAAATAATTATCCTTCATAATCAAGTCTGACCTTTATCTTCATCGACCAGCTGTGAACAATTTTTAGAAATAGACTTATCTGTTCTTTGAATTCTAGGCTTCGTACATCGTATTTTATAAAAACTTTTCTGTTATTCTTAAGGAATTATGGTTATTTTGGAATAAAGATTTTTTTTTTTTTAATTATTTCTCAACGTATGCTGTTCTTTTAAGCACAAATCCACTTTTAAAATGATATCTATGAAAGTATAACATAGAAAATGTTTTAGGGGTTGCCATCTTGACAGGCGTTGCTCATATGTTTTTTCGCTTACCTGTGATTCATTTGTCTGTAGAAGATAAATTTTCAAATTAAATACCTTAATCTTGTTCTTCCCCTTATTCTATTCCCTTATGTTCTTTATTTTTTCTGATTACGTTTATGATTTTAAATTATTTAAGTTAAATTAACAATTAATAAATAATAATAAACAAGATTGCAAAAAAAATGGTTGTTTAAAACGTGTCTTATTTTATCCAAACCATTATAGCTCCTACACAGTAGGTCCTAGCGACAAATGTAATACAACAAAAATTATTCTCCATTAAATTTTTACAAGAAAGATGTCAAATTCTCGATTAACACCAACTGAGCTGGTGTTTCAAATTTGACTTTTTTTTATTCAAACCAAAATTTTGAACAGCCGCAAAGAATCGAGCTTGATCAGACAAATCAGGTTGAAAATTTTCTATTTCGTATTAGGAGAAACAGGGTCAAAAGGAGCTCACTGATTAGAACCTGTCTCCTATTGATACTTTTTTAGTATAACAGGAGTTGAGCTCCTAACTGCTTCCACTCTCCTAATAATAAACTATCAAACTACGCCTAACGCCCTAGCGTTCCTCGAAAACGTATCGCATTTGACCCCAACTAGGTCACTCTTAAAACATGTTCCGTGTAAATAAATTGTACATAAATGCTCGTTTCTTTTTTTGTTTTTTTAAAACTGTTTTATTAAGTACTAGACCAATAACAAAGAAAAAAAAAATCAGTGAATTTAAATGTTTTTAATTATGTATGCCTACCCTGATATTGTAGAACAATTATTATTAATTCCAAAATATTTTAATACATTTAAATTCGATTAGTACCTTGTTTCCGATCGGCAGAGAAAGGATTCTATTGCTTCCTCAGCTGCATTCAACTATCTGTAATTCATTTTTAGTCAACGTATGTAGACTTTTGATTCAAATCGTATTTTGATTCAAATCAAAAATTAATTTTATTGCGAAGTGAACCAGTACAGAGCTAGGACCAGACAGAAGAATGTACGAACATGCACAGACATGTTGAGTCCAATGTTCAATTTACTAATTGTAAGTAGAGGGGGTAACTCGAATTTTTTCAGATGTATTTATATACAATAATAAACGTTTTTAATGACGTAAAATAGGCTGAGATATGTACACATTCAGCTCATTCAACATACATAAATACATACTTAAAAAAAGATCTGAGGAAATTCGAGTGGCCCCCTCCACTTGGAAGATGGACATTGGACTCAACATGTCTGTGCAAGTTCCTGCCTTCCTCAGCCTGGTCCCAGCTCTCTGCCGATTCACTTCGCAATAAAATAAGTTTGTGATTGAAATCAGAATAAGATTTCATCTACATTGACTAAAAATGAATTAGAGATTGTTTAGAGTATCTCAGGAGGCAACTGAATCGTTTACCTGCCGATCAGAAATAAGGTAATTGAATTTAAATTTAAAAAATATTTTCGAATTAATAGTAATTGTCCTAAAATATAAAAGTACGCAATTAATTTATCTAATATATGTATGTACATTTCGTAAGTGGAAATATAATTAAAATATATTCCAAGAAGGTTTTTTCATTAAATTAAATTTTATTAAATAATTTCGTTAGAAATAATGAAATATTACAATTTTACTTCGAAACATAAAATGGAACATGTAAGCGTTTCTCCCTTGAACGTAAATTTTTTTCTTACCAGTGATTCATTTGTCTGTAGAAGATAAATTTTCAAATTAAATATGTACCTTAATCTTATTAGCCCTCATGTTCTTTATTTTTCTCTGATTACGTGTATGATTTTAAATGGTTTAAATTAAATTGACAATTAATAAATAATAATAAACAAACTTGCAAAAAAAAAAGAAAAAAAACAAAAAAAAAACGTAACTTTTTTTTTATCCAAACCAATATAGCCTAAACGGTAGGTCCTAGTGATAAATTTAATACAAAAAAAATTCTCTATTAAATTTTGAAAATTAGAATCAAATTTTCGATCCAATTTTCAAATCAGGTTGAAAAGTTTTTATTTCGTATTAGGAGAAACAAAGTCAAAAGGAGCTCACACATTAGCACCTGTCTCCTAGTAAGAGTTATTTATTAAAATGAGAGTTGAGCTCTTAACTCATCCTGATCTCCTGATATCAAACTATCAAACTACGATCTAGCGTTCCCCAAAAACGTATTAAAAATTAGGTCACCGGTAAAACATGTTCTATGTTAAATATCAATTAAATCTCGCATCTAAACTGTTAAGTGAAAGGTTTGAAACTGAACTGTTTCATTTATAAATTATTTAAAGGAGAGCAAAAAGCCTACACCAGTTCTCCCCCTGCTGTTAAAACCAAATCAGTTGTATTATTTAATTCCTTGAAAGATGTCTACTGACGAAAACAAAGTACAGTACTGTATGCAGCTTAAAATGCTTTATTAGAAAAAATGTTCTAAAAAATGTTCTGTTTTGGAACATAACTCCTTACTTGGTATATTATTCATCTTAATTAAGAATTAGTAATTTTTTATTTATTTATTTTTGATCCTGATTCAATTAAAATTAATAAAAAATAAGGTTACATCGTATTATGGTTTTAAAACCAACAGTAGAAAACTTGAAAACAATTCATTAGAAAATTGAGTCATTTAGAAAAACTAGAGAAAAAAACGAAAAGGTTCCAAAGTTTAATAAGTTCTGGGAAAAAGGGAACTTCGAAAATTGAGTTACATTTGTTAATTTTTTTTTTTTTTATAACACTTCTAATTTTACTTAACATTAAAAGGAATTTGTAAAGGAAAACAATTATAACTGGTAGTTAACGTAGGAAGTAGAACTAAATAGGACGTTAGAATTACGATTTTCTAACCAAGTTTCATTGTTTTTGTTTCAATATTAGAACTTTTTAAAGTTTGATTTTTATTAGAATTTAAAAAAAAAAAAAAACTTTAGGAAAGAGTGTGAAAACTGTGTATTATTCCTTTAGTTGTTACCCGAGTTTATGTCAGAGAGCATTTTCATTATTTTTTGACCCACAATAATTCATACTTCTGCCCTCGTTATACCGCGGGTACGTCTATAACTCGGGAGGTTTCATTTCCCCTTAACCCGCGTTATAACGAGGGTCCACTGTATTTGATAAAAGTACCGACATCGCGAATTAAAAAAATTTGGCATATCCACATTGCTAGTTTTGTACATTTTTGTTTTGTATATTAAATAATTATGTGAAGTAAAGGTTTAGCCCAATCAATGAGTGGTGAAATGAGAGACGTAGAGTCCATGAAAACTGCGATAATTTTTGTCTTCATAGCTTCGTTAGGAGAAGTTAGAAGGTATACATACTAAAAGTCCCCGCCCCTGGGGGGTGAGCTAACGGTGGGGGATGGGAGAAGTTCAATTAATTTGGTTTTTCGATTATATCTTGAAAACAGTTGACTCTAGAAAAATATGTTTCAAATAAACATAAAAGCTAATTAAATTTCCTACAAGATTAATTCTATATAAATTTGTCGTAATTCTAATTGTTAGATATTTGTTGTTAGATATTTGTTATTAAAAATCGACGATTTTCGCGAATAAACAAATGTTACCTCACTTTTTGTCAAACTTTTGCTTTTAGTACCTTCCACAATCATTTCATGGAAAAAACGTCAGAATCAAAATTGTAGAGTATTAAATTTAGTTTAATTGCATATATACGTTTTTGGTATTTAAAGCAAATGTTTAACAAAAAGTGAGGTAAACATTTTTTTTATTTCTAAAATTATCCATTATTAATAACGTATATATTGAAAACCGTTGTATTTTCGACGAATATGTATATAATTAATTTTATGGAAAATTTAATTAGCTTTAATTTTGAATCGTAGCATATTTTTCTAGAGCCCACGGTTTTCGAGATATAATCGAAATACGAAAAATTGTGACCTTCTCCGCTTTCTCCCTACGGGCGTGGACTTTTAGTATGTTTACCTTCTAACTATTCGTAACGAGGCTATGAAGTCAAAAATTATCGCATACTCCATGCACCCTACAAAGTATTTATTAACTGGATTAATTACTCATTTAGGTTTACGCTTATGAAAGTAACTTTTGCTAAAAGCACAGTAGTATTTTTGTAGTCCAAAAAAAAAATTATATAAAAAAAACTTTATTCAAATAAGAATAGTAACCTCATTTTCACCGAAACCAGATTAAATCCTTGGTGCAAAAATATTATGGCAAAATTATTGAAACCAACTGTACCAAATTTTAACAATAGCAAATAATTATCGTTCTAAATAGTTTAACAATAGTAACGTTAATTATAATAATAATTAAAATGTACAGGCAGAAACCAAGTCTGCCAAACTGTCGAATACTTTTATTGTTAGAAATTAAAATCCAACCAGATGAGATCAATAAATTTGTTTCTTCGAAATTAAAAATTATTGTCTAAATCAAGATTTCGATCTCTTGCTTTTTAATATTGTCTGTAAATATATTCACGGATAATTTAATTAATCCTCTCAATGCATAAATAACGGTTCTATATTGTAGTTTAGCAACCAAAAATAGCAGGTCTGAAAAACGGTATTTTTTTGGAAACAGTTTCATAACGTTTTAAAAACAAATATAAAAAGATACATACATATAATATATAGTATTTATATATATAGTACATATAATATATAATATACATATTATATATACATATAGTATATATACATACGTACATATATAGTTATTTTTAGTGGATATTTATTTTAAAATAATTTTCATTTATACTTTATTCGCTATTAATTTTTTATCATTTTTTTATGAATTATTTTATAATTTCAATATATATATTTGATTATTAAATTATCATACACTAGATCTTCATGTAGTATATAATTTTTTTTTATACATACCTAAAGTAATTTTTTCCATCCATGGTTCCGGTAATGGTTATCATTTTTATGATGTTATCAATAATAATGGAAACATAAATATCATTACTTTTTTTATTAAAATCATATCACAATTTAAATAAATTCCCTTATCACAATTCATGTACAGTCTTTATATTACAGGGTTTGATTATTTAACTCAAATATTTCCTCACTTACGTCCCTTACCCTACACTCGGGTGTTTAAAAAACTTCTTGAAATTAGGCACAGTGGTGTTGGTGTTGGTGTTATTTTGATTCGAAGCTATGATCAGCTGTTCTACCTGCTTTATCAAGTCACTGATGTTTCCAGACGTTATGGTTGGACGCTTAGTGTTCGCCACTATCACCTGATTTCCTGGTGCACTTCCGGTTTGAAGATTCCCCCGCTGTGGCTTAAAATCACTCTTTCCCGGTCTCGGTATCCAGGGAGGACGGGTATTGAAGATCGGGACTGCAGGTGGTGCACTCGGTACGTGTTGATAGCTTCTCCAACTTTCCACTACGTAATCGGGAGAAGTGAATTCGATGGAAGTCGGGGGTAGGGATGCGAACGCAGATGGCAAATCAGAAGCAGTCGTGGGAAGATTGTCTTGAATTTGGAGTCCAGCTCCAGGAACCTCCAGAGGATATAATCCTCCGAATGCGGTACTCTGGAACGGGTACGGTGGTTCCGTAGGGAACTCGAAAGGGAATGGTACCTGTTTTAAAGCTGGGTTGTAGTACTTCCTGGAAAGCGGAGCTTTGAGATTTAGTCGAGAACTTTCTACGACAAGTCCAGGTGCTGTAGCACCCAAGTTGTCTCCAAATTGAGATCCAAATATATTCCTAGTTGCTCTAGAAACTTCTGAAACTTTTCTGTTTGGCACTACACGTTTCACTTCAGGCACACTTTTCTTCACTTGTTTCGACACATGTCTTCGATATGGTGGTTCCGTAGCCGAAATACGGGAGCTATCGATGTACTTCTTGTGTCCATCGTAGAAGGTGTCACTTAGTACGACTGCTAAGACACAGCTGACTAGCAGCGCACTGCATTGCCACATGTTTGCCGAGTGAAGGGACCTGTCGTTGCTTTTATCCACTGCCCCCTCCAGCAGCTGCGGCTACGAGTTGTCCCCTTAGAATATAAAATAATAATTATATATAAACATATATATATATATATATATATATAAATATTTTATATATATGTATGTATGTATGTAAACTTCATACATGAACGAACCAACTTTTCTAGCATACATGTGTAATTAGAGCTCTATTACTTGTTTCCCTTGACTCAAATAAAATTATTTCTCAATATCTTAATATATATAAATTACGTGTCACCGCCTAGGGGCCGGCTAACACCTAAACTACTGAACCGATTTTAATCAAATTTGCACACCGTGTGCAGTTTGATCCAACAAAAAAGATAGGATACCTTATATCTTAATTTATAGTCGCAATATTATTTGTATATTATCTGCAAGTCACAATTATCTGTTAGCTCTATACGATTCTAACATATGGCGGTATAAGGTTATACTATTATATAAAAGGACAAGCAATGTTTCGTTTGTGTTCACTAACCGCCAAAAACTACTGAACCAATCTCTACCAAATTTTGACTACATCATCTTTATAGGATGGTTTAGCAATAGTAAAATCTAATAATTTTTAACTAATTCTTTATTGAAAAATGAATAATAAGTGATAACAGTGAAGTTCAAAAATGGCGGCAATTGCATCTACATGAAAGGTTAAAATGTACAGTGTTACATAGAGGTGAACATTGATAATAAAATTTACTTATTTTCAATTAAATTGTTATAAAAACAGGTATATGGAGTGAAATATACCAAAGTTTAACTACATCATGTTCATAATTCTAGGTTTAGCAACAATAAAAATTTAAATGTACAATGTTAAGTGTTAGAAACGGGTTTTGCCACACTATGACATACTTTTATGGTTAGAAATTAAAATCCAACCAGATCAAATCAATAAAATTATTTTTGTCGAATGAAAATTATTAAAAATCAAAATGCCGATCCTCAGCTGTTTAATATTGTGTGTAAAAATATGAACTTTGAACCTTTAGTTGTAAGCACCAATAATGCAGTTTCTTAATAGTCTCTGTCCATCTGGATTACCATCTCATATATTAAAATTGAAAATTGGATGTCTAATTATGCTTTATGTTATCTTCAAACACCTAATCAATCTAAATTTAACCCAGTTAATAATGGCTGCTATGCGTGAAAATATCATCAAAAATAAAATTTTCAATTCTTCACTTTAATACAAGATTTTTATCGATAAATATTTAAAAAAAATTAATTATTAGTTAAAATTATCTAAGATCTTCACTTAGCGGGCGAAGCCTCGACGGGGGGTGATGAAGTTATATATAAAAGGACAAGCCATTTTCGTTCTTAATCACTAACCGCGAAAACTATAGAACTATTCTGTACCAAATATAACTATATCATCTTCATAGTTCAAGGAAGGTTTAGCAATAATAAAATTTATATATTTTCTATTAAATAACTGTTTAAAAAGCGATAAATATGTGGAGTGCAGTAAAGCGAGCGCCATTTAAGAGAGGTTACAATGATCCGGTGTTAAATATAGCTAGAAATTGATAATAAAGTTACTTAATTCAATTAAATTGTTATCCAAAAAGCTATAAATATGTGGCAAGCGACAATAGCGTTTTAGTAAAACCAATGAACCTATCTGAACCAAATTTTAACTACATCATCTTCATAGTTCTTGAAAGATTTAAAATTAGAAAGTTTACCATAATAATAACTTATACTATTATATAAAAGGACAAGCCATTTTACGTTTGTGATCACTAACCACGAATACTACTGAACCAATCTGTGCTAAATATTAACTACATCATCTTCATAGTTCCAAGAAGGTTTAGCAATATTAAAATCTACTGATTTTTCATTTATTTTTTATTAAAAAAAGAAAATATGTGGACAACAGTGAAGTTTAAAAATTGACCGATAGGTGGAGAGGTTCTACGCGAGAGGTTACAAAAGAGCTTGAAATCGATAAAATTTACTTATTAAACTATAAAGAAAATTATTAAAAAATATTTAAATATGGTGTGCGATATGTGGAGCCCAGTGAAGCTTGAAAATCGAACGATTGTGTATAGCACCATCCCACAATAGAGTTAACAATGGTAAACTGAACCTATCTGTACCGACATCGAAATAAATAATTTTTATAATTCTAGGAAGGTTTTGCAATGGTAAAATTTACAATAACTAAAATTTAAATGTACAATGTTGAGAGGCAGGACTGAGGTTTGCCACACTGTCATATACTTTTATAGTTCGAAATCAACATCCAACCAGATGAAATCAATAAAGTTATTTCTGCCGAATACAAATTATTACTAAATCAAAATGTCGATCCTTTACTTTTTTATATTGTGTGTAAAAATATGATCCACGGGCCTTCTGCCGTAAGCACTGATAATGCAGTTTATTTTCCGCAAAAGTTTCTTAGTCTTTATCCAACTTGATTACCAATTCATACATTAAAATTAAAAATTTTATGTCTAATGGTGCTTTTACGCTATCTCCAACTGCCTAATCAGTGCGATTATAACTAGATTAATAATTACTGCTATGCGTGAAAAAATTATTTAAGAAATAATGCTGAACCACGTGCTAAAATACAAGAATCTTATCGATAAACAAATAAAACATTAATTTTTAGTTGAAATTAGCTTTACTTATGGAGGGCGGGCGAAGCCGCGACAGGGATGCTAGTATAACTTATATAATTTATTGTAACCTGTTTTTTTCACTGTAGGGCATGATTATGAGAACAATATAGTCTCGAAACGTCGTCAAAATAGTTTATTTTTTATTTTATGACTGAACCTCAAGAACCTTACTAAACATATATATATATATATATATATATATATATATATATATATATATATATATATATATATATATATATATATATATATATATTGTAACATGTGTACAGAAATGGTTTGTTTATTTGTTTATTTCGTTTAACGTCACTTTATGCTGCTATGGCTAATCGGACGATGCTACGGTGGGAGTCCTAAATTTTGCCTATCCAGGTATAATTAGGATAGGGATCTTTAACGAGTACCTCACATCGCACAGGCTCGGGGCCCCCATTTAAAGTCCCTTCCGAAGGACGGCATAGCTAAGGATTTTTTACTCCCTTTAAAAAATCCTATGGTCATCTGCCGGGCTGCGAACCCGCGATCTTGGGTTTAGTAGGTTGCTATGCTAACCACTACACCACAGGTGACCCCGTACAGAAATGGTTTCAATAAGTTTCTGTAACAAAATGCAAACTTTTGTTAAAATTACAGTGAAATCACTAATGGAAATATTGTGTAATGTAGTTTTAATGTACATCTATTAGATGATGACAAAAAATATATAATGTTTATAATGGATGACATTTAAACATTATTATCTCTTTAATAGACTTCATCAGGTCATTTGAATAAAATAAAATTTTTTTTAACAATTTATTACTATGAGGCAAAATTAATATTAATTTGATATGATAGTATCCTAGGTCCCATCCTCAACATGGTGTCAACAGCTGACATCCTGACACATTCACTTAAAAAACATTTTTGTTATTATTAAATTATGATTTTTTCATGGCATCAAAAACAATCTTATATCAAGAATGATGTCGAAATCAGATAATTAAAATCAAATAATTCTCATCAAAGTAAATTTAAACCTACGAATCTCTGTCCTACAATATCCTTTAATAATTTCACTGATTCCTGTTTAAAAATCCGCTCCAACTAACGTCTTACTTAAAATCTTTTTTTTTTTTTTTTTTTCATTTACATCTATTTATTGAAGTTTATAATTGTGCATAAAAAAACAAAACATACATCTAGTAAATGTGATAATAACATAAAATAATAAAATGACTATGGCTTGTTAAGCAACTATCCACTGGTAAAAGTTCTAGTTGAAGAGGTCCTGAGGCCATCTTCTTTTCAGAGGCCTCGGAGGGTTGTCAGGAATAGGATGGGAAGCAGGTTCAGAGACTAGTGGATTTACATGGTTATGTAGTTTACTATGAAAGAATAGGTACCTGTTTTGGGCTAAATCAGCAGCATATGGAACATTAAGATCTTTATGGATAAGTTTATTGGTGACAAAGTAAGAAGCATTGAGGATTTTCGAAGGATTTTAGACTGCAAGGATTGAATACGAGATGAGTTAGATGGTTTAGAGGAGCCACAAACAAAGCTCAATTCTATATGTCCAAATAGGTCTGATAACTGCCATGTAAATGAGTCTTTTGTAGAAAATCGGTAGTTTTGAACCTTTGTCCAGTAAATATTAAAGAAGTCGAAAACGACGAGCAGTTTCCTGTCGTTTTAGTCTTGTATGTGGTTTCCAAGTCAAACGTTTGTCCAGTTTGAGTCCTTGATAACGGATCTGTTCAACAGGTATCAGTGGAATACGACAAAGAGTAAAGATTATTTGATGAGATTTATTTTTATTCTTTAACTTTGACACCATTCTTGTAGTGTTATGATATGAGATTGGAATGTTTGGGATTCATGATTTATTAATAACACATATGTGTCATCAGCGTTCGTACTGAGAACTGTACTAGGAAAAGTAGGGATATCATTTGTATTAACCGTGGAGAAAATAGAACCTAGGATACTTCCTTGAGGAACACCGGCAGATTGGATAAAGAGTGAAAAATAGGAAGAGTTATGATTAACTTTAAAGTTTCTATTACTGAGATAGCAGTGGTTAGGAAGTTTGTAGGAGGTTATTAGAATCTTCCTTCAATATTTACCAGACAGACGTTCTGAGATTCTAATTAATATCAAAAGACTCATTTATATGACAGTAAATGGACCTACTTGGAAATTATGTTGTTTTTGAGCGAGGTGAAGATAAAAATTAAAGATAAAAAATTATGAGAAGTGTTAACTAATGGAAAGTTGTTCAAGGCATTATATTTTTTAATTTATTAGATGTGTATTGTTGTACTTTTATAAATTTCAATAAATAAATTAAACAAAAAAAATATTAATACATTTTAGGCAGGGATGTATCGGTTCTCAATTCTACCGATTCGTGATATTAGAATCGAAATCTATAATCTATTCCAAAGTACCAATCAATACCATCGATGCCGATAGTTTTGCTATACTTATATAAAGTTATTTAAATTTTATAAATCTGAAGATTTTTCAGAGAAAAAAAAAACGAGTATTTTGTCATCTACTAGATCAACCTTGGTGAAACAGAACAGAATGTTAAACAATTTTCTTGGAAAATCAAGCTCTGATGCAAGTCAAATAATGAATCTAAATTACAAATGAACTTTGGTACTCGATATTGGAAAATGGAGAAGTAAAATTACGTTTTCAATACTGCTAAAGCTGAAGCAACAACAAAATAAACGTAGTACATATGAGAATAGTTTTGAAATAAACTGCGCAAAAATGAATAGGGATATGCCTTATTTATCCCTTATCCGGTCATTTAAATTAAATTAGCCAATCTATTCAATATTAGTAGGGTACAACAAAATAGAAAATACAAACCAAAGTCAAAACAATTGTTAAACCTTTTATTTATAAGAAGTTTTCTTTAGAAAAGTAAACATGAAGATTTATCATTTTGTAAATAAACAGCTTTTCTCGTATTTTAATCCAGTTGTACTTTCAATAAACGTGGAAAGACATCATCTTGAACCCGAAGTTCGCGAAATTATAGTGAGAATGCCTAATCAACGTCACCGACAAGTTGATATTGCAGAGGCGGTTGGCGTTTCCTAGAGTGTGGTCTCCCGAGCTTTAGCTCGATTCCGAGAGACTGGGAGTGTCAATAGAAGGGCGGGCAGTGGATCGCAACGTATTGCAACTGAAAGAGAGGATAAAAATATTGTTATCACTGCCAGGAGAAACCCTTTTCATAGTGCACGATCCTCAATGAAGTTGAAGGTGTTTTACCTAGACTTTTATCAAAACAAATGATTCGTGATCGTTTGTCGGAAGTTGGCCTTACATCATATGCTCCTCAGAGACGACCTGCAGCAACAGCTCGCCACCAGCAGCTCAGAAGAATGTGGTGCAGCGAGCGACTAGAAGAGGACACAAATTGGAATGCTGTGATGTTTACCGACGAGTCGCATTTTTGTCTGTATAGTGACAGCAGACGCCGAAGAGTCTACAGAGATCAAGGAATGCGAACTATGCCCCAGTTTATTGTGCCTTCAGTGTAGTTTGGAGGAGGTGGTGTAATGGTCTGGGCTGGCATTTACACGGGAGGACGAACCAACCTCACAGCAGCTTGATATTGAGGAAATTATTGAGGAATACCTCCCTCCAACTAGGGATCTCATTGGGAGAGATTTTCGATTTCTGGATGAAAACGCTCGACCTCATAGAGAAATAGTTTTTCATCAAGTTTTAGAAAACCTGGAAATTTCCCGCCTGCCCCTTCCTCCATTGTCTCCAGACCTCAATCCTATTGAGCCCATGTGGGGCGCGTTACAGAGAAGGCTTTTTAATCATCCGCCGCTAATTGACCTACAACAACTAAGAGCAGCATTGCAACATCTCTGGGGTGAAATTCGTCAAGAAACCAGTGACAACATTATTAATAGTATGCCTAATAGGTGCACACAGGACATTGGCTAACAGAGGACATTATACAAGGTATTAATTGTTTCCAAAAACGAATCTGTTCAATAAAAAAAATTATGCAACTAAAACGTTTTATTTTTGTTTTATTTTAAAACCCATTAATCGTATTTTATTTCAGCAAAAAACATTATAATTTCTAATGAATATTAATGCAGTTTATAATAAAAATAATACAAAAATGGTAGGCAAAGTAAATAACACAAAATTAGCAATATCCCTATTCAGTTTTACGCAGTTTAGACTATTTTTAGGTGGATGGTTTTCCCAAAAATGTAGTTAAATCATATTGAGAACGGCCATACTTATATAATTATATAATAAAAATAATTATCCTTCATAATCAAGTCTGACCTCTATCTTTATCGACCAGCTGTAAACAATTTTTAAAAATGGACTTATCTGGTTTTAGAATTCTACGCTTCTTATGTAGTATTTTATAAAAACTTTTCTGCTATTCTTAAGAAATTATGGTTATTTTAGAATAAAGATTTTTTTTTTTTTATTATTTCTCAAAATATGCTGTTCTTTTAAGCACAAATCCACTTTTAAAATGATATCTATGAAAGTATAACATAGAAAATGTTTTAGGGGTTGCCATCTTGACAGGCGATGCTCATATGTTTTTTCGCTTACCTGTGATTCATTTGTCTGTAGAAGATAAATTTTCAAATTAAATACCTTAATCTTGTTCTCCCCTTATTCTATTCCCTTATGTTCTTTATTTTTTCTGATTACGTTTATGATTTTTAATTATTTAAGTTAAATTAACAATTAATAAATAATAATAAACAAGATTGCAAAAAAAATTGTTGTTTGAAACGTGTCTTATTTTATCCAAACCATTATAGCTCCTACACAGTAGGTCCTAGTGACAAATGTAATACAACAAAAATTATTCTCCATTAAATTTTTACAAGAAAGATGTCAAATTTTCGATTAACACCAACTGAGCTCATGTTTCAAATTTGACTTTTTTTATTCAAACCAAAATTTTGAACAGCCGCAAAGAATCGAGCTTGATCAGACAAATCAGGTTGAAAATTTTCTATTTCATATTAGGAGAAACAGGGTCAAAAGGAGCTCACTGATTAGAACCTGTCTCCTATTGATACTTTTTTAGTATAACAGGAGTTGAGCTCCTAACTGCTTCCACTCTCCTAATAATAAACTATCAAACTACGCCTAACGCCCTAGCGTTCCTCGAAAACGTATCGCATTTGACCAACTAGGTCACTCTTAAAACATGTTCCGTGTAAATAAATTGTACATAAATGCTCGTTTCTTTTTTTGTTTTTTTAAAACTGTTTTATTAAGTACTAGACCAATAACAAAGAAAAAAAAAATCAGTGAATTTAAATGTTTTTAATTATGTATGCCTACCCTGATATTTTAGAACAATTATTATTAATTCCAAAATATTTTAATACATTTAAATTCGATTAGTACCTTGTTTCCGATCGGCAGAGAAAGGATTCTATTGCTTCCTCAGCTACATTCAACTATCTGTAATTCATTTTTAGTCAACGTATGTAGACTTTTGATTCAAAATCGTATTTTGATTCAAATCAAAAATTAATTTTATTGCGAAGTGAACCAGTACAGAGCTAGGACCAGACAGAAGAATGTACGAACATGCACAGACATGTTGAGTCCAATGTTCAATTTACTAATTGTAAGTAGAGGGGGTAACTCGAATTTCTTCAGATGTATTTATATACAATAATTAACGTTTTTAACGACGTAAAATAGGCTGAGATATGTACACATTCAGCTCATTAAACATACATAAATACATACTTAAAAAAAGATCTGAAATTCAAGAGGCCCCCTCCACTTGGGAGATGAACATTGGACTCAACATGTCTGTGCAAGTTCCTGCCTTCCTCAGCCTGGTCCCAGCTCTCTGCCGATTCACTTCGCAATAAAATAAGTTTGTGATTGAAATCAGAATAAGATTTCATCTACATTGACTAAAAATGAATTAGAGATTGTTTAGAGTATCTCAGGAAGCAACTGAATCGTTTACCTGCCGATCAGAAATAAGGTAATTGAATTTAAATTTTAAAAATATTTTCGAATTAATAGTAATTGTCCTAAAATATAAAAGCACGCAATTAATTTATCTAATATATGTATGTACATTTCGTAAGTGGAGATATAATTAAAATATATTCCAAGAAGGTTTTTTCATTAAATTAAATTTTATTAAATAATTTCGTAAGACATAATGAAATATTACAACTTGATAAAAAGTAAAAAATAATATTTTACTTCGAAACATAAAATGGAACATGTAAGCGTTTCTCCCTTGAACGTAAATTTTTTTCTTACCAGTGATTCATTTGTCTGTAGAAGATAAATTTTCAAATTAAATATGTACCTTAATCTTATTAGCCCTCATGTTCTTTATTTTTCTCTGATTACGTGTATGATTTTAAATGGTTTAAATTAAATTGACAATTAATAAATAATAATAAACAAAATTGCAAAAAAAAAAAAAAAAAAAAAAAAAAAAAAAAAAACGTAACTTTTTTTTTCTCCAAACTAATATAGCCTAAACGGTAGGTCCTAGTGACAAATTTAATACAAAAAAAAATTCTTTATTAAATTTTGAAAATTAGAATCAAATTTTCGATCCAATTTTCAAATCAGTTATTTCTTAAAATGAGAGTTGAGCTCTTAACTCATCCTGATCTCCTGATATCAAACTATCAAACTACAATCTAGCGTTCCCCAAAAACGTATTAAAAATTAGGTCACTGGTAAAACATGTTCTATGGTTAAATACCAATTAAATCTCGCATCTAAACTGTTAAGTGAAAGGTTTGAAACTGAACTGTTTCATTTATAAATTATTTAAAGGAGAGCAAAAAGCCTACACCAGTTCTCCCCCTGCTGTTAAAACCAAATCAGTTGTATTATTTAATTCCTTGACAGATGTCTACTAACGAAAACAAAGTACAATACTCTATGCAGCTTAAAATGCTTTATTAGAAAAAATGTTCTGTTTTGGAACATAACTCCTTACTTGTTATATTAATCATCTTAATTAAGAATTAGTAATTTTTTATTTTTTTTTATTTTGTCATATTAAGAAATTTAATGAACGTTTGTATTGTATATTGTAGATAATAAGTTATATTTACTAATTTATTTCTTGAATAATTTTTTTTTTCTAAAAATTCCATTTAATTTTATTAGCTTTCATACGAATTATTTTTTACAATAGAAAGTTATTATTATACAACAGCACTAGAATAGAGAGTCAAAAATCGATTACAGTAGACCCTCGGTATAACGCGGCTCGTTATACCGCGGATTCGGATATAACGCGGGTCAAGCTCCGGTCCCGATCCTGATTCAATTAAAATTAATAAAAAATAAGGTTACATCGTATTATGGTTTTAAAACCAACAGTAGAAAACTTGAAAACAATTCATTAGAAAATTGAGTCATAAAAACTAGAGAAAAAAACGAAAAGGTTCCAAAGTTTAATAAGTTCTGGGAAAAAGGGAACTCCGAAAATTGAGTTACATTTGTTAATTTTTTTTTTTTTTTTATAACACTTCTAATTTTACTGAACATTAAAAGGAATTTGTAAAGGAAAAAAATTATAACTGGTTGTTAACGTAGGAAGTAAAACTAAATAGGACGTTTAGAATGAATTACGATTGTCTAACCAAGTTTCATTGTTTTTGTTTCAATATTAGAACTTTTTAAAGTTTGATTTTTATAAGAATTTTAAAAAAACATTAGGAAAGAGTGGGTACATCGCTTGTATCGTCATGGAAATAAGCCGAAATGAGTTGGTTAGACAATGTCGATTGAATATCTTCCCGGTAACCTACCTAGATGACGTACGTTGTCTCTATTGCTGCCTTCTTGGTTCGCAGAATCCCCCTCACTTCCTTTTTAAAAACTGTGTATTATTCCTTTAGTTGTTACCCGAGTTTATGTCAGAGAGCATTTTCATTATTTTTTGACCCACAATAATTCATACTTCTGCCCTCGTTATACCGCGGGTACGTCTATAACGCGGGAGGTTTCATTTCCCCTTAACCCGCGTTATAACGAGGGTCCACTGTATTTGATTGAAGTACCGCCATCGCGAATTAAAAAAATTTGGCATATCCACATTGCTAATTTTGTACATTTTTGTTTTGTATATTAAATAATTATGTGAAGTAAAGGTTTAGCCCAATCAATGAGTGGTGAAATGAGAGACGTAGAGTCCATGAAAACTGCGATAATTTTTGTCTTCATAGCTTCGTTAGGAGAAGTTAGAAGGTATACATACTAAAAGTCCCCGCCCCTGGGGGGTGAGCTAACGGTGGGGGATGGGAGAAGTTCAATTAATTTGGTTTTTCGATTATATCTTGAAAACAGTTGACTCTAGAAAAATATGTTTCAAATAAACATAAAAGCTAATTAAATTTCCTATAAAATTGATAATATATAAATTTGTCGTAATTCTAATTGTTTACGAGATATTTGTTATTGAAAATCGGCGATTTTCGCGAAGAAACAAATCTTACCTCACTTTTTGTCAAACTTTTGCTTTTAGCACCTTCCACAATCATTTCTCGGAAAAAACGTCAGAATCAAAATTGTAGATTATTAAATTTAGTTTAATTGCATATATACGTTTTTGGTGTTTAAAGCAAATGTTTAACAAAAAGTGAGGTAAACATTTTTTTTATTTCTAAAATTATCCATTATTAATAACGTATATATTGAAAACCGTTGGATTTTCGACGAATATGTATATAATTAATTTTATGGAAAATTTAATTAGCTTTAATTTTGTTTCGTAGCATATTTTTCTAGAGCCCACGGTTTTCGAGATATAATCGAAAAACAAAAAATTGTGACCTTCTCCGCTTTCTCCCTACGGGCGTGGACTTTTAGTATGTTTACCTTCTAACTACTCGTAACGAGGCTATGAAGTCAAAAATTATCGCATATTCCATGCACTCTACAAAGTATTTATTAACTGGATTAATTACTCATTTAGGTTTACGCTTATGAAAGTAACTTTTGCTAAAAGCACAGTAGTATTTTTGTAGTCCAAAAATAAAATTATATAAAAAAAACTTTATTCAAATAAGAATAGTGTCCTCATTTTCACCGAAACCAGATTAAATCCTTGGTGCAAAAATATTATGGCAAAATTATTGAAACCAACTGTACAAAATTTTAACAATAGCAAATAATTATCGTTCTAAATAGTTTAACAATAGTAACGTTAATTATAATAATAATTAAAATGTACAGGCAGAAATCAAGTCTGCCAAACTGTCGAATACTTTTATTGTTAGAAATTAAAATCCAACCAGATGAGATCAATAAATTTGTTTCTTCGAAATTAAAAATTATTGTCTAAATCAAGATTTCGATCTCTTGCTTTTTAATATTGTGTGTAAATATATTCACGGATAATTTAATTAATCCTCTCAATGCATAAATAACGGTTCTATATTGTAGTTTAGCAACCAAAAATAGCAGGTCTGAAAAACAGTATTTTTTTGGAAACAGATTAATAACGTTTTAAAAGCAAAAAAAAAAAAAAAAAAAATAATAGATACACACATATAACAGTTATTTTTAGTGGATATTTATTTTAAAATCATATTATTTATACTTTATTTGCTATTAATTTTTTATCATTTTTTATGAAGTATTTTATTAATTCAATTTATATATTTGATTGTTAAATTATCATACACTAGATCTTCATGTAATATATTTTTTTTTTATTATACATACCTAAAGTAATTCTTTCCATCCATGGTTTCGGTAATGGTTATCATTTTTATTTTATTATAATAATAATTAAAATGTACAGGCAGAAACCAAACTGTCGAATACTTTTATTGTTAGAAATTAAAATCCAACCAGATGAGATCAATAAAATTATTTCTTCGAAATTAAAAATTATTGCCTAAATCAAGATTTCGATCTTTTGCTTTTTAATATTGTGTGTAAATATATTCACGGATAATTTAATTAATCCTCTCAATGCATAAATAACGGTTCTATATTGTAGTTTAGCAACCAAAAATAGCAGGTCTGAAAAACAGTATTTTTTTGGAAACAGATTAATAACGTTTTAAAAGCAAAAAAAAAAAAAAAAAAAAAAAATAGATACACATATAACAGTTATTTTTAGTGGATATTTATTTTAAAATCATATTTATTTATACTTTATTTGCTATTAATTTTTTATGAAGTATTTTATTAATTCAATTTATATATTTGATTGTTAAATTATCATACACTAGATCTTCATGTAATATAATTTTTTTTATTATACATACCTAAAGTAATTTTTTCCATCCATGGTTTCGGTAATGGTTATCATTTTTATGATGTTATCAATAATAATTGAAACATAAATTTTATCACTTTTTTATTAAAATCATATCACAATTTAAATAAATTCCCTAATCACAATTCATGTACAGTCTTTATATTACAGGGTTTGATTATTTAACTCAAATATTTCCTCACTTGCGTTCCTTACCCTACACTCGGGTGTTTAAAAAACTTCTTGAAATTAGGCACAGTGGTGTTGGTGTTGGTGTTATTTTGATTCGAAGCTATGATCAGCTGTTCTACCTGCTTTATCAAGTCACTGATGTTTCCGGACGTTATGGTTGGACGCTTAGTGTTCGCGACTATCACCTGATTTCCTGGTGCACTTCCGGTTTGAAGATTCCCCCGCTGTGGCTTGAAATCACTCTTTCCCGGTCTCGGTATCCAGGGAGGACGAGTATTGAAGATCGGGACTGCAGGTGGTGCACTAGGTACGTGTTGGTAGCTTCTCCAACTGTCCGCTACGTATTCGGGAGAAGTGAATTCGATGGAAGTCGGGGGTAGGGATGCGAACGCAGATGGCAAATCAGAAGCAGTCGTGGGAAGATTGTCTTGAATTTGGAGTCCAGCTCCAGTGGGAACCTCCAGAGGATATAATCCTCCGAATGCGGTACTCTGGAACGGGTACGGTGGTTCCGTAGGGAACTCGAAAGGGAATGGTACCTGTTTTAAAGCTGGGTTGTAGTACTTCCTGGAAGGCGGAGCTTTGAGATTTAGTCGAGAACTTTCTACGACAAGTCCAGGTGCTGTAGCACCCAAGTTGTCTCCAAATTGAGATCCAAATATATTCCTAGTTGCTCTAGAAACTTCTGAAAACTTTTCTGTTTGGCACTACACGTTTCACTTCAGGCAAACTTGTTTCGACACATGTCTTCACTTGTTTCGACACATGTTTCGATATGGTGGTTCCGTAGCCGAAATACGGGAGCTATCGATGTACTTCTTGTGTCCATCGTAGAAGGTGTCACTTAGTACGACTGCTAAGACACAGCTGACTAGCAGCGCACTGCATTGCCACATGTTTGCCAAGTGAAGGGACCTGTCGTTGCTTTTATCCACTGCCCCCTCCAGCAGCTGTGGCTACGAGTTGTCCCCTTAGAATATAAAATAAAATAATATATTATATATATATAACGTACATATATATATATATATATATATATATATATATATATATATATATATATATATATATATATATATATGTAAAAACTTCATACATGAACGAACCAACTTTTCTAGCATACATGTGTAATTAGAGCTCTTTTACTTGTTTCCCTTGACTCAAATAAAATTATTTCTCAATATTAATAAATATATTTATCTATGAAAAACAAATGAATTATTTACCATTTTTATTTTTTTGTTTTTTTTTTGTTTTTTGTAAAAAATCTTCAACAGTACGTAACTACTTAAATCCGCTTTTCAATAGTAATTTAATTAATAATATTTCATTTCTGAAATGTTGAGGAGAAACAGTACTGTGCCCAACTTTATCTCCATGTTATACGTTCTAAATAAAAAATATTTATAAACTTATATTTTATAGTTAGAAAAATATATCTGTAAGAGATATTCGGTTTGATGCATAGACCACCTGCAATGTGTAATTTAGGAAGTGATCACATGATTCAAATCAGCTGATTATAAACAAAATGGCGACTTAGTGATGTTAAACAACTATCTAAATCAACTTGTTATTTATCTAAGCCAAAAATATTCCACATTTCAATGTTAAGTAATAACAGTTAAACGTATTACTCCGTATCCATGATTGCACAATACGTTGAAGCCTTCACTCAAATACAACAATTGTTATTATGTAATTTCTAATATACAAATACTGCAATTGTTTTCTAATTGTTTAATTTTATTGAGATCTATGTTAGTTACTCTTAATTATTACAATTACTTTTACTAATTAATTACCTAGTACAATTACAATCATTTAAATATTAGAAAAAAGCATTTGCAATTGATATCTGTTTAGAAGCGAATTCAGAGTTCATAGCTGTTGGATACGGCAAAGTGTAATTTAGGAAGCCATCATTGGATTTTAATCTGCTGATTTCAATAAGTTGTCAATGTTGATTTGTTTTCGAAGTTATCAATGTTTGATGGTTACTTCAGACTTCGGCGAACCAACTTTTCTACCGAATTGAAAGATATTTTATAAAATTAAATTATTTATATGAGATAAAAAGTTTACATTTGGAACTCCGTACAATTATAAAGAATTTTTCACTATTATAATAGTTAATTATTGTTATGATAATTAGTAGAAATTGGTCTATTTTTATTTTTGTTTATTTACTGGGTTTTATGGTTTAATATTTAAAGAAATTGTATAAATTACTTCTATAAGTTGATTAGAGATACAAAATTAGTTTTAAAAAATTAGGCGAAAATCGCCTATTTGAATCAATTGAATCATTAAAAAATATTTCATCTAAGGATTATAATTTTTATAATAAATCTGTAATATCATATAGTATAATTTATAATATATCCACCCAATTTGCATTTCCTACACATAACCCAGGGTATTAATCCAGAAAATAAAAGAGGTAATAAAATAAAATAAAATTATGATACAAAAAGATAAATAATATTGAGAAATGGTGAAAAGACGAAAGAATATTGAAGGAAGAAAAAAAAATGAAAAGGAATTGAAATTGGTACGTGATCCGAGATTGACAAATAATTAAAAATTAGAGTAATTTAGTAATAAATAGAAGAATAATGTAAAAATCAAATAATAATTAATAGAAATAAAATTATATTTAAAAATATAATAATAATTTTGAAATAAATATATAATGACAATTAAACAAACTTGTAATTAAATTTAAGATAATAATGATATTTAAAAAAAAAAAAAAAAAAAAAATCAAAAATAAGATTTTTTTTTAATCTCTCAAATTTTGATCCACACCTGTTATCAGGGTAACAATAAGTGAATTTGATGATACTATAATAATACAGGCTTTATAGGTGTATCGAAGAGTAACACTCAACAGTATCTCCTCCTGGCATGGATTAGAAAATGGATTTATTTGAGCAAATCTCTCATCCAGCTTCTTTTAAGCCTTCTGATAGCATTTCCAGGTATGTCAGTCGTGGCCATGTCATTAATGAGTATGTTGTTATGTCCATGAAGTCTGTCATGAAATCGTCTATAAAGGTTATGTATATGTTCCTTTACTGTGGCTACTTCTAAATCAGAGTGAAGTGAGTGGTTAGAAATGTACCAAGGTGATTTCGTGATTAGTCTGAATTATTTTGATTCGAATATTTGTATTTTTTTAAGTTGTAAGTGTTGTGTTTTTTAATTTAAGTAATTAAATCCTTTTAAATCTAAAATATAAATTGGGAAAAGAAGTAGATTAAAAATAGACTTATCCATGATCATTTGTTTTGAGAAAAATAGCCAGCTGTAGCTCTTCTTTGGTATCCATATTCTTTAAAAGAAATAAGAAAATTCCAAACTCTTTTTAGTATTTCTAAGAATCTATGTAGTGGCTATTGCTTTTGATAGTATATTTTGTGTCCTTGTAAATTTTGGTAGAATTTTGTAGTGCGGCCGTATTATATCAATAACTATAGGTACAGGCGAGTCAGTAATGTTGGCATTAAATGTTGGCATGTAAAGTAATGTTTGCAACGTACGTATTTTTGATTGAAATATTTGGTTGTTTTTTTTCCATGTCCATACGGGTTAAAGTATGTGAATGTATTGAGTCGTTGTCAGAGTTGTATTAATTAAAAATAATTTAATGACAAAATAATAATATAAGAGAAAATACAAATATAAATGAAAAAATAACAAAAATAAGATAATAGTATATAAATAAAATAACAATATAAATAATCGAATGAAGTTTTAAGATACTAATATGCAGCGTACTTTACAGGTGAGGGCAGGTAATTGGAGCTCGGCTATACCTGTTCCTTATAGCGGAGAATTGCATCGAAGATATGATTAGACTTGAAGATACGAATTAAATGAAGCTTCCTCGAGCTGCATTTCTTAGGTTGTATAACCTGCAGATGCAGGTGCTTATTTTCACAGGTTATGCAACTCTAATGCTAGAGACAGCTATGGAAAGTTGTTCCTGTTTGCGAAGAGAGAGAGAGAAAAAAAATTATAAACTAGACTGCTATTAGTATCTAAAGGTCTTATGGATCTATGTCGCGGGTTTAGAAACAATTTTAAAAACGAGAACTACTCACAACCAGTTCTTGTGAAACGGTTCAGTGTTCGCGAAGGGGGAAAATAGAGGTTTTTAAAAATGATCTAATACTTTGGTATTAGGTCATGGATAAATGACAATCGATTTTACGTTCTAATTTTAAAGAATATTTGAGATTAATAAGACAAGTTTGCCAAAATAACATTACTCAATTACTTAATAAATTAATAGGACACCTGAATATGTGGAAAATAGTTTTATTAAGAATTTAGGAATTATTATTTTGGGGAATTAATGTGACCGAAATTAACACATGTTTGCATATAATTTCCTAATTCTTTACCATTTGGGAAAAAAATAGGCAAGTGCATAATTATAGCTTCTTAGGGCAGCTCTTGTAAATCTAATAGTTTTGAAAAGTTATTTTTTCAATTGAATTGAGCTTTGGGTTTCCACTAAACCATCCCATTTATCTCGTATCCAATCCTTACAATCCAAAATCATTCGAAAAATCCTAAATGCCCCTTACTTTGTTACTAATAAACTTATCCATAAAGACCTTAATTGCTGAGTTGCTGAGTTAGCCCAAACTAGATACCTATCATTTCAGAATATGCTCCATAACCATTCAAATCCATTAGTTTCCCAACTTGCTTTCCACTCCATTTCCTATAATGCTCCGAGGCGTCTAAAAAGAAGATGCCTCAGAGATCTTCTAGTGTAGAATTTTCATTTTCAAGTGCAACTGATGAGTAGTTCTTTTAAGTTTTTGTAAGTTACTGTAATCATTATCAACACATTTACTTAATTTATGTATTTGTACAGTTAATTTGAATAAATTGCTAAAAAAAGAATCATTGCCACTATTATATGTTGCCATAGAACAGTTTGATACCGGAAACTATGTAATTTAAAAAATATTGGCAACACTGTGCCAGTATGACCTTATGGCAACATTGAGTCGTTGCAATTTCCCTCTCATTAGCATACAGTTAATTATCGGGGCCTCGAGTGCATGGCTGAGTGCATTGAGGCGAGGTTCTCAGAGCTTCTGATGCAGAAGGTAATGGGTTCGAAACCACCTGGGCGCGATTTTTTTCGTGTAGGATCCAAGGAATGTTTGACCTTCCCATTTACTAGAATTGGTTGGTAATCTAGGATAACACGTCGTTCTGCCCTAATTGTAATACATAAGGATGTAAAGGCATACAACAACAATTAGCAATAGTTATTGTAACAATGTTTTTTATTTATTTTTTATTAGAAATGCTCCTAAGGTATTTAACAACATAAGAAGTTTCAAGTTGAACTAATTGTACAAAATGTAAACAAAACTAATTTAAGTATGCTTAATATAGTTAGTTATACATTATATAACATGTTGTAAGTATCATGATTATTATACATATATCATGCTTAATTTAAGCATTTGTGTATTTTTTTCAAGTTAAATCTTTAAAAAGCTTAGCATTTTTGCTGGACATTGCAAGAGATTTAACCATCATTATGCATTTTTACAGCAAGCCACTAAATAGTTGAGGATATTAATTCAAGGGAAAATGAAGAAACAGGATTACAATTTTAAACTTCCGAGCTGGAGCATTAACGAAAAAAATGTAGAAACATAATTGCACCATTTTACTATATTTTTTCTTATTATGATCAGGGCATTTTTGATCTCTTTTCCCTAATCTTGCGATTGCTCTAAAAATACCATTTACAACAAAATAGATACTTAAGACTTTATTAAAAATTTCAACTTTTCAAAATTCTACAGGTTTGTTAAAGTACTCTTTTGTACACTCCAGTCTCTTTTTTTCTGTTGACATTGCTGATAAACGGTTTCTTCCTTGATATCCTGGTATCAGTGTATATTTTCTCGATGAAAGGCTTTTCTTTTCTTCTTTTTTTAGTTATTTATTGAAATTTACAACTGTATACACAATATAAAAATATAATACATCAATTGAAATATCACACTTATTATGGCATCACTCCTCTTTATTATTCCTCTATTTAGTTACAGGTTTCGGGAAAACTTTGTCCCATCCTCAGACTGAAAACAGTATTTCATTATATTACACTACTATTCTATTATTAACATCAATCAATACAACTCCTAGATTAATTAGCACATTACATATCATTATAATTTTACCTTTAACAGTTATTTCTCCTTGGTGTTAACACACCGTGTCTGTTCCTTTCACATATCTAAAATAACAATACTTCTACCTAATGGGTACAAGGGTCAATCTCAAACTATTGTTTATAGTCCATAGTTGGTCAATCTATAATGTTAATTTATTAATTATTCCTGCATACACTGCTCCTATTTTATCTCTGTCTGTCTTGTAGTTAACAGTATTATTAATTGTTTTATTAATGTAAATTGCCTCTTTTATTTTTCTATCAGTGTATATTTTCTCGATAAAAGGCTTTTCTTTTCTTCTTTTTTTAGTTATTTATTGAAATTTACAACTGTATACACAATATAAAAATATAATACATAAAGTAAATATGATAATAATGATAAAAATGACACGTCACTTGTTTTTAAAGCAACTACCCATTGGTAGCACTTGTAAAGGTTTTATATAATGAGGTACTATATTAGCAGGTACCGAGGCCATCTTCTTTTCAGGTGCCTCGGAGTAAAAAACTTTTCTTTCAGAAGACTCACTAACTTACTTATTTGAAGTACAAGTTACCATATCTACCAATCGCCAAGCACTAGTTGATGAATTTTTTGTAGCTTCTTTAATTATGTCTCTGCATTCTCTGGGTGTCAGTACCTTTGGCCTCCCTTTTCGTGGCTTGTCAGTGGTGGTTCCTGTCTCGTCATATTTTTTAATAATATAACTAACTTTAGAAAAGCATAAACTCAAGGTTTGACCAATTTCCCGATGTTTTCTCGCTGTTTCGCAAAAATGCAAACTTTTCTCGGGTTGCAATAGAAACTTCGTCTGGCTTTGGTGACATGTTTACTAAGATATAGAACAACACATCTTAAATTTCATAAAACTCCCCCTATTCATGAATAGAATTAACGCTTAACAAAAAACAAATTAATATTTGTAAACAAATTAAATTAAATTTGTGTAAACAATTTTAAAAGGTCGTTCTTTTGTGTTTATTTTTTTTTTAAGTGATGTTTCATTTAACTGATGCTATAACACATTAAAACTTGCGTAAATAAAATAATTTTCTATTGAAAAGGTTTTGTAATCTTATTTCATTCGAATGTAACTCTTGCCCCAATTTTTGGCTTGTACAAGTACTTTTGACTGCCACTGTAGCTACTTTTTCACGACAACGATCGATATAACTTCAATGAACTTATTATATGTACATAGTTTAACGAAATTAACTTCCGTTACTAACTATGTTGCTAGGCAACATAGACAAGCATGGAAGCTTTAACTCGTCGCTAAGCAACCATATAGGAATGGCCGCCAGTGTTAAACTAATTAATCAGCTGTGTAAATATTGATATTTAAGTGTGAAACTTTGTATTGTGATTATAAATAATAATGCAGTAGACAGTGTTAAAATATTATAAAAAGTAGTTCCGTTGTAATTCTGTTATTATTATTCGTGTTTGTATGATAATTGTTTTTGCTTTAAATCTTTATTAAATACAATATTTCCTTTCCCAAATTCTCTATATAAATGAAAGTGTTACAATATTTCGAAATGATAAAATCATGCACATTTTTTCTTCAGTCATGTGGTTATTAGCACACATACATGTTTTTGTTGTGGATACTGAGTTGCATTAAAAAAAAAAAAAATATTCATATTCAATCAAGCCACCAACGAGTTTCGACGCCATAAATAGCTCTAGAAGTTCGTATCTAAACAGAGGTTTTTCTACACTTCACGCTACAGCTGACATTGATAATTGATTTCAAGGCTTTTTTCCGCCTGTTTTCTAAACACAAGAAAAAAAACAACTAAAAACTAAATAAACAGACAAGATGACTTGACAACCTCCCCTCGTGAAGCAACAAAGTATTTTTCTTAGTAAAAGATTGGCCAAGATAGAATAGATGATTGAGCACCTCATTGTAAATAGATAAGGAAGTATTTTAGTTTTTTTTTTTTTTTTTCATTTGACATTGAAGATATAGAATAGAAAAATGGAAGAACAGTTGACAATGAAACAGGAAACGGAATGTTCTTGGAAGCCTTGGAGTTTTTTCGTGCCCCCTGTAAGTTTTGTGGTAAAATTGAAGACGCCATCGACAATTAATATGATTTTCTTAAAAATATTTTTGTAATAAAAAAAAATATATAAATATTGAATCTGCTTTTGGTTTAAATTTAAGATTTAACATTAGCGCCTGGAGAATGGAAAGTACAACTACGAAGCATGTAGTTAGGATTCCATTTTCAATAAAGCAATGAAAATGTCTCAGATTTTAAATATCACATAATTATTGTCCACTTAACCATAAATGTAATAACATACGTTTAAACTAAAAATATCTAAACATAAAGAAAAAAATGGTCAGGGGTGCAGTCAGGTGAATAAACACGTCCAAGTTTTTAACTGAAAAACTTTATATTTGCCGTGCCGACGTTTCGACCTGTCTTGCAGGTCTTCATCAGGGCTAAAAATACAGGGCTTCAACTGGCTTTCGTTGACTAATTTACTTTGTATTTTTTTTTTTTTCATTTTTAAATTATTTTTATTAATTTATTTGTTTTTTTTTAAAAATGTTTGTATCATCTTGGTCACATCCGATTTTTGTTATTTTAGCCCTGATGAAGACCTGCAAGGCAGGTCGAAATGTCGGCACGCCACGTTTTCATTTCTAAACTTGACGTGTTTATTTACCTTACTGCACCCCTGACCATTTGTATTACACAGTCAACAATAAAATCTCACCATAAAAAAAAAAAAAAAAAAAAAAAAAAAAAAAAAAAAAATGTTTTTATTTATATCAAATAAACTAGTAATGTGTCGGTTATGGGAATTTTTAGATTCTCTAAAGCGGTATCAAAACCAAAAACAATTCTTGATTCTCGATAACAATGATTAAAATGAAGGGTGTAGAGAAATAGCCAGGGGCAGGTTAAATCTTTTTGAGGTTTCACCTTGGGGTTTCCCCTATGACTAATTTATTTTTTCGTTCATATTTGAAAATAGCCTAAAATTAAATATTTATGAATCCTTAAAAATAAAAAAATCTTAAAAAAACAATCCAAATTTTTGTTTAAATGAGCAGATAAACATTTCCAAAACCCCATTTTAAATTTGTTTCCAATAGGAACAGAAAACTCAAATTAATCATAGGTACAAACCCAAGGTAAAACCACCAAAAAATTAAACTACATGGCCCTTCCCCTTCCACTATAGATACATTTTAGATATCTGTTAGATCTCCTCAGGTGAGTACCAATATATTTGTTTTCTTATCTTACATTTTTAAAAATTCAATATATACAGGGTGAGTATCTCTTAGTGTAAAAAAAAAAAAAAAAAATTGGGTTAAACTAGATCAAAAATGTAGTAAAGTGCCACAAAACGTACTTTTCTATTCCAATCCGTTGCAGACATACGATAAATCAAAGACTTTTTTTGAGGAAACTACGTTTTTTACTATAAAAGCTGTAATATCTCCAGCTTGTTTGTTTAAATATTTATCAATGTTTGACCACATTTTCAGATTTAGCCTTAAATTTCCTATAAGAGCAGAGTAAATGTAACCTTGAATTTTACAAACTTGTGACCTAAAAAACAGCTTGATTTCACCTCATTTAGGGAAGTTACAATGTCTTATGTTAATTCAACGCTCACCGTTTTTCGAAAAAACTATCCACAAAACTGGTAATCTCACAAAAACTTGCTTATTTAATAAGCTTTCGAATGATAAGTTAAAAGTAATGATTCTGTTTCGATTTCATGGAGGAAGTTACTTTTAAAGCTGAATAAACCTGGTATTCTCATTTGGCATACAATTCAGTTACTTGTGTAAATAAAACATTATGACAATCCCTTAATGAAAATATGCATTTTAAACATAATAAACCCTTCATTGGAATAAAAAGCAAAGAAAAAAAATATTGTTTATTAGAAAATAAAGGAAAACTGTCAATAAAGCAACACCAGATCAGAGGATCTTATGCTATAACATTTATTTATTTATTATTATTATTTATGATTTATTAGATTTTTCAATGTAAAGTTTAAAACCCAATGATAATGAACATAGACCTCAATTTTGCCGACAGCTTCTGAATGCAAATTGTGTTGAAGAATACTACTTTTCTAGGTGAATTTTATGGGCAGATGAGTCCATTTTTACAGGGGAAGGCATTTCTACCTCTCCATCATAATCGTCATAATGTTTTATTTACACAAGTAACTGAATTGTATGCCAAATGAGAATACCAAGTTTTTTTGGCTTTAAAAGTAACTTTCTCCATGAAATCGAAACAGAATCATTACTTTTAACTTATCATTCGAAAGCTCATTAAATAAGTAAGTTTTTGTGAGATTACCAGTTTTGTGGATAGTTTTTTCGAAAAACGGTGAGCGTTGAATTAACATAAGACATTGTAACATCCCTAAATGAGGTGAATTCAAGCTGTTTTTTAGGTCACAAGTTTGTAAAATTCAAAATGTGGTCAAACATTGATAAATATTTATATTTGATTTATCATATATCTGCAACGGATTGGAATAGAAAGGTAAGATCTGCGGTATTTTCCTACATTTTTGATCTAGTTTCACCCAATTTTTTTTTTTTTTTTTTTTTTTTTTTTTACTAAGAGATACTCACCCTGTATAATCTAAGTATCTAAGTTCTGTTGTTATGAAAATTTTGTATGTTTTACAACTAATGAAGAATGTTTAACATTCGAAACTCGTTTGAAAATAAAACAATGCCAATAGAAGTGGCAACTAATTCATAAATCCTAATTGTATTGGTCCTTCTATATCATATTGTGTACGTCAAGAACAGACTTTATTGTTAATTCATGGTATCTCACGCCCAATTTATTTTCATACTTTTGTTTCTTATCTCAACTTCCCGTTATGGTAGAATACAGTTTCTCATTTTTCATCAGCAATATAGACGTCTTAGTCAGCATGTAGAGTAGCTATAATAAAGCAGATAAGATTAATAGGGATCAAACGATCTGAATTAAGTAAGTATTGACATTTCTGATTTAATAGCGACAATGCCTAGATAATGCAAAGTAATCCCAACAACAGTTCCTTGTCGAAGAACATTTAAGAGCCGGAAGACCTTTCATTCCTCGGCAGAGGTCGAGGTGGCCTTGTACCACTTTCCGCAGAGATTAGCCAAAGCCAAGGACAATCATGAAGGAGCTATGACAGAGGATAATATACAAGTAAATACCTAACGAAGTCAATTCCGAGTCCTGGTTCCAGCCTTCGACCAAGTAGGCATTACCGGATCTAAATCGACCTTTCGAGCATTTTAATGATTGTGCTCTTTAAAGATTTTGCGAATCAGTTCCAAAAATTAATTATAAGAGAAACAGCTTAATCTAATTGTAAACATTATCCAAGTGGTGACGAGGTTTCAGATAAGTAGGCAGTCATTCTGAAATGTTTGTGTTTGTTTCGTTTATTAAAGCTCCAAGGACGAGCAAAAGTTTTTCCCTATCAAAATAAGTTTTTGTATATTTTTCTTTTTGTTAATGGACATGCTGAAATTCAGGAAAATAAAAAAATAAAAAATCACTCATCGTTTGCTCAAAATTATCCGTGCTCATATGATCATGCTAGGCCTTCCCCAAGATGATTTGTACTGTACGCAAAGGATTTTCTAATTTTGAATTTCATTATAGAAACGCTTTTATTAACCCTTCAGTGCTCACGTCGGGTCAATGTGACGAGCTTTTTTGCCTTTTTGAAGGCGCTCATTACTCCCTAATCCTCTATTAATCACCCCACTTTCATTTAGTAGTGTTATGGATTCCATACCATTCACACGCTCTTGGAAATCAACATTTTGACCGGACGTAATTATTTTTTCATGTATTACATTTTTTATTTCCTATTTTTATTTATATCTGCCAGTTTTTGGAATATGAAACGAATTATTTTTACTACTTACGAAGAAATAAGGGAGGAGTTGGAACGTCAAAATCGTGAGGAACCTCTTGATAAGTATCTTGAATCCAACGATTGAGCTGAGGAAGACATCGACAATGAGGAGAAAAGCGACCACGACACGGACTCAGAAATAGAAATAGTGCCTGGAGAAGATTTCGAATACGCAATTCTCTTTGAGTACTTCAAATCCAAAGATGGAAAAAACCAAATGGGCCAAACAACGAACTGTTTCCACGAGAACTCGCCAGTCAAATTTAGTTACAAAGCTTCCAGGCCCACGAACTAATTTTCAATCTACTGGCAATGAACTTGAAGCATTTTCGTTCTTTTGTTTTTCTGTCTTTTTTAGTTACCGCAATAATATCGTGATAATTTCTTAGTTTGTTAGCATAAAAAGTCATTTTGAAGTACATATTTAGTTTCTCACATAGAAGAAAAGTGCAATATTTCTCTGGTATTTTTCACATTGTTCCTATAAATATTAAGTATTTTAATTATTTTTATAATTCCTGACTGTGTTTATTATTTCTAAAACATAATATTTTGCAATGATTGGGGCGATTTTTAAATAAATATGATAATATGAAGTTGTCAGTTTTATGGAACCTATGGATTTACACAGATTTTGAAAATATTAAAAAAATATGATTTTGGAATTTTTCTTTTTCACCATTTTTTTTTATTCAATGAAAAAAGGTTTCTCCTAACTAAAAACGAAATTTCCTAATATATTTGACATAATAAATACTTTAAATAATTATTATAAATTCTCGGGTCATATTGACCCGAGGTGAGCATTGCTGTCCCAGAGAACAAGGTGAGTACACAATGGTTAACAAAATATACTTTTGATTAGTTCTTCTGAGGTATGCCTCCCCGACCCTCTTAGGTCCGTAAATGCACCGCAGAATTCTTCTTTCGAAGGCCAGTAGGCTTCGTTCGTCCGATCGAGAGACTACCCATGACTCCGAACCGTAAGTTAGTACTGCTCTTACCTGTGTCTTGTAAAGTCGCATCTTGGTAGTTCTTGACAGAAATTTGCTTCGGAAGAATCTACCTATACCATAGTAACAACGGTTGGCAATGAGTTTTCGCCTCTCGATTTCTCTTGATACATTACAAACTAATAATAAATAATTATTTATTATAGAATTGATTTTTTTTTATGTAACCCAATCTAGCATCTAACAGCTGTCATTACCTGGAGCATCAGTAAAAGGACATTACTAGTGCTACCTGTCAACAGTAATATTGCTATCTGGAAGGGTAGATAGGTAAGAGAATGGCATGAAATTAGAGAAATTTGGACGATTATAACTAGTTTTAAATTTTGCTAATAATGATCAATATTTAGGGAGAAAATCAAAAGTTTAAAGCACGAAAAGGCTTTAATTGGTCAAGTTTACGACTAATCTAAAAATTAAAAAAATGATTATAAATGCATATTTATTATCTATTTTCAATAAATATATAGAGTTTATTACCTCTGCCCATCTGGATTACCAACTCTTACATAATAATTAAAAATTGAATGTCCGATTATGCTTTTACGCAATCCTCAATCACCTAATCAGTGCAATTTTAATCAGGTTAAAATTACTGCTATGTGTGAAAATATCATTGAAGGAATAATGCTCAATCGCATATTTCAATACGAGATTTTTATCAATGAACTTATAAAATTTCAATTAAGCGAAAGTTAAATTTATTAAAGTTCTTCACTTATGAGAGTGGATGAAGCCGCAATGGGAGATGCAAGTTAAAATGTTTGTTTGTTTTTTTTACACATATACTAACCTGAATTATTTTCGTACTAACCCAATGCGAATAAAACGATTGACTTATGTAGTTAAGGATTTTTTTTTAGTTACGAGGTGTGATCAGAAAGTTCTAGGACTTTTTATATACTATGGGAATGCAATGTCTCACAGCGATGTGGTTGGCAGCATTGTATTGCCTGAATCAACAGGAACACAGCTGTGCAGATCAATCATAACATCACTGAAAGTAATATTAGCACAGTTTGTTTGAGGTTAGTTTTATAGAGTTTGGCTATTTTATGAAAATGAATGAGAAGAGAAACGTGTTTGTGTGAAGTTTTTTGTGAAACTGAACAAAACGTTTTCTGAAACCTTTTTGATGTTACAAGAGGCTTTTGGTGAAGAATGTCTAAGCCGATCATGCTGCCATCAGTGGTTCAAGAGGTTTAAAGATGGCCTTTTTGTGTAAAAAACGCAATGACTGTCATTCCTCAGCCCCCCCTACTCACCTGACCTGGCTCCAGCCGACTTTTTTCTTTTCCCGAAGCTCAAGAGACACCTGAAAGGACGAATATTTCAAACAGTTGACGAAATTAAAGAAAAAACAACGGAGCTGCTAAACACAAAAGAAGAGTTTTCTGGGGCTTTTGAATAACCTGTATTCCCAAGGGGATGAAGGAGACAAATTTGAATAACCTGTATGTTGTATGAATAAATGTATAAAAATTCAGTCCTGGAACTTTTTGATCACACCTCGTAATTGAGAGATCAGTACATTTATCAAGTGAAGAGCTGTCTTAATTAAATTAATCTTTACGTTATAATTACTAAATTATAATGTATGTTTTATTGTTCTGTTGATTTCTTTACATTTAATATACAAATAATATTAAAATATACACAATTAGGATAGATGAATTAATTGTCACATCTATTGGGATTATTTTATTAGAAAATATTTACATACATTTTATAACAGAATCACATGGTTTAATCTGTTTAAAATTATTACATATGCTGTGAAATAATATGTTAATTCAAATACATGACCACAAGACAGTATAGCTTGCTACAGTACAGAAGATAGGTTTAGAACAAAAAATCGGTTGGTCGAAGCTCCAGTGGACACGTTACTCTTTCCATTCTGCTGGAAGACCATGACTTATTGTCCTGGAATCTTTCAGATGTTTCTTCTCCGCTTCGATCCAGTTCCTAGAGAATTTTTTCTCGGCTTCCATTATTTTCTTGCAGCATTCCCTTCAACATTTCTTCGAGAAGTTTTCTTCTCTTCCCAAGGCCAGTATCATCACTTTTTCAGTAATTTAAAGCGGAAATAAGAGAATCGATCATTTTCCTTTATTCTTTAACTCATGTTTCTTCCGAAATTTCTAAATAATATATAAGTCTGATGAATTGAAATTTTCTTGAACTAGACAAATTCATTTGTTAAATTTTGTTGTTATATTTAATTACTCAACACTCAATACTGAAGGATAACCAATGGCAATCAAGACAAAACAAAAAAATAGTTGAAGTTAGCATAATGGTACAAATGGATCAATACAGCATTGATGTATTATTAGTCAGGTCTGTGACATTTAGTTTTTTAAATCATTATTAAGAAGTCAAGCATCATTCTTAGGGAATCCCCCATAACCTTCGTAACTGTTTTTCAAAATTTCCCCTGGTCAATTGTGTACTAGAATTGTTAGGATTTAGTTAGTCTATACTATATCCACCGGTAATATTGTAAGTAGTTTTAAACTCCCCTATATTTTGTAATTATATATATTTTTATTATTCTAACACATATTGTTATATACTTGTATTGTAGGTAACTTCATGTTAGATTGTAGATTGAGGTTATTATTACGCGAGTTACCAGGTTATTACGCCCTTTTCATCTAAATGTTGGAAAGTCATCTAAATGTTAATATTTTCTTCGTCCTGTATAAACATTATTTGTGTTTTATATTTTATATTAAAGTGAAAGTTCTATAAAACGATTTATATTTTTGTCTATTGAATTCCTTGAGTCCCCTAGAGCAAGTTTTGTGGATCGGGGTATTTTTCGAAATAACTTCAGGGGAGCAATAACAATAAAATTATACAAGTTATTTCAAAACATAAAGTTAGTTACAATACAAGTATAAAACAACATGTGTTAGAATAATAAAAATACATATAATTATAACATAAACTACATTGTAAGTAGGTTCATACTCCTCTATATCCTGTAATTATATATATTTTTATTATTCTAACACATGTTGTTATATACTTATATTGTAACTAACTTTATGTTTTGAATATAGTTGTTTTTATTTATTGACTGAACCTCAAGAAACTTACTAAACATTTAATAGTAACAGTCAAGAAATTTATATAAAATTAAAGTAAATTGAATTCGATTCTTCGATTCTGACATTTCTTCTGAGAAACGTAGTCCTTAATGTAATATGTGATCTGTAAAACAGTGTCTTTATAGCGTTGAAAAACTATCTCCAGCCTCCCGTAGAATGCGTTAACAACGAAAGAATATCCTTCCGCCATCTTAAAACAGTTAAATAGTCTAATATTTCAAAAAAGTGTCCTTTAAAGGCCAACAATGGCAGAAGTCCGCCATCTAAAAGCCGTTAAATATTTTAAAACATTATCCTGGAGGACAACAATGCCGGAAGTTATCCTTCGGATAACTTAAAAACCGTTAGAAAAATATTATCCTAAAGGACTAAAAAGCTAAAGCTAATTCTAATTGTGGATGGGGAGAGTGGCCAAGGATGTCCTTCGGACTCGAAAAAATCGTCAGATCCTGGCAGATCTGTAAAACAGTGTCACGAAGGACATCCTTGGCCACTCTCTCCATCCACAATTAGAATTAGCTTTTTCATCCTTAAGGATAATATTTTTTTAACGGTTTTTTAAGTTATACTACTATCCCAGTTATACTACTTACTTAAAAAAAAAATATATCAAAAAATTGTATATTCTAATAAATGTTACCGCATATGCTGCTATAAGGACACTGTTTTATTTATAACCATAAATTAGGAACCATAACATTCAAGGATGACTACCTAAAATTTATTTATTTTTTAAACAAAAGTTTAATATAAATCTTTTCATACATATACATTGTGTATATGTATACATATACAATGTTTTACAGATCTTCCAGGATCTGACGATTATATATATATATATATATATATATATATATATATATATATGAACAATGTAGTATTGATCCCTAAGGTACTTCGGCCAGGTTCGGTTGTAGAGGAGATATCTGACCCTTTTAATACAAAAAAAACCCTAGAGGAAGAAAAGAGATTAGGGTGAAGTAGGAAGCCGTTCGATGCTAAGATTTATTCGAAAAGTCTAACTCCAACCGACTCATGGACTGAATTCTACAATAAACCAATAGCATATACAATTTTAGTAAACCTGATGTGAAATATTTGATTATAAGTTTATCTATGGTTAAGTGTAGTCCATTCTTTTTTCATTTCAATTTTAAAATCCACACCAGTCGCTTATCCCATGATAACAAGGAGTTACGATCGTCTTTTGTGAGACAAGTGACATGTCAGACGATGAGGAAGGTAAGGACCCATCGGTACTTACTGCTAACATGATATTTAATCAATTTTAAAGAATTAGATCTCTCGACCAACTCCTCTTTAGCCTTCTTCGGGTATTCTCTGGCATTTTTCTCGAGGTTTTAGTTTGTATTGAGTCGTTGATATGTCCGTTGAGTTTAACGTCTTTTATTTGAATTCTAGATGTGATCTTGTACCATAGGTATGGGTAGTTCTGTGTGCAATGTTATGTTTTTGACGAACCGGGGTAATTGGGTAGTGAGTCTAAATATTTTTGACTGGAGTCTATATTTTATGGATGTGTTTTTTATTTTTTTTTTATTTACTTATTTATTTATTTTTTAATGTAAATTTCTATAGTTCTTTCAGTTAGTATAAGCATTTGGTCTTCGCATAATTTTTAATGTCGATTGTTTGTGTAGAAGTTATAAAAGTGCCAGTTTTTTTTAATCAGACTAATAGTCCATTTTTGAATTTAATTGAAAATGAAAATTTGCGAGACCTATAGAGTTGTATACTGCCATACTAACAGGTAATAAGCAATTTGAATATAATATACGTATTATTTAAAAGTAGAATTAAAAATTGATTATGCTAAAGTACAACAATAATATTTGTTATTATTGTTTATTAATTTTATTTTACAACTGTATAAAAAAATAAAATAAAATAACATCAAAATACGGCAGTTACGAAATCATGTTTCGACATCAATAGCTATACGATTGATGAAGGTCAGCATTCTTCCTCAACCAACAGGTTTTTCTTCAACTTAAAAGAGGGTGAGTGAACCAGAAAAAATTGATTATCGGCTGGAGAAACGAAAATTAATATTTTACCTTAAGCCATTTATTTTGTGGGGCGAACCCACGAAACAAACCTCGACCTTCCCAATCTGTTGGTATACCCAATAGGTTGGTAACCAGTAGTGATGTCTCCTTTGGTTGGAACATTAATGAACCAAGGTATGGTTATGGAAGGAATTCGTCGAAATACCGATGTGAGGAAGTGTATAGATATTATTAGTGCATAGATATCCTTGACTAACTTAAACCTAAAACACTCAAGGGTTTTTAAAATTTATCTTCTGAAATATAAGCTAGGTAGGAAGAAAATATTTTCCTCAAATAGTGTCCCGAAATACCTCTTTTGTTTAGTCAGATCGTTTTTAAAAGTATGGATTCTTAAGGAATTATTGTGAAATTGCTTTATTCATTTAAATTCATCAAAGGAGTATTTAATAGTTAAATATATTCTCAGATACTCATTTATTTCAGCTTAAACTCAATGAAGTAACATGTTTCGGGAAAATTATTCCATCATCAGACTATTCTCTCTTGTGGTGTTGTCTTACCATGTCACTATCTAAAACTGTTTTAGATACTATAACTAGTAGTTTTAGCTCTTTGTAAAAAATTATAAAAAAAATATTTAAAAGGAAGCTTTAGTGTATTAGTCAATTTTACATTCTATAGAATAAATATGAATCTAAATATGAATCCCGCTAAGTGGCAAACAAGTTGTAGGACGTCTAGAAAGGAAGAAATAATTTTGTGCCACCTGAGAATCGGCCACTGCGAATTCTCACATGGCTACCTTCTCCGCGGTTTGGAGCCCCCTACCTACGTCAACTGTCAGGAACCCAGGACAGTACAACACATTTGAGTAGACTGTCCACAGCTTTCATTTATAAGGGAGAGATTTAAAATTTCAAACACACTTCAGGAAATCTTACAAGATGATAACAAATCAGTGAAGTCTCTGTTGGATTTCTTAAAGGCTATCAGGTTTTATGGACGAATATAGGATATAAATAATCGAAGATGGACTGCCAATGACCCTGAAGGGTAGAGGCAATCAATCAAATTAATAAATAAATAAATATGTAACCAAAGATGTCATATTAAAAACTGTATCAACGAAATTCCCTTTTAAATCGACATGTTCCCTTAACTAACAATAATACCACCATAACTAGTGATTTACCGTAATAAAACATTGAATTTTTGAATAGGTATGAGCAAAGAAAAAATTGCACCCACAGTTATAATAGGTCCAGAACAAATGAGAGATCTAAAACTTGTTTGTTATCCCAGAATCACCTTTAACCAACCTACTAAACCCAAGATCGCGGGTTGATATAAGCTAGGATAAAGGGAGTAATAAACAATAAACCGACTTGATATAAGCTAGGTATTTTTTTTTTTTTTTTTTTTTATTTCTTTTGTACTAACAGTAAATGTATGATGATATTATATAATCGTGAATGATAGAAGATCATTGTAATAGTGACAGCAGAGTCATAAAGTTAAGAGATGGACGTAGTTAAAGAACTTGGAAGACAATTGGATTTAATAAAAATCCTTTGAGCTGAGTTTGCCTCCTAATAGCATTTCTCAGGAATTGTCACCTTTCCTCTTCCGGGTGATGGCTTTATCCGATTATTAGCAAAATTTAATTCCAGGATCTACTTTATCTTCCTGATTGGATCGATCCAGGAAAAGAAAGGAGGTCCCTGAAGCGAAATTTAGATCAGGTTAGATAAGTTGAGTATTAATTTATTTATCAGTAATTTATTGTAATTAAAATCCACTGCTAGAAAACCGACTCACCTAGAAGTATTTAGACACGTTGCTAAGCTACAGATGTAATGGCGGACAGTATACACACAGCGAGGAGATATACAAATAGAGCTGCTATTGAGATAGGGCGGTGGGACTAGTATTCCCCCACCACTATACTACCCAGGTTAGCCCAGTTCCCAACTCACCAAAACATTATTTTAGACTGCTGCTGATGCAGGTATAGGTAATAAAATTACTTTAAACACAGTGTATCATTTTTTACTTAAACTTTGTCAATAAAAAGTTAGGCACACCAACCACTACACACGCCCAGAATACCTTTTATCGATTCTAACCTTGTTCCGATTTATTTCGATGTTCTAGTCGCTGCTTTTAGAGGTGAAAGGTTATTCTCCTACATTTACTGAGAAACTCTAGATCCCTGTTCAAAGTAATATTAACTTCTGTTTACCTTCTAATATTAAAATGAGAAATAAGGAAATATCGAAATATAAGACACTAAATCAATTTTGAATTAATATTAATTTAATCAACAATTAATATACTACTGAACCACCAGTAAAGTTAATTCCTCATGAACTTTCTGTCAGAGAAGTGAAAATAACAAATTATAAATATAAAAAAGACAGAATCCTTAAGTACTAATTTGGCACAACTCCTATTTATTTAACATTTGTAACTACTTGTTTCGGAGACAATGTTCCATCATCAGGCTTCTAATATTTTTTAAAAACACATTAATCTATAACATTATATCAAAGGTTCTACAAATATATAGTGATGTGTCATTTACCTCTTAATCTGTGATTATTTTCACATTGTCAATTCTCCATGTTATAAGCCATTATATAATATAAGATAGAATCCTAGTTGAAAGTGATGATGTTAATTTCTGCTATTTTCTCAAGGCACGTGGAAATAAGAAAACATGAAACCTGTTATATACTTTCTCACATTTATTTATAAACTAATATGTTTTATTGAATTAAATATACAATCTGTCTCACTTTAGGACAAAAAGTAATATGGATGACAAAGAATCCATTCACAAAATATGTATACTGAAATTTTATCACTGACATTGAAACAACAAATAAAAATATATTAAGCACCAAATCCGTGTACAAATAAATCTTGTTAGGTTTTGTAACACTTTTACAAGTTTTAAATTTTATCACTTAAATTGATAGAACAAATATAAAGATGTAAAACACCAAATCCATGTACAAATTAATCTTCTTAAGTTTTGTAACACTTTAATGAAGATGAAATAAGAAAACATGAATTGACAAAACACTTAATCCTCGAGTTGTTAACTTCTGTTTTACCTATTTACATTTAAGAAGTCTAAATATCAATATTACAAACTAAACAACACAATCCAAGTTGAAACTGTAGAAGTGATTGTTTACATGTGAGGTTATAGGAATGAACTATCGAAAAATATAAACATGAAGTGAAGCGTAAGTGGTCGGTGTAGCGCGGGTCAAGCCAGTTTGGTGGTGTCGCCGATAAAAGCAATTACCAAAAGTTATAATTGTAATTGAATATAAAAGTTATAATTACTAATAAAAATTCAAATATTTCAAAGGATTGTGATACTTTTGTCGTGGAGTTCATTATAAAAAGGTAATTGCATTTAACACCATTGGAAACTAAATTTGACTAGGTACAATGAAAGAATTTTGCGTTAGTTACTTAACTATGAAAGCTAAGCTGCTTATCATTTTTAGCCCGAGTCTTGTTGTTGTTCTTACATCCAATTGCAGCACAGAAAGGCATACTTAATGTGGAATGGATTTATAAACAAAATAAAAAACTTAACGAGAATAGGTTTACGAAAAATATAAGAAATTAAAAGTGAACACTTGTAACTTTTGAGGTTAGGGTAGCATAGTGGAGGGGGGACGAATCCTATCCCCACTCCACTCGTGACTGCTCTATTGTATATTTCCTCACTGTATACACATTAGGTATGATAAAAGGTAGAGGTGAGTGGAAATTTATTCGTTGATATGTACATTTTTAAGTCATCAGTTCAATTGTTTATTTAATAAATAATATATGTGTATAATACTGCAAAATGCCTTTTTTCTCTTAGTAGAATTCTAAGTCTCGAGAAGCGTCTCGATCTGTCAAAATTGCGGTTTACAAAACTTTTATAAGGCCAGGTGTGACTTGTGGGAGCAAGTGTTGGGTGTCGTCTCAAGAGAATGAGAGGATACTGAGGATTTAGGAAAAAAAGGTCATCAGAAAAATCTTCGGTTCGGTGAATAACCACGAGAATTGGAGAGTCAGATCAAACATGGAACTGGGGCAACTATTTGGTGAAACTAACATCGTTTTTATGGTTAATGTGAGACGATTGCGGTGGCTTGGATAAGTGCAAGAGATGCCGGAAGACATACTACCAAAAAAGATGATGTACGGCTGGCAAATAGGAAAAAGATTGGGAGGGAGATCAAGGTTGAAGTGGCACGACTATGTCCAGGATGACCTGCGAAGACTGGGAGTGAATGGTTGGAGGAGGAAGGCGGAAGATAAACAGGAATAGCTGTCAATTCTTTGTGAACATCACTTTTAAAATGGATTTAGAACACAAAATCCATATTTACAATACCCTGATGTGAGAAAGTCTCTCACTGTTCCCTATAAGTACTGACTAAAACATCGAAATAAGTCGAAACATGGTTAGAATCGAAAAAAGGTACCATATAGTGGACTGGTACCAGTTGGGGCGTTCAACACTTGGGCTGCACCGGTTATAGCTTATTCTTTTGGAGTTTTAAAATGAAGTACTTCAAATCTTGAGGCTTTGGATTGCTACTGAAGAATCCAACTGATGCTTGTTAGAAAACGGCATTTCAAGTCCTCGGTGGTCAGGTTGTATCTGCCTAGAGAGATTGAAGTACGCGGGCTTACTAGTCTGTGCCACAGACTCTGTGGAAAGCATGTCGAGTGGAGGAAAACAATATTTGCAACTATATTCTGTCGACTGACTCTGTTTTACTATTTCTAATTGCATCGTTAGATAGTAACTATACCGATCTCAATTTGTTAGCAGACGCCACCCCAGATATCGTTACTAACGTTAACTTGACTGAATCCTGGAGAAATAAAGCCTTATATTCTCTAACGGATGAGGGAGTGGACATCCAAGCATGCCTAACATGGATGAAAGTTAGCAACATCTTTATGGAAACCGAGGGATTTCTCTTTGCTATCCAAGACAAGTTGTCACAACAAAAGTATGTAGGAAGCCCATCTGTGAGGAAATCACAAATGATCAGTGTCGCTTTTGCTAAAAATCCATAGAATCTAACATGTGACCTCTGAATGCCAATTATTGGCTGGCAAAGAATACATCCAAAGGCATGACAATGTAGCCAGTTGTGCACCATGATATTGTTCTCAAGTTGAAGCTCTTGTATAAAACTGTTCCTACTATAATACAACCACAAGCCATAATTTCGGACAAAGCGATAAAGATATTTAGAGATCACTCGATAATAACTGATCATATGATCATAAACAACAGGCCGGATATAGTGATCATAAAAAAAACAGGGAAATCAGCTTTTATCATTGAAATCGGTGCGCCATCGGATGACAACAAGTTTTTGCTGAGAAGAAGAGGAAATGCCTGGAGCTGGCAAAAGAACTCAAGCAATTATGTAAACTGGATAAGTGTAGAGTCTTGCTTATAATAATTTCTTGTAATAGGCTTCAGTTTCTCAAAAAGACGCAGTTTCTTCTTTAGAGGAGTTGGAACTGCCAAGAACAGCGTTGGAAAAAATGCAAATGCTGGTTGAGTATATTTGGTTCACAGAATGTTAGCTAACACTTCGGTGTGAAAATCCAAATAAATAAATAGCAATGCAAAACTTACAATTAACCCGGCGTTGGTGCCAGCTGATCTGGTACACCGTTAGTCGCTAAGTAAGCATTTCTCTCACTTCTTTAATTTTCATAAAAAATGCAGTTTTATGTTGCCAAACATGTAGTTATAAATGGTTAATAAATGTCACCACAATGTATCAATAATTGTAGCATAGAGTATAAGGATTAAAAATATATTTTTACAAAGATTTATTGTAAAACAACAAAAAAAAAAAATCCAAACAAAAATTAAATATTTTACTATAATGAGTATTTCATCAGCTAGATCATTTTCTTCTATATCTATACAATTATTACAAGTATATTTAGTACCACTTGAGGTACGCATGATGGTATAGAAGGATCAATACTATTAGGATTGATGAATTAATTGCCACTTCTATTGAGATTATTTTATTAGAAAACTAGTTTCGAAAGCTAAACATTCATCTTCAGTTCTAAAAAATACAAATATTTTTTTTTCAACACATCAGTACCATGTTACATAGATTATATATACTAAAGTTTTTAAAAAAGGTAAGACAAGAAATCAAGCATGGGCATTCACCTTCGAGATAACTAAAACACTGAGTTCGTGATAAGTAAAAGGGGGCAGGTAGGTTAAGTTTTTGATTTACAATGGGGTTTCCCTCATGACTCATTGGATTTTTCCGTTCCTATGGGAAAAAATTTAAAATGGGGCTATTGGATATGTTAATCTGATCATTTAAACAAAAATCTGGATCGGTTTTAAACGGTTTTATTATTTCTAGTGATTCAAAAGTATTTAATTTTAGACTATTTTCTACTTGATGTAATATTTTTACTCCCGAGTCTTTATTAATAAGACCCAAAATTCCAAGTTCGCTATCCATCTAAATGAAAATAACCACAAATTTAATAAAGACTTGGGAGTAAAAATATTACATCAAGTAGAAAATAGCCTAAAATTAAATACTTTTGAATCACTAGAAATAATAAAATCGTTTAAAACCGATCCAGATTTTTGTTTAAATGATCAGATTAACATATCCAATAGCCCCATTTTAAATTTTTTTCCCATAGGAACGGAAAAATCCAATAATTCATGAGGGAAACCCCATTGTAAATCAAAAACTTAACCTACCTGCGCCTCCTTTTACTTATCACGAACTCAGTGTTTTAGTTACCTCGAAGGTGAGTGCCCATGATTTCTTGTCTTACCTTTTTAAAAAACTTTAGTATATATAATATATGTAACATAGTACTGATGTGTTAAAAAAAAATGTTTGTATGTTTTAGAACTGAAGATGAATGTTTAGCTTTCGAAACTAGTTTTCTAATAAAATAATCTCAATAGAAGTGGCAATTAATTCATCAATCCTAATTATATTTAGTACGTTCATTGTGAATTGGAACATTGCACTTTTTACAATGTTTGTCGACAGTTCAAGAATTTCAGATCTTCGACTCGTTTTGAACCCAAATAATCACTAATCAATCGAAAGAAATTAGAAAACTCGCTCAGTAAAATGCCACGAATAAACTCCACGAGAGATAATCTGATACTGAGGAGTGTTGACATGGCAATTTTCAGTAAAAATCTCTCGATATCAAGGCCACCTGCATCCGTTTTTCTTAGAAATCGAATATTATTATTCGCAAATGTCCTAAACTCAGCTATACTGAGAATCAGCGATAAAAGTTAAATTCTGACCGAACTTATTAAATAGATTTTAGAAGGGTGAGGGAAATGCTCACCTAGCGACCAAAGGCGGGGTTAAGATGAAGATAATAAAAAATATGAAGACAATTTTATAAATAATCACATTGCTATTTATCATTAAAATCCTCACAGTTTGTTGATGAACTAATCTTCTCTTAATGGCGACTGAGAGAGAAATGTTGGGAACTTGTTTACTGTAATTCTATAAAAGTTTGCCCCGTCGTGTTGAAGAGAGAGCGGGAGAGGAATTTCCCTTAATAATGTGTTTCAACGAGATTTTCTTAATTAATAATGAAACATCCTTATTAAGGCAACGTGGAAGGGTGAGGGGAGGCGCCATTTCTAAAAACAAACTTCTCAACTGCTGGTTTAATTCTTCTCCATAGCAACAGGAAATTTATATATAAATTCTTCTGAGACCGTCAAGTTTTTATTTAATAACGAATCGAAGAATTATTTGTCCGAAAACCTGTCCAGTTTTAGTGATATAATCTAAAAACCCAAACATGGGACCTTCTTCCCTTCCCCCGCCGTTAGCTCACCCCCCAGGGGCGGGGATTTTTAGTATGTTTAGCTCCTAACTATTCCTAACGAAGCTATGAAGTCAAAAATAATAGCGTTTTTCATCCACTTTACAATATGTTTATTGACTGGACTACTGGTACACGCCTTTGAAGGGGTCACCTGTCGTGTAGTAGTTATCATAACAGCCTACTAAACCCAAGACCGCGGGTTCGCAGCCCGGCAGATGACCTTAGGATTTTTTAAAGGGAGTAAAAAATCCTAAGCTATGTCGTCCTTCGGAAGGGACGTAAAATGGGGGTCCCGAGCCTGTGCGATGTCAGGTACTCGTTAAAGATCTCTATCCTAATTATACCTGGATAGGCAAAATTTAGGACTCCCAATGTAGCATCGTCCGATTAGCCATAGCAGCATAAAGTGACCTTTAACGAAATAAGCAAACAAACACGTCTTTGAATGTTTCTTTTGTACTGATTATAAACTCAATTGGGTTGATTCATGACTTTAATCTTGCCTGTCAATATTTTTAATATATTTTTAATTTTCTCTTCATTCAAGAATTATTCTACCGATTTCACCTATTGTGGACTTGCTTTATTTTTCATAAATAAATAATTTCTCCAAAATTTATACTAAAAGGCACAACATGGTTTTTAAAGATTTCTTCCGCATACCTTGCTACATTCAAAGATCCTCCCCATTGAGCCCCCACCAAATACATGACGACAAATAATATCGCATTTATTTTTATTATTTATTTATTTTTTATACATTTATTGAAATTTACAACAGTACAAAATATATACATCACGTAAATGTATTCACAACGATTATAATAACATGTTAAAACTAGAAAAGAACTACTCATCAGTAGCACTTTATTAAAAATTCTACATTAGAAGGTCTCAAGGCCGTCTTCGTTTCAGACGCCTCGGAGCATTATCAGGAATGTAGTAGGAAGCAAGTTGAGAAACTAACGGATTTGAGTGCTTATGGACCTTACTATGAAAGAATAGGTATCTGGTTTGGGCTAAATCAGCAACATATGAAACATTAAGATCTTTATGGATAAGTTTATTGGTCACAAAGTAAGGAGTCTTGAGGATTTTGGATTGTAAGGATTGAATACGAGATGAATTGGATGGTTTAGTGGAGCCCCAAAACTCAACTCCGTACGTCCAAAAAGGTCTAATCATAGTCATATATATGAGTCTTTTGTAATTAATTGGGAGCTTTGAACGTTTGTGTTGTAAATGTTGAAGTAGTCTGTAACGACGGGCAGTTTTTTGTCGTTTTAGTCTTGTATGTGAATTCGAAGTTAGACGTTTGTCCGGTAGCGGATCTGTTTAACAGGGATTAGTGGAATATCATTAAAGGATACTGTTGGACAGGAAGTCCATATTGCATAAAGCAAATCTTTCTCCACGTCATCTAAAGGGATTTATAATTAAATGGTGGTACGTTAATTTTAATTAGAAGTCTAGGCTATTTGAAGGGTTGTGGAGTTTACTATGAAAGGATCTGGTTTAGGCCAAATCCGCAAGATATGTGACAATAATATCTTTGTGGATAAGTTTGTTTTTGAAGACAAAGTAAGGGGCATTGAGAATTTTTCGAAGAATTTTGGATTTGAAAGAACAGGATGGTTTATTGGAGCCCTAAAGCTTAATTACGTAAGTCGAAATTGGTCTAATCACTGTCGGGGGAATGTGTATCTTTTAAATAATCGGGAGGTTTGGATGTTTGTCTTCTAATTTTGTACATTTAATTGAATACATCTGTATGTTTACCTGAAATCATACCAGTCCTCCTATTCATTTATAACTTTTCCCTCCAAAATTCAGTTTTCCCAACCTCATGGAAAAAAGCATTAATTCACCCTATAAATAAAACATTAAACCCCATGTCTCCAAATGACTATCGCCCTATCTCCATCTTGTCTTATCTTTCTAAGCCCTTGGAAAGATTAGTTCAATCTCAAATTTCCAAATTCCTTGAAGAATATAACCTCCTCGACCCCCTTCAATCTGGTTTTCGTCCCAGCTATTCCACCCAGTCTGCTCTCCTAAAAATCACTAATGACATATTTACCGCAATAGATGACAAAAAATTAACCGTCCTGTTACTCCTTGACTTTTCTAAAGCCTTCGATTCCCTTGATCACTTTATCCTATTCTCTAAATTAAAATCTTTAAACTTTTCCTACAGTTCCATCCGCTGGTTTCAATCTTTCCTTTCTCACCGTTCCCAAGCAGTTAAAATACCAAACCAACCCCTATCTTCTTTTCTCACTCTTACCTCAGGTATTGCTCAGGTATCCAGTATTTCTCCTCTCCTATTCAATTCCTACATTAATGATCTTCCTAATTCAATCTATCACTGTTCCTACCACCTCTATGCAGATGATTCCCAAGTCTATCTCTCCTTTTCCCCTTCAGAGCTATCCACTGCTTTCGCTAAAGTTCAGGAAGATCTGGACAGAATTAGTGCCTGGGCGACTTTAAATAAATTACAACTTAACGAAAAGAAAACTCAGGCCATTCTAATAGGCTCTAGCTCCCTCCTTAATTCCTACTCACAATACCCTCCTTTAACCTTAAATAATCATCCTATCTCTTTCTACTCCTCTGTAAAAAATCTCGGGATTGTTTTTTATCAAACCCTCTCTTGGAAACCTCAGATTGCCCAAATTTCCCGCCGTTCCATAGGCCTTCTCAAATTATTCCACCGAAACCGTTACCTTCTTCCCCTGTCAACCCGCAAACTTTTAGTCTCTTCCTTATTATTCCCTTACATTGACTATGGTTGTCTGGTTTACGGTGGCCTCTCGACGGTTCTCGAAGACAGACTGAAGCGAATCATGAACTGCTTCGTCAGGTTTGTCTTCGGTAGTCCGAGGCGTTCCCATGTTTCCCACCTCTATTCCCAACTAAATTGGCTCTATCCCACTTTCCGTAAACAATATTTCCATGGAACATTCCTATATCAAATTATCAATACCCTCCAACCTTCTTATATTTACAATAAGCCCCAATTCAGATCTGCAGTCAATCCAATACATACGAGATCCCGTCTTTCTGATCTGTATACCCCGTCCCATAGAACTTCAATATTCCAACCCTCCTTCCTTTTCCGCTCAACAATCCTCTGGAACTCCATCCCTCCTCACATCAGACAAGCTAAATCCCTGAAAACATTCAAATATTTATATTTCCAATACCTCCTTCTCATCCAGACTGACGCTTGCTAACTATCTAACTACTTAGTCAAAAATTATTATTGCATCGCTAGATTCAGTTCTGGAATAATTGAGATTCCTTTTAATAAAAATTTAACTTTCCATGAATATAACATTGGGTACTTCTATTGTACATACAAATCATATCATTGTACCATAAGATTTTTCTATATCATTTTATTTTTTATTTTTTCTTATTTAATTCTATCTCCTCTAATCTGTAAAATGTTATCTTCTTTTCTTTTCTCTTTATTTAAAGATTCTTCTATGTACACAGTGTCATTAATGTATTATTGTTTTTCTTTTTTGTAGCTCATTACGTCTCTAACCAGATTTAATTTAGTTATACCTGCAATTATCTGTTATTCTTAAGGGACTTTGTCCCAGAATAAAATTATTTTTCTATTCTATTCTATTCTGTACCTCGGAGGTACAGAACACCATGTCCTTTTTTTACCAAAAATATATCATTACATATTCTCATTCACCCTTATCCCTGTTATACAGAGCTATAGAATTCTATGTCTTAGACAGATTAATTGTAAGGAAAGTTACATAAAAGTGTTTTTACTTATTTATTTTTTGGGGAGGGCATAATATCCTTATGTACTCCGATTAGGGCAGAAGGACGGGTAATCAAGTTACGGAAATGTGACTTAGTGTTCTGTACCTCTGAGGTTTAGAATTTTCGTATGTTTTTAGATCTGGTGATGAATGTCTGACATTCGAAACTTGTCTTCGAATAAAAATAATTCCAAATTATTTTTACCTCAACTGATTCTATTTTTTTTTAAATTTTATCAAATTTATGGCTTACTATTATAACATAATTTTTTTTTTTTAGAATTACTGTTGTGATTTATATTCTCAAAAGAATAAATATATACATATATTTATATATAGCTTTGGCCAGAATAAGGTGTGTACATTTAACAACGAGGAAAGTCACTTTTATCTTCTTTCTCGGAAGTCGCAATCAATAAAGACCTTTTTCAATTGAAATTGTTACGGAAATAAATAAAAATATAAAAATTGAATCGAGTTGGATTGGATCCTTAATTAAATCAATTCAATTTGAAATTTAGAGGACACAATAAATAACTTGAGTTTTAATTTAACAAGCATGAATTGAAAATATGAATTCCATCTGCTGACGTCAAATAAAAAGAGGGTGTACTCAATAAGCAATGTTTATTTTATAAAATGGTCGTATTTGAATTTCACAAAAGTCCCATATTTGGGATTTTCGATTATATCTCGAAAACGGTAGACTCTAGGAAAATATACTACATACGAAAATTAAAGCTAATTAAATTTACAATAATATTGTTTATATACATATTTATCGAACTTTAAACGGTTTTCGAGGAAACGTCGATAATTTACGAAAAAAACAATTTTGACCTTTTTTTTAGACAAACATGTGCTTTAAGTAAATTGAATTCGATTCTTCGATTCTGACATTTCTTCTGAGAAACGTATTCCTTAATGTAATATGTGATCTGTGTAGCGTTGAAAAACTATCCCCAGCCTCCCGTAGAATGCGTTAACAACAGTTGAATAGTCTAATATTTCAAAAAAGTGTTCTTTTAAGGCCAACAATGGCAGAAGTCCGCCATCTTAAAAGCGTTAAATATTTTAAAACATTATCCTGGAGGACAACATTGCGGAAATTATCCTTCGGATAACTTAAAAAAACCGTTGGAAACATATTATCCTTAAGGACGAAAAAGCTAATTCTAATTGTGGATAGGGAGAGTGGCCAAGGATGTCCTTCGGCCTCAAAAAATCGTCAGATCCTGGCAGATCTGTAAAACAGTGTCACTCAGTGTTGCGAAGGACATCCTTGGCCACTCTCTCCATCCACAATTAGAATTAGCTTTTTCATCCTTAAGGATAATATGTCTTTAACGGTTTTTTAAGTTATCCTACTATCCCGTTATACAACTTAATTTTTAAAAAAAATATATCAGGACACTGTTTTATTTATAACCATTTATAACCATAAATTAGGTACATAACATTCAAGGATGACTACCTAAAATTTATTTATTTTTTAAACAAAAGTTTAATGTAAATCTTATCATACATATACATTGTGTATATGTATACATATACACTGTTTTACAGATCTTCCAGGATCTGACGATTTTATATATATATATATATATATATATATATATATATATATATATATATATATATATATATATATATATATATAAGCATTAAGATTTATGTATGATATGAGCACTAAAGGAAATTGTTTGATAAAATGTGTGGTAAATTTTTTTTTCTTGAAAATTATTAATATTCATTAACGTATATCTCGTAAACCGTCGAAAGTTCGACAAATCTGTATTTAACCATTTTTATAGTAAATTTAATTAGCTTTAATTTTTGTAAAGTATATTTTTAGTAGTATATTATTTTTATATAATTAGTAGTCCATTGTTTTCGAGATATAATCGAAAAACCCAAAAATAAGACTTTCTCCTCATCCCCCACCGTTAGCCAAGGGTGGGGACTTTTATTATGTTTACCGTCTATTTCTAACGAAGCTCTGAGGTGAAAAATAATTGCATATTTCATGAACGCTTTAATTTTTTATTGACTGGGCTGTAAGCCTTTAAACGTGAGTCATTGTATTTGTTCCAGGATGCATCAATTTATCGATGCTGATGGTTCGTTGCAAAGTTTTCAAAGAATTAGTTCGATTACAATCTGATGTGACTATCCTCTAATAAAAAAAAATCCTTTTTTTTCAAACTCAGAAAAAAGGCTGAATACGATAGGACATTACTAATGGACGCCCCTGTTATGTTGGAGACTACAATGTACAAATTCTGAACAATGAACCCGCCCTCTGGTGAGCACAAAGAGGGCCAGCGGTGGAATTAAATAGCTTAAAGGTCCCGCGTTGTGGTCATTCACAATAAGGGTTGTAATAGTTTGTCTTCGGTTAATTTTATTCGTACATACAGCCAGTTCACGAGGGCTAAGCTAAGTTTTAGTCGACTGAATTCAGGTATTTGCATTTGTCATAGATAAAATTCATAAAACATGTTAAACTAAAATGCGGTGCACACTGGAGAAGCTCGTTTCATGAAACTGATTTCATGCGATCGGTTTCAAGAAAACAGTTTCATTGAAACTTGCACATAGAAGCAACGGTTTTTTCGTGTGTTTCGCGATCCACAAGCAATTTTTTTAATTAAAAAAAAACTTTATATTTGTAATGTCGACGTTTTGACCTGCCTCGTAAGTCTTCAACGAAAATTGGATGTGACCAAGATGGTACATGAAAAAAATAAAATAAGAATATAATACAAAGTAAATTAATTTACCAAAGAATTAATGGTTGTTTACAAAATTTAAAGAATATCTGTTAAAGTTAATTACATATTTGAATAGGAAATAGAAGCAAGGTATTAAAATAATATCGATTAAATAATATAGCTTTTAAATTGTGTAAACTTATAACAATTGTACATATATGTATGTATATGTATATGTATGTATTGTACATATATGTACTTTTTTTTTTAAAGTATGAATAGGAATTAAAAAATAAGTATAAGGAAAATATATGAAAAGGAGGAGGGTAATAGAAAGGTAAGAAATATAATATAGTTGGCGTAAACGAAGGGAGAGGTTGAGGAAATATGAGAAATTAAAATAAATCGAATCGCTGATTGTGGTTTGGTTGAAGACTCGGGTGGCAGTGGTTAATATGACATATGAAAGGTGATTTTTAGTATAATATATTGATATATATTTTTAATACATTACAATAGATATTTATTATTTTATTATATTTATAATAATAAATGTTATTTATTATCATGGATTGGAAATACACTTGGACTGATGAAAAGTGAATCTGAAGCAACAGAACCGATTTATGAAATTTCTTGAAACCCGGTTACCTGAAATAATTGAAACTAGAGTTTCATGAAACGCTTTGTACACAAGGCTATATTAATCTTACCTATCTGTTTTTCTGTTCCAAGCAATTTCAGTTTCAGGTTTCATGAAACCAGTTTCTCCAGTGTGCACCGCGCCTAAACCCGTCTACTTTTTGTTATCCCAGACTCTGAGGAAAAATTACAGTAATAAAATGAAAAGAAGAGGTACTATGGAAAGGAATGACAAAATTATGATAAATGCATTAAAAAATACAGTTAGGATTGATGAATCTATTTACCACTTCTATTGGAACTATTTTATTAGAAACAGAAGTTAAACCTTCAGGGATAAGTATCCGTTGTCGATACAATAAACTTTATTATGTTTTCTTGACACAACCAGACCTTATACAATTTCAAAGGGTTTCAACATTTTTTTTTTTTTTTATAAAATTCAAAAAGACAGTAATATGAATATAGTTGACCATAGAAGAGGGACGATAAAGATGTAGACCTGAAGGATGAAAGGTTTGTTAGGGAAGAGGATAAAATGAATAAAACATGTTATTTAATCTTAGAGAGATGGAGAGTATAGGAGACACAGGAGAGGGTTGAGTGAGGTCTACTCGGATATTATTTTCAGTATATTTAAAGGTGTATTTGCATCACAAAGTTCAAAACCAATTTCAATACATTAATGATATTATATTCAATATAGTTTTATGTATCATAATATATTTCAAAAATATCGAGAGCTATTAGTCGATATAAAATGGAACAACATTAAAAAGATGGATTTAAAAAAATAAACTTTTAAAATAAAGTCTAACCTTCCGATTAGTTACAAAAGACATTTACGTAGTAATGTCCATAGGTTTCCATGCTTGTCCTGAAAACTGCTGCGACTAAAAACCAAGGAAATAGCGCGAGATTGTCGCTTTCAAAAACAAGTGTTAGAGAATCATCAAAAAACACTTGCATATGAACAAGGTTAGTGCAAGATGGGTTCCAAAAATTCTTTCCGCTGCTCAAAAACAGAAACGATTTCACTGCTGCAATGAATTTTTACGCGTTTTTTTCCAAGCAGCAGTGGAAAAACATTTTTTTAACAAAGAAGAAAATTATTTTTTTCATGGTATAGAAATGTTGCCAAAGCTTTGTATTAAATGTGTTGAACCTGTAGGAGAATATATAGAAAAACAGTAAGACCGGTTTTTTTCTTTCACCTTTCCTTCTATCCCAGGCCGGAAACTTTTGGACCTTACTGCGTACAACTTTAATTCAAGTTCTACTAGTGAGTAGATCTTAACATGTCATTGAAATCATTATTCTCAAATTTATTTATTGTATATAATGTATACAGTTGTAAATAATATTTAATAAAAAAATAGTTTCCAATATATTATGAAATTGATTTAGTTTGAAAAGGAGAGACCTTATAATATAGAAATTTAATTGAAGTGCTATGCATTTATACCATATATATTGAATAATATATATATATATATATATATATATATATATATATATATATATATATATATATATATATATATATATATATTAATATAAAGAATTAATATTAAAATTAATATATTCTACTTCATCTTTTATTTTATGACTAAAACGACAAGAAACTGCTCGTCATTACAGGCTACTTCAACATTTACTAGACAAACGATCAAAGCTCCCAATTAATTACAAAAGACTAATACACATTAATGTGATTAGAACTATCTGGACGTACGGAGTTGAGCTTTGGGGCTCCACTAAACCATCCAATTCATCTCGTATTCAATGCTTGCAATCCAAAATGCTTCGAAAAATCCTCAATGCCCCTTACTTTGTCACCAATAAACTTATCCATAAAGATCTTAATGTTCCATATGTTGCTGATTTAGCCCAAACCAGATATCTATCCTTTCATAGTAAGCTCCATAACCACTCAAATTCGTTAGTTTCTCAACTTGCTTCCCACTCTATTCCTGATAATCCTCCGAGGCGTCTGAAAAGAAGCCTCTAGACCTTCTAGTGTAGAATTTTTATTGAAGTGTTACTGATGGATAGTTCTTTTCATGTTTGACATGTTATTGTAACCATTATCAACATATTTACTTGATGTATATATTTTGTACAGTTGTAAATTTCAATAAATGTATGTAAAAAAAAAATATATATATTTTATTTAAAGTTTCTCTGATGGATACCTTTAAAGAAATATATTTAAACACTATAATAAACTGCTTTAAGTATAATAGACGGGATAGAAACAATTATAAATAAAGATAAGATATAAAATAAAAACAAACGACGAAAAAACACCTGAAATAAGGTTACCCTTTTGATGAAAATTCTTTAATCATAGCAGCGGCCATTTAAAAAAGCAATTACTAAAATTCAATTTAGGAGCTTTTTAAATGAGCTTCGGCTTCTCTTTGATATTCTTTATTAATCCTTTTCCTAGTAAAAATTATTTATATTATATTTTTAAAAGTTGCTTATTAGTTATTTCAAAACTATATTACATTTTAATAAAGCAAAAGAAAATTATCTAGATTATGATATTTTTTATTATTCAAATATTTGATTTATATGTAAAATTTAAAATGTTTTAAAAAAATATACAAATCATGAAGCAGTTAAACTAAACTCTTGGGTTGCAGTAACTTTTATCCTCAGATCTGTCTAATAAATTGTTTCCTTTATAGAATCAGTGACAGAATATAATTACAAGTGTATATATAAGGTATATATGAATATACATATATATCATATATCTATATGATACATCTGTATCCATCTAAATGAAAATATCCATACATTTATAAGGACTCGGGAGTAAAAATACTACATCAAGTAGAAAATAACCTAAAATTAGGTATATATGAATCATTAGAAGTAATAAAATAGATCCAGATTTTTGTTTAAATGACCAGATAAACATTTCCAATAGCCCCATTTTAAATTGTTTTCAATAGGAACGGAAAAATCCAATGAGTCATAGGGGAAATCCCTAATTAAAGCCCACAAAAATTTAACCTACCTGCCACATTCGCCTTCTCAAGATGGAATATTCAGTTATCTCTTAGATCTCCTAAGGTGAGTCCTGACGTTTCATTTTTTGTCTTACATTTTTGAAAACTTTAGTGTATATACATGTAACATAGTACTGGTGTGTTGAAACTTTTGCATGTTTTAGAACTGAAGATGAATGTTTAGCATTCGAAACTAGTTTTCTAATCAAATAATCCCAATAGAAGTGGCAATTAATTCATCAAAACAAATTGTATTGATCCTTCTATACCATCATGCCTGAGAATTAAGATGGAAGAAATGGTTGCGATGGAATTTAAAAAATGTAAGGGGTATGAGGGATCAGATAACTGAACACTCAATTTGCCAAGTGCAATGTCATGAAATTCAATGTTGAAGGATCACAATCGTAAAACAGGAACCTATTTATATTTTAATGAATGGAATAGGCTATTGCCATATCCCATTCATAGGTTATAATTAATAGAGGGACGGTTAGGGACTATGCATTGAGTGGGAACATCCCTTGGGGTAATCCCAGAGTGCTATTACTATTCAATGGGAGTGGCATGCAACATTGACTAGCCACTGTCCCAGGTGTGATTCCACCTTGAATAGAACACCGCCCTATTCCACCCACCTAATGTCGTCCTTAGGGTTTAGGGTTGCTGAATTACAACCAGGCCTCCATACATTGCTCGACCTACATCTATGTTCGGATATATTGCATTAGTAATATATGGAGGAAAAAGTGTAAATATGCGCAGCTTCTTTCATTTTTGGTTTAAAGTTACTTTTAAATTAAAAAATTCTATACTTTTGTCTTCCATTAACAACTATAACAAGTTTCTTAAATGCGAGAAAGTTTTCAGACTCAGTTCAGAAGCTTCTTGGGTGTAATTCTTGAAATATAATTAAAATTTTTGATGATTTTGAAATACAAGGAACTGTTTCAGAATCTAATAGGGTGTATAAAAAAAAAAAAAAAAAAAAAAAAAAAAATGACCGTTTTTGAAACAAATATTTGTATTATTATTTCTGTGATATAAAATAAAATTGAAACTCAAAGTATACTTATTGTTATCTACCGTCATTACCCATCTGCTAGCCAATTGCTCGATACCACGCTGATACCATTCCTTGGGATGGCTGTCAAAGAACTCTTGGACGGAATTTTAAACTTCCACAAAATTATCAACTTTATTCCCTTGAAGAAAATGGGCCATGGATCAAAACAAGTAGTAATCCGTAGGAGCGAGGTCTGGACTAGATGGTGGATGAAGCAGGAGTTCAAAGGAGTGAGGTTCTGTAAATTTTTCTGCTGATTGTTGAGGAGTAAGTTCGTGAGGGACCAGTCTACAGGTCTTTTTCACCTTCCCCATGGAGAGAAGATGGCGACTAACAGTATCTTTCGACACACCATACTCCCTGGAAAGTTCGCTAGTTCAAACCAACGCCGCGCAGTTCGCTCTTCAAGGACACCTTTCCCTTCATATCTAATAATTTCACGAGTTGCTTCAGCGGCTGTAAAATTTTTTTCCCAGTAATGTCTTAAAATTACGAAAATTCCGTAGGACACTGTCATGTTTCTTCTTTGAAATAAATAACTGAACTGAGGCTTTTTTTGAAGAAGTCCAGTGTTAGTAAACAAGCTTAGAAAATGATCTAAATGGATTATTAAGAATTGGTAAATAATAAATAGCATTAAGATATTTACAGACTTTTGAACTCTGGAATTTGATAAAAAGGTCATTTTTTTTTTTTTTTTTTTTTTTTTTTATATGCTCTAATATTTATTGAATAGGTTATATAACGACAAATTTGATATTTTGATCATGTTTTGGTTAACCAATGTTGTTTTTATTTGATTGTTTTATTAGTTGTCGATTATGCTTTTCTGTGCAAATATCTCCAAGTCTTTGGTCACTACTAGGATTTTTTTCACTTTGTAAAAATATGGCACAAAAAATCTTTTTAAAAAGAAATTTTTCTGTGTGATCAAGAAAGTACATGGATTGATCTGAGCTGTGTGCATGTTTTATGGAAGTTGATTTTATAGCTTCCGACAGTCCTTTAAAATTACTTGTAATTTCCTACAATAGATGTTTCTAGCATTCAATTATCTTATAAGATGGGAGGGAGATAAAAACTATTTTTCATAAACTCTGGATTATTATTTTTTTTTTGTCAATTATTACCTCGGAAAAGCTAGTAGAGGTGTGATTAAAAAATAAAAATAATAATAATAATAGGGTGTTGAGGTTTTGCCTTAGTTTAATGTTCTTTATATACATTTTTTCTGACTTAAAACTTGTTTACCAAGCCCAGTTATGAACCTGAACTTTTTGAACTGCTCCCTACCCACGTCCACCCGATTTCACCACAAATTTACAATCTCCATTTCCTTTCTCCCTCCTGCGTTGAGAAAATTTAGTCAGGAATGGAAAAAGTTAGTAAAGAAAGTTCACAACTAATCTGTTTCGTTTCTTAGGCTTGCAAAGCCAACATTACTCCACCGGTCATTTGAACGTCGTTTCCTGGGCAATTTTACAGAAGAACAAAAAACTAAAATAGTATTAATAGTTGTACCTAAATGGACTTCAGAGTGTAACATACAGCACTAATTCCAACACCTCAGCAATAACACAACGCTGTGGATTGTAAAGCAAGAACCTCATACAACATACAACTTTATTCTATAGTGAAGCGATCTAATTCAAGATGTGTTCCGTAAAAAAGTGCGTTTTTAGTGACGAAATAGAACTAAATGTATGGTATTTCTAGATTAATAAGAAAGTCCCAGAAAAAAACAACAAGAAAATTATAAATTAAACATACAACGTGGTTCATATTTATAACATTATTCCTTTTAAACGTTGTATTTGATTAAATAATTTGTAGCCATTTTGAAAAAAGGAGGCGCAGTAGCTGAGTGATTAAAAGCACTGGACTACTAACTCCGCGACATTGATTCAAATCCGGCTGAAGAACATAATTATTTATCCGTAATATCAAACGAGGATCGAACCATGTGTCGGGAGACCCTCCTGGACAACAATCAGCCTTTATAAACTGGCTACCCTTAAATGAGGAAAAGCCTATTTTGAATGAAATCGTGAACAAATCACCACCTTGCAAAACGTTGCCTTACAAAAACTACAACCTTATCCAGTATTAAACCCAAGAACTGCAATGTTTTTTCTAGTATTTTTTAAAAAAAAGTTTTTCTTCATTATAAAAACGATAATGATAATATGTAACTTTTTTAATTATATATACAAGTTCTGGTTCCATGTATGATTTTAACGTTCGATATAATATATAATAGCTAGGTGCTTAAATAGATATGAAATACATACTACATATTATATAAATAGTACATATATTATGTAAAAGGTTGATTAACTATTAGTCCAGTAAAATAAGGCTCCAAAAGGCCGATTTCAAGAAAAAACTGTGGAACTTTTATTCTCAACGGATCTTTATGTTTTTTGTGGTGCTGAATCTGAATCTGAAGTTTGCTACCACGGCAACCATCGGCTTCATATTCAAAATCGCAAAAAAACCGTTATTTTTGTTTTTTTATCTTTAACACGATAACGAAACTTTTTTCGAAGAAAGTCTTCAAATATTTTAGCTGGAACTGGTACCTACATAATGAAAAAAAGGAATCCTAAATCGGACCATTTTTCGCGAAGTTACGTTACTGGGAAAAAATGGAGAAATTGGCCAACTTGCCGTCAGTCCCACAGCTCCGCGAAAACACGTTTGTCGTACTCTTTTGGCTATAACTTTGTAACTATTTGCCCGATACAACATTACTTTTTTTCATCTCAAAGCTGATTAAATTTACTATAAGAATCTATAAATGAAGTTTTAATCAAACCCAGTAAAATGTACATGCCAGCCCGCTAATAAAAACGTACTGTTGTAAAATCCAAGTGTTTTTTGGCACATTTGTCACTCTAACTCCTCAAATACTTGTTCGATACCAAATTCCTTTTTTTTTTTCTCAAAGCTAATTAAATTTTCTATCAGACGCTATATATTTAAATTATATTAAATCCTGTAAACCACCCAAGCTATTACGCTAAATGTATATGTTTTGGCAAAATATGTAAATTATGACATGTTCAGTAGACTGGTGTGGGTATTTCACGGCGTTGATTATAGGTTACATATATAGGATCTAATAGTAAATTTAACCAGCTTTTAGTTAAAAATATTAAATTTTGGATCGGACAATGGTTTTGGAGTTATAGTGAATAATGTGCCAAAAAAAAAAGTATTTTACAAAAGTAAGTGATTTTTAGCGTGATAGCTTGTGTATTTCAAGAATTTTGACAAAAATTTCATATAAAGGATCTAATTGTAAAATTGCAATTACTGAAGGAAGATATCTATATGCCACGTTCATTGACCTCAAAAAAGCATTCGATTCAATTAATTACGGACTCCTTTGGCGAAAGCTTATTACCCTAGGAATCGGAGGAAAAAAATTGTCAAAATTATTAAAATGCTGTACGACAATGCATCAACCCAAATTTCAGTTAATGGACAACTTTCGGATGATATTGACATCACCTTAGGACTTTTACAGGGCGAAAGTCTGAGCCCAACCTTGTTCTTGCTTGCTATTTATCTCCGACATAGTACAATTCTTCCATGACAAAGGAGCAGCAGGTGTAAGCATAGATACATCACATGAGGTGACTATGCTCCTATTAGCTGATGATATCATCTTATTGAGTAATAGTTGGCATGGAGCACAGAAGAACATAAAAATATTCCAGGAGTATTGCAGTAACAATTCTCTTACATTAAATGTAAATAAATCCAAAACTCTCGTCTTTCATAAATCTCCAAGGCTTAAACAGCTCAAACCGTTATACTGGCATGATAAGAAATTAGAGTATATAAAAAGGTATACTTATTTGGGAGTTCCCTTCACATCATCCGGAAAATTTAAGCAAGCATGTGAACACTTTACTCAGAAGTCATTAGTTGCATCCGCAAGAGTCATAGACATACTGAAAAAAGGGAAAAGTGACTCTTGGGAAACAAAAAAAGCTTTATTTGACTCTATGGTTTCATCAATATTGCTTTACGCTTCTGAAGTATGGAGCCCCAATTATCTTGAGGCAATCGAAACGGTCCAACTTAAATTTTTAAAGCGCCTATTTGGATGGCCAAGGAATACCCCAAACTATATAGTCCGTCTCGAAACAGGAAGAGAACCATTAGGCATGAAAGTGGTAAAAAAGATGACAAACCTATGGAACAAGCTCGAGTTTATGCCAGTAGAGCGACTCCCAAAACTCTGTTTTAATAGACTAAAATCACTAGACAAGGATAAGCCTGACATGGACTTTAACTGGGTGTCCCAATTTAGAGCAATAGCCGAGCTAAATGCCTTTGCAGAAGAGCTTTCTGTTCACAATACAAACGGACTTCTTCGATACAAAGGCGACATATTGGAAAAAGCACATAACCAATATTTCTCAGCTGACATTCAGAGAACTTTAAATTCAACTAACTACCCTTTATATAGAAGTTTATGCAGTTACAATACTCCCAATCCCGAAAAGTACCTGACATTTAAAGTTCATATAAAGAAATTGAAATGTGTCAGCCAATTAAGAGTTGCTAATTCAGAACATATCATAATTAATGGAAAAAACACAACTTTTTTGTTCAAGTCACAAGAAATCTGTATATCTTGCAATCAATTTATCAACAATAGTCTACACCACATTCTCCTTCACTGCCCAGCACACAATGAACATAGACAACAATTTATTCAACAGTTCATCTTAGAATCTTCTGATAACCAAAGTATCCAAGCTATACTCGATATTGACAGTGTAGAGAAATTACATAAAGTTTACTATTACATGATGGGGCTCCAAAATGTGCTAAATCGTTTATCATAGACCATTTTCTATTAAGTGTCTGTTTTCAGTTTATCTTTAAAGTGAAATTTTTTGTTAATTTATTTTTATTGTTTCTATCATAACACCAATTTATTCTCCATTCTATTATGTTTTGAAAACCAGAATGTATTAGTGAATCGAATTTTATTTATTTTATTAATTATGAAAAGATATGTACATTAATTGTAATTTATAGCCAAGCTAGGCTCTATTTGTATGGGGAAGCCCCCAAAGACAAATAAAAATATCTATCTATCTATCTATCTTGTAAAATTGCAATCTCAGTAAGTACTTGATCAATAACTCGCAGTTCTATTTATTCAGCATCGGCAGTCCTTTTTCTTCTTTTCTTTTTTGATTTAATAAACAACTGACATTGCTCCCAACCTAGTCAGTCGTCTTTAGCGGTTTGTTTAAGGTTTGTAACGCAGTGGCTGAGGTCTGAATTCATTTCTACTTACAAGGGGAGGAATCACTCAACATTTAACAAATTTCCAGTTAGAAATTTAATGGAAAATATATTTTTGTTATATAATATTTGTAGCTAAGGTTTACTGCTTCGGAGATTACATCGGAGATACATTGGTTTGATTAAAAAAAAAAAAAAATTCAGGTTTGCTTACATTTTTAAGTGTTGGTGATTTTTTTACACAGTCTAACTCTATTGGTATTAAAAAATCTGATCATAGTTCAAAAATGTAATGAGAATATTTTTTGTAATATTTATCGCTAAGAGCTGACGTTCAGGAGCTATATTAGTTTAAATGAAAAAAAATCTCATTTAATACCTTCTCTCAACTTTGTTTATTTCGAATAGTTATTAATTATTAATTTAATTTAATTATTAAATTAAGTTATTTGATCCATTTAATTCTAAAATGAAAATTGGGAAACGCAGTAGATTGTAGATATACTAATCCATGATATATTGTTTTTCCCAGTCAGGGAAAAATTGAGTTTTTATAATTGTAGTTTCCTGTTTATAATTTTTAACTTGATATCGAGATTGTTGGTATCAAGAATCGAGATTTGATTTTCTAGTATCGATATCGGACATAGGTATAGAACCATTTGGGCACTATGGACTTATCACTGAATCAAAAAATTTAGCAAATATTTCATTTTTAAATAAGGCAATATTATTTTTTCGTTTAATGAATCATTTTGACTATTTGCATAATAAGTAGTATTTTCTACATTTTTTTTTTTTTTTTTTTTACTCATGATTGGACAGAATGTGGATACTTGAGTTCAGCGGAATGTAGGATTCTGGTTAACCGCTGATTCTAATTTAGTTACGTAAAACCAGGTCAAGCAAAATTAACAATAACCTCCAGCTGTATCCTCTGCCAACCTGTCTGTGGTCTTAGTTAATTAGTCGAGCACCTAGGCTTTCATAATGAAAAAAAAAATAAAAAAAGCCTGCAAAACAGAATTAAAATTGACTTTTACATTCTAAGTAAATGTAGTAAAAATTATTATAGCATGTATAATCTATTCAATAAATATATTGCAGAGAGCATCAAATATGCGTTCATTTTTATCTCAGGACTTCGATAGGAGTAGTTAGAAGATGAACATACCATTTTTGGGATTTTCAATTATATCTCGAAAATGATTGACTGTAGAAAAATATGTTACGAATAAAACTAAAAGCTAATTAAATTCCCTATAAAATTGTAATATAAATATTTGTCGAACTTCCTACGGTTTTCGAGATATACATTATTGAAATTCCAAAAGTTTCGAGAAAAAAAAGATACTCTTTTTGGACACCCTGTACAACATTGTCATAGTTCTAGGAAGGTTTTTTTTTTGTTTTTTTTTTTATATCCATTTATTGAAATTTACAACTGTATGAAATATATACATCTTGTAAATGAGTTGATTATGATTACAATAACATGCGAAACTTGAAGAGAAACACTCATCAGTAGCCCTAAAAAAAAAACAAAAAAACTTTACACTAGAAGGTCTCTAGGCCATCTTCTTTTCAGACGCCTCGGAGGGTTATCGGGAATAGAATGGGAAGCAAGATGAAGGACTAGTGGATTTGTGTGGTTATGGAGTTTACTATGAAAGGATAGGTATCTGGTTTGAGCTAAATCAGAAACATATGGGACATTAGGATCTTTATGGATAAGTTTATTTGTAACAAAGTAAGGAGCATTAAGGATTTTTCGAAGGATTTTGGATTGTAAGGATTGGATACAGGAAGAATTAGAAGGTTTAGTTGAGTCCCAAAGCTCAACTCCATATGTCCAAATAGGTCTGATAACTGTCATGTATATAAGTCTTTTGTAATAAATCGGAAGGTTTGAACGTTTGTCTAGTAAATGTTGAAGAAGTCGAAAACGACGAGCAGTCTCCTGCCGTTTTAGTCTCGTATGTGGATTCCAGGTTAAACGTTTGTCTAGTTAGAGTCCAAGATAGCGGATCTGTTCAACAGAGATCAGTGGGATATTATTAAAGGATACTTTTGGACAAGAAGACGTTGGTTTACGACGAAGGGTAAAGGTTATTTGATGGGATTTGCTTGGATTTATTTTAATTCTCCAATTTAGACACCATTAGGAAGGTTTATAATAATAAATTTTACTATTACAAAAATTAGGTTTGCCAAACAGTCCTATACTTTTATGGTTTAGGAATTAAAATCCAACCAGCAGGATCAATAAAATTATCTCTGCCTAATTGGATGTCTAAGTCTGCTTTTACGTGCTCTTCACAGACCTTCTCAAAGCAATCTTAAACAGGTTAAATATTACTGCCATGTGTTAAAATATTATTTGAGAAATAGTGCTTCCATACTCCAAAACATGATTTTTATCGATAAACAAATGAAATTCAATTATTAGTTAAAGTTCTTTTTTTTTTTGAGAGCGGACAAAGCAGCGACGGGGTATGCTAGTACAAAATAAACGAAACGAGTATCTAAAATGGTATTATTATTGTTCAATTGATGTAAGAAATATCTGAAGGATTTCAAAAATCTTTTTTTTTTTCGGATTTCTTTTTTCTTTGCAAAACAAAACAATGATAAAATCCTACACTTTTTAAAAAAAAATTAATATTTCATATTTGTTTTTTGATGATTTTAATGTTGTTACCAATCAAAACCATAATTAGAAATGATTTGCATACCGCTGTAATGATGAGGCACCTAATCACGGGCGTTCCGGTCATTGTTCCACTATGCACCTCTTTCACACAGGTATGTTAACGAAGTATGGTGGGGCGAACAACTGGAGCAGGGTATATATACTCCGGGTCATCTTCTCATCCGGCAGTCGAACATGCAGCTGTGTTGTGTAGCAGTACTTTGCCTCCTGGGCACCTTCGCCTCAGCGGAGTGGAAGGACGAGAAGCCGAAGGAACACCATCACGAGCACTACGAGCACATTAAGAGCATCGTACTCACCAAGAAGGTACCGAAGCCATTTCCGGTAGAAGTCGAAAAACACGTACCGTACGAAGTCAAAGTTCCAGTCGACAAGCCTTACCCAGTCTACGTACCAAAGCCGTATCCAGTCTACGTCGAAAAAAAAGTACCTTACGAAGTACAAGTTCCTGTTCCGAAGCCGTACGTCGTAGAGAAGAAAATCCCCTACGAAGTAAAAGTATCCGTCGATAAACCTTATCCAGTCGAAGTACCCAAGCCGTACAATGTCTACGTTGAGAAGAAGGTGCCTTACATAGTTGAGAAAAAAGTACCATACAAAGTTCGAGTCCCGGTAGAAAAGAAGTACCCAGTACCTTATACTGTAGAAAAGCAGGTACCGTACCCAGTCGTCAAAGAAGTACCGTACAAAGTAGAAGTCCCAGTCGAAAAGCCAGTACCTTATCAGGTAGAGAAGCCCGTACCGTATCAGGTTCAAAAGGAAGTCCCGTATCCTGTGTACAAGGAGGTTCCTTATCCTGTTAGGGTACCTTATAAGGTAGAAGTACCGTACCCTGTTGATGTAAAAAATAACCAATATCAAGGAAACTTCCAAGGCTTGCAGCAATATAAGACCGATTCGGAACAACATGGCTCACAAGGTGCTCAACATTCTTATTCGACTAAACACATCGGAGGAGCCTATTCAACACAATTTGTACAATTAGGAAGTCTTCACGGTTCCTCAGGACTAAAGCAAATTTCATCGTCCCCTGAGGAAACAAAGAATGACTATACAAGCAGCAGTGCCTTTCAAGGACAATCAGAGACACAGGAAGGTTGGATTCAAGGGACTGGAAGTGGCCTAGGTGATTCAGGATCTACTTCCGAAGGAGAAATTTCAAAGGGATATTCCCAGGACTCAGGTTCATCTTATCAATATCCTGAAGGATATGGAAGCGGTTCATCGTATTCTTCAGGTGGAGCTGAATCCGAAAGTAAATATCCTTCGAATTTTGGATCGTCGGGAGAATCTAGTCATCAGGAATCGGCAATCTCGTCTGGAAGTGGTCATTGGTAGTTCTCTTCAGTTTTATGTTTGATGTGATATTTTGTGTAATATGATGTTTTATCGAATCAGAACATCATTACCAAATGCTTATGCTCAAATGTTCCTACGCTTAAATGCTTACTTTTATCTTTGTTGAATTTGTTTTGTAAATATTTTTTTATTACATTTATTGTATATTAATTATACAAGCATGTAAATATGAGCTGTTGATGTTTATTGAAAATAAAAATATATGAAAGAAGTTTTTTTAATTTTTTAAATATATGTAGATTCCCGATTTCACAAATTCTTGAGAAAAGATGACCCAAAGTAGATTTAAAGGAACCAATCTATACAGCTGATGGCGGTGTAATTAATCGTGTTTAAAATAAATAAAAACTGATCGAAAATAAAATAAAAAATAAAAACAAAATACTGTTTTTGTTCAGTTAATAAATATACTAAATAAAATTAAAGCAAAAATATATATTTGAAGAAAAAATTATCTTAAGGAGTCGGGAGTGAGCCACTGTAAAGTGGATACACTTAATTAGGGAAAAACCTGGCGGATAAGCGTGGTTTTTTCGTTCAATCTCCTCCTTTCACAACAGTTGGCCTAGTAACAGTATATATTTACCCAAGACGCTTCATGGGTACTAGTGCTATCAGGTTTTTCTAACCAAATAAAATTATTGTTATAACTTTAAAATAGTTGGAAATTTTTTTTTCAACAAAATCTATTATTGGCTTTTGTAATATTAACTTTTATTGTTCAAAAATATATATGGATAAATGTCTTGGCTATTATTATTAAATGTTTAGTAAGGTTTTTGAGGTTTAGTCATTAGATAAAATACCACTAATATGGTGAGTTTCGAGACTGTATTGTTCTCATAATCATGCTCTACTGTAAAAAAACAGGTTACAATAAAATTATTTAAGTTATTTCAAAACAAAGTTAGATACAATATACATATATAACAACATGTGTTAGAATAATAAAAATATATATAATTACAGAATATAGAGGAGTATGAAACTACTTACAATGTTACTGGTGGATATGGTATCGACTAACTAAATTCTAACAATTCTTGTACACAACTGAGCTGGGGAAAATTTTAAAAATATTTACAAGGTTTATGGGGGATTCTCAACTGGTGGTATTCCCAAAGATGCAGGTATAAAAAGAATTTCGGTGTAATATACTTATAAATGGATAAACGATTTGTAGATCTATATTAATGTAAATGTATATATAATCGGCATTCAAATCTATGAGTTACAAGTCAAAAGAATTACAAGGTTGTCAGTAATATGGTATTATAATACAAAATATTATTTTCATATTAGTCAATAATACGACACAAGCCACCATTGCTAATAGAAACAGAGATAACAGGTTATAAAGGCATTTGATATCGAGAGGCGTAGATCAAAGCGTGCTGATGATGATAGCTTTAATTAAAGGGCTTCATCTAGCTAGGTCCGCCATTACTCAGGAATCTGAACCTAAAATCTGTCCTTATTAACCTACCTCCTCTGTTTATGAATCTAATTACATCAACCTGTTAATTAGATTTACTATTGTAGGTAATTAATTTAATAGCTAATAAAATATAAGTGCCAGATCGAATTAGTGCAATCGAGATAAGAAAGGAAAGTTGGATGAGATAACGGTTACAGCACACGGTTGGTTCTTTGCGTTTTATATTTATGCATATTTTTATTTATACTGGGGGCTATAGTTTTCTGGTGTATCATTTTTTCCAGCCTCAAAAATGTAACATTTTGGTGCGCTCTATAGCCTAGTCAAATAAGATAATACACCCTAGCTAATACCCGTAATACACCCTAGTCAGCACGCTAAATATGTATGATTCGACAACATCTGACGATTTTGACATTTTCAGTGGCCTTGCTTCAGTATATTACACCTTTTAATCTAAATTTCATATAAAAGGCCTAATAGTAAATTTGACCAGGTTTTAGTTGAAAAAATGAAAGTTCAGATCGGACAAATAGTTATGGAGTTACGAGGTGTGATCAAAAAGTTCCAGGACTGAATTTTTATATATTTATTCATACAACATACAGGTTATTCAAATTTGTCTCCTTCGAAGTACTCCCCTTGGGAAGCTACACCCTTTTCCCACCGGTGTTTCCACTGATCAAAGGCCCCAGAAAACTCTTCTTTTGTAAAGGTGTTTAGCAGCTCCGTTGTTTTTTCTTTAATTTCGTCAACTGTTTGAAATCTTCGTCCTTTCAGGTGTCTCTTGAGCTTCGGGAAAAGAAAAAAGTCGGCTGGAGCCAGGTCAGGTGAGTAGAGGGGCTGTGGAATGACAGTCATTGCGTTTATTACACAAAAAGGCCATCTTTAAACCTCTTGAACCACTGATGGCAGCATGATCGGCTTAGACATTCTTCACCAAAAGCCTCTTGTAACATCAAAAAGGTTTCAGAAAACGTTTTGTTCAGTTTCACACAAAACTTCACACAAACACGTTGCTCTTCTTTCACATTCATTTTCATAAAATAGCCAAACTCTATAAAACTAACCTCAAACAAACTGTGTAATGTTACTTTCAGTGATGTTATGATTGATCTGCAAACACAGCTGTGTTCCTGTTGAGTCAGGCAATACAATGCTGCCAACCGCATCGCTGTGAGACATTGCATTCCCATAGTATATAAAAAGTCCTGGTGCTTTTTGATCACACCTCGTATAGTGAAAAATGTGCCAAAAAAACTTAGATTTTAAAACAGTAAGCGGTTTTGAGGTAGCTGATATAGACATTTTATGGGACTTGGTCAAACTTTAATATGCAGGTCCTTATAGTAAATTTAACTAGCTTTCAGATGAAAAAAAATATATCTTGAATCGAACTATTAGTTTTGGAGTTAGTTAGTCTTTAGTAGCCTAAAGAATAGCGAAAAATGTGTTTTCGCGGAGAAGTGCGACCTCAGTGGGAGTGCTGAAATGAGGGGTGTTGAGATCATGAATTATGGGAACTATTATTGACTTCACAGCATCGTTAGGAGTAGTTATAAGGTAAATATACTAAAAGTTCCGGTTCCTGGGGAATTCCGAAAATCCACAGTTTATGGGGGGAAGGGAGAAGGTCCCATATTTAGGTTTTTCGATTATATCTCGAAAACGGCAGACTCTAGAAAAATAAACTGCAGATCAAAATTGAAGCTAATTATATTTCTTATAAAATTGTTTGTCCTATAAAATTGTTGTCCAACTCCCAACGAAGTTCGAGATATAAGTTATTAAAAATCGATAATTACAGAGAAAAAATTATTTATCTCAATTTTTGTCGAACATTTGATTCAAGTGTCAGAAATCGTATATATGAAGTTATAGTAAATTTGATGCTCTACAACTTTGTTTCTAGCGATATTTCTGTTAAACGATCCTGAAAGGCACTAGAAGCAAGTGTCTGTTCGAACTGGTACCCACTTCTTCTTCGCGCTATATCTCGAAATCGGTTAGTTAAAAAAAAAATGATAATAGCAACATTGTAGAGAATTTTACTATCTGCATGTTTTGTAACCATTTTCATTGACGTCTGATGCATAGAAATCAAGATTTAAAGAAAGCAACTGATATATCTACTGAATCTAAGGTCCTGAGATCAGTGACTTTTTACAACTTATTTAGAAGACCAAAACAAAGGTATACGTGCCAGCTTCATTGGTTCATTTACGGAGTGAAATCCTTATTTGACTGGGCCTTTGGTGCTGCTCGGATTGAAAATTTGACAACGTTTTCTTGATAGAAAAAATGGAGATTATTTTTTTGTTTTAGTACCAATGGCACCATTTTGTATCTGAAGTATTGCCCTACCGATCTAAAAAAGAATCATCAAAATTGATTTTCAGAATTGACAGAGTTCTCAACTCGCGTAACGCGATACAAATCAAAAAACAAATACAGATGAGTTGAGAACCTCCGTCGATTCTTAATAAATTTTGATGATTCTTTTTTAGAAATCCGGTTAGTTTTTTTTTTTTTTTTTTCTTAAAAAGCGCTGCATACTTCAGAGGTACAGAGTAACGCGTAATCGCGTAACATACAAAAAAAGCAAATACAGATGTCCGTCAATTCTTAATAAATTTTGATGATTGTTTTTTATAAAAAGGTATATTCCATTGAAATCAACGCAGCACTTTTAAAAAAAAAAAAAAACCAGTTAATAAAAGTCACTGTTATATAACCTTACATTTTAAACATATTTATGATTATGATTATTTAAAATCTCCATAGTAACTAAATCTCCGTCCTAAAGAATAAAGAAATATCGCCACTGGTGGAAGGCGGTGTCTACTTTTAGGCACCCTCAGAAAAAAGCTCAATTCAGTTGAAAGTTATATGATAAATTTGTACCAGGTATTTAATTTTCTTTATCAGTGACTTTATATGTATGTACAAACAACATACACATACCCATTAATGGAAAATATACGTAATGATTTCAACTCCCATTTTGTGTTCAATTTTCCCAATTACATGAAGGTAAGTGGAATGATAACCTCGATAAGTCTTTGTTCAGTAACTCGAAAGTATTTTTCAGGGTAGCTTGAAGATCGAGAATTGACTATATAAACAAAAATACACTAACCACTAAAAAGTAAAAAATAAAAATAATTTTTAGAGAAAAAAACAAAACCGACTTCAAGATTAAACCTACTTACACGAACTTGACTTATATATTCACAATTTATGATCAGTTATTTTTGGAGTCGGTGCCAAACAAAATAAACAGAATTTTAAAAGAAATTGTAATTGTAAAGATCCTCCCACTGTTTCATCACCGCCACACCGCTGTCTCGGGCCATTCGAAAGTGTATTGCAGAGGCAGGATCAAACTGCCATTCTTGGCTGGCACCGACTCCAAAAATAACTGATCATAAATTGTGAATAAGTATATAAGTATCGATAATTTCATTGATTTTCATTTAACGGTTTTCGTTTTGAAGCAATTAAAATATTATTTCTTACTTTTTTAATTAAGTTCGCGTAAGTAGGTTTAATCTTGAAGTCGGTTTTGTTTTTTTCTCTAAAAATTATTTTTATTTATTTATTACGATATATATTGTATGAATGGATCCATAATGCCATCCATTCCATATTCATGTAGTCAACTAACGCTATTCTATTTGCTAGCTATCGAAATGCTCTTTGAGATATCGAATGATCAAACTATCGATATATTGTGCTTTAGTAATCGAACATAAAACATTAGCGTCAGTTATATTATTTATTTCTATTAGTGAAAAGGAGGTAAAATCTACTATATATTTGTCAAATACCACTCACTCATTTAACACGAAATCTAAGAAACCACCGAACGGATTGGAATGAAATTCGATATGTAGCTTCCTCTAGGGCCATAGGTGCTCGCTAAGAAAGGAATTAAAAAAAAATCGGCCTGGATCGCTGCTAATTCGTGAAAAATGCGATTACAATTTTTATTGGGTGAATAATAATAGATTAATTGTCATATGGTATTTGGAAATAAGCTAAGTTAAAAAATAGGTTAGATGTTTAAGCCACACACTTTGACCACAAATTAATTAGATGTTTAAGCCACACACTTTGACCAAAAATTAAGTTCCTTATAGTTAGGAACAAACAAAAATACGGTCGATGTCGAAACCTTATAATATGGTACTTTCTGTGAACTCATGGTGGCTGCAGAGGTGGACACTTACAAGTTTGAGTTGTTTCGTGACGAGAAGCTATTAAAAGACTTATGTTAAAGAGGAGGGTAAAAGACTTACGTTCTCTGGTGATGTCATGTAAGGCCAGTGCGATGTACATATCCCTTACGAGAACCCACCAACATAAAGAAAGCCAACCTGAAGTTAAAGGATAAGCTGTATACAAATATTCTGAGAATCAACCAACTTTTCTTAGATAGACTGTACCGAAGTATATGAAAACCCATCCTAAAATCCATAGAAAGTCTTAAAAAAAAAATTATCAGAAAATAATCCTCATGTTAAACGTGTAGCTGTAACAAAACACAATGAAAGATGTTCAATGGAAAGGTTACAATATGACCGAAAAACTGAATATGCAAAATACAAAACCTTCGATATTGGATCGCGGTCTACTTGAAATTGGTGTTATGCTGTAAAATGGAAGGACGAGAGCCCTGCCATGTGCTGCAGTAACGGGGAAGTCCAACTTCTTCCCTTTCAAGAATATTCTGAACTCTCGCACAACCTCAAAATAATATAAAATTAATTTTTGCAAATTGTCAAATTTACATAATTAAATTATTCTATGACTGGAATTCTTTAGGTTTATTTAAGTAATAATAATTATTAACGTTATGCTTAACTTTTACTAATTTAAGTTGGCCTTATTCCTAATGATATTAAACCGTTGTGGAGCAGGGTACTTTCAGCTAGTTTAACATAAATTATAAATAAATAATTTTTATTGACAATTCATTTTTAAAAATTTTCATATTTTCCCACAAAGACCAGGAATTCCCCAAAGCGTTTCCGACTTTTAAATCTTGCCTTTATTAGATTCCATTTATTTATTTACCTACCATTATATAATTCAAATAAATATAGGTCCGAGGAGTAAACTGATACATAGATGGCATCATGATATTTATAAAAAATGATTTCGCTTTTATCTTTATCTGTACGATTCACTCAGCTTAAATTATATACTTTATTTTAATTAAAACATTTTAAAATACAGCAGTTTGCATTAAGTAAGAAGGTACATGGTATATTTAGTTGAGATAATCAGGGTGGCAGTGGCAGCTGGAGTTTGTGTAATTTGCTCTAAGTGGCCGTTGAGACGTTCCAGGCTAGTCCCCCTCCGTGACTTCTTTACCAACGCCTTCGGATGGTTCTAATTTCCAAGGAGCTGGAATGGATTCCCATCAAAGACTGCCTTTATTAGTTCCACTGTTTAATTAGTAACTTCCAATTAACCGTCAATTAGCATAGTACTTAATTGCCCGTGAAATTAGAGGTCAAAGGAGATCAACTTCTTAGAGATTATTTGTATACTTAATGCGTCTTATTAGAAGAAAGTCTTTGCAAGACTAACCATGTGTTGATATCGTTTTCATTTTTCTTTAATAAAATAAAAGAGGAATAAATAAATAAAAGTGAACCCGCTCCGAGGTCCGATGCCGACTCCACCTCTTTCCATCCCACCCCATCAAAACCCTTATCCCTAAAATTAGCACTGACACAATCCTCCATCCCAATACTACCTTTTCGACTTATATTTATAGGAATTTTATAAAGGTAGATAGATAAATAAATGGCATTAAATAAAGGCAAGATTTAAAAGTCTAAAACGCTTTGGAGAATTCCTCCTGGTCTGAGTGAAAAATCGGGAAAAATTGGGGAATTTTAAAAATTAAAGTTGCAATAAAAGTCAGTAATAATCTTTTAATCTTATTTATGATTGTTGCTAAGCCGTGTCCACACTATGTTGACTGACAATGTCGTTCGACACGATCAACATTGTCGTTCGACACGATTGACAGTCTAATTCACACTAAGGTGCGTCCACACTACGTCGATCCGAGTCGAACGGTTTTGTCGGTCGACAATGTTGAACTAGTGTGGACGTGTCGACCGACTTTGTCGAATATGTCGGGTCGAACCAAACCGCAACCCGAATCAAGTCGGTAAAGATCAAAGAAAGTCGAATCGACAACGACAGTGTGGCCGTGTCGAATGTGTTGTTCGACATCACTGAAGAATAAAACAAATATTATTCAGAAATAAATCTAAATTATGTCAATAAATTAGGAGGAAAATGAAAATGTTTATAAAATGACAGCGGCAGTGGCTAGTCCTTTTCACACTGCCTCTTTGGTCAGCGTTCCAACTGATAACGGGTAACCTCCACCACTGAATAATGACTCATTATACTCGTTTTACTATAAGTAAATATATTGCTTTATTAATTTAAATTTTGTTCTCCTTTATCATGAATTGGAGTGACGAGGATACGTCAATGTTTTTTGTGGAACTCCACTCATTTACTGTATGAAAACAAAAATAAAAGACAAAATGGGTTAACCGAGGTTGCGGATATAGTCCAATAAAATAAGGATTTGGTGAGGAACAATACTGCGGAACTTTTATTCTCAACGGATCTCAATGTTCTTTTGGGGGCTGCTTAATCCGAATTTGAAGTTCTTTTCATCTGAAAGATTTACTTTGTTATTTCTTTAAATTTACTATCATGCCGGTGTATGGAATTTAGATCATATCTCGTAAAAAAAAAACACGTCAGCACTCTAAGAACCCCGTACTGTTGTGAAGTCCTCGTTTTTTTCGGCAAATTTTTCGCTATAACTCCAAAAATATTAGTCCGACCCCAACCATTTTTTTTAATCTCAAAGCTGGCTATATTTACTATCAGATCCTATATAATAAATTTTCATTAAATTCCCATGCCAGCACGCTAAATGTGTATGTTTTGGCAATATACGACGATTTTGACATATTCAGTGGGCTGGATGAGTAATTAACGGGATTTGATAAAAATTAAATACATATATATACACGAGATCTGATAGCAAATTTAACCAGATGTGAGATGAAAAAAAGAAATTTTAGAACTAGAAAAATATTTTCGCAGTTATAGCGAAAAACGTGCTAAAAAACAAATTTGGATTTCACTTGAGGTACGCATGATGATATAGAAGGATCAATACAATTAGGATTGATGAATTAAATGCCACTTCTATTGAGATTATTTTATTTGAAAACTAGTTTCGAATGCTAAACATTCATCTTCAGTTCTAAAACATACAATAAAATTTTCAACACATCAGTACTATGTTACATAGATTAAATATACTAAAGTTTTTTAAAAAGATAAGACAAGAAATCAAGCATAGGCACTCACCTTCGAGGTAACTAAAACACTGAATTTGTGAGAAGTAAAAGGGGGGGCAGGTAGGTTAAGTTTTTAACCTACCTGCCCCCCCTTTTACTTCTCACAAATTCAGTGTTTTAGTTACCTCGAAGGTGAGTGCCTATGCTTGATTTCTTATCTTATCTTTTTAAAAAACTTTAGTATGTTTAATCTATGTAACATAGTACTGATGTGTTGAAAATTTTATTGTATGTTTTAGAACTGAAGATGAATGTTTAGCATTCGAAACTAGTTTTCAAATAAAATAATCTCAATAGAAGTGGCATTTAATTCATCAATCCTAATTAAAATTTGGATTTTATAATAAAACAAGGTTTTTAGCATGTCGTAGGTATTTCACGGGATTTATTATAAATTTTCAGATTCAATACGGGATCTGCTAAGAAATTTAACCGGGTATAAGATGAAATCATGAATTTTGGGATCGGAAAAATATTTTTGGAAAGTACGTAAATTGACCAGTACACACATACCATGGCAACGTGAACTAGACAAAAGCCAACCTTGTCGCCCGACATTGTAGGTTGACCAGGTAGAATGTTTCGGTTCGACCCGACATGAATCGACTAAGTCGGTCGACACGTCCACACTCTTTCGATATTGTCGATCGACGTAGTCCGTTGACACGAATCGACATAGTGTGGACACGGCTTTAAATTTTACCTCCTTTTTACTAGCAGAAATGAATACCATATGTCACGCTAATGTTCCATATTCGATTGCTAAAGCATAATATATCGATAGTTTGATAATTCGATATCTCAAAGAGCATTGGAATAGCCAGCGAATGGAATATCTTTGGCTGCCTATATGGATATGGAATGGATGGCATTATGGATCCATTCATACAATATGAATCAAAAGAAACAAATGAATAGAAGTAAAAAAATAAAAAAATAAATAAAGAACCTCATAATGTATAATAAATACTATTCTATTTGTAGAAAGTAATTTTACAAGTCATTTATTACTTGAATCCACACCGAATATTAAAATTTTTTTTCCAGCGTACTCCCAAAGCAATTTTCCTTATTGTACCCTAACTCGATGCCTGTCTATCTGGATCCAGGATGATTTAGCTTTATATAGCAATTTATTTCAAGTCTCGTTTTTTAATATAAATCCTGACGCTTTTATTAGAAATTATCAATTCCGCAATGTGAAAAATATTAATACGAAATAAGCATTTTTCGAATTATATTTTACTTAAATAGAAATTATTTTAATGGTAGCATATAAATTAGAAAAAAAGGAAATAAATCTTTGTAATTAGTTGGACAGTTTGGAGATTCCAGACTTATCACTGGCTAACTAGTCGGCTAGAAAAAAGGCCTAACCATTTATTGAAAGTGAATTTGAGGAAAATGATTTCAATGAGATGTCAATAAAATGATAAGAGCTACTGACTAATAGCACTAAAAGTTCTATTTTAGAAAGTCTCGAGGCCATCTTCTTTTCAAACGTCTCGGAGGGAAATCTAGAATAAAACCGGAAGCAAGTTGAGACACTAGTGGATGTTAACGATTACTATGGAAGTTAACTAGTATGAGCTAGGTCAGAAACTTGTGGTACATTAAAATGTGGTACACTTACATAAGCGTGTCTCCAGTAAGACCCGCACTACACCGACCAGTTGGATCCTTTCGCTTCACTTCGAGTTTACATTTATCGATAGCTCTTTCACATGTAAATAATCACTTCTACAGTTTCAACTTTGATTGTGTTGTTTAGTTTTTTATATTGATATTTAGTCTTCTTAAATGTAAAAAGGTGAAACAGAAGTTAACAACATGAGGATTAAATGTTTTATCAACTCATGTTTTCTTATTTAATCTTATCTTATGTGTGAAAGTGTTACAAAACTTAAGAAGATTAATTTCTACATGGATTTGGTATTTTATATATTTATAATTGTTGTATCAATTTTAGTGAGAAATTTTCAGTTTACATATTTTCTAAATGGATTTTTTATCCTCTATATTAATTATTGCCCTAAAGTGAGACATATTTTAATATTAATTCAATAAAACACATCGATATAAAAATAATTGTGAGAAAGTAAATTAACATCATAATTTTCAACAAGGATTCTGTTTTATACAGGGTGTCCCGAATTTAAATGGCAAAACTTCAGGAACTTGTAGGGGACCGAAAAACTAAGACAAAAAGTCCTTTAGAAATTTGCTCGTTTTTGCTTAGTTTTAGAAAAAATCCCCCCCCCCAAAAAAAAAAAAAAAAAAGAAAAAGGGTCACAGGTACCGATTATCACCTTTCAAAGTTCGTCAGGCTAGGCAGTGAGATATGTAAACACTTAATGTTATCCTTTACATGCTTTTTTTCTTTACATGTTGGCTTCCTTCTAGGATTATAATTCCTAAATCAGTCTTCAGTCAGTTACTCACAATCAGATATCTTTGTGTGAATAGCATCAGCCACAATGCCGCTGTGTATGTGTATGGTTTCTGTAACGGTAATGCTGTAGAAGCGGTGCGGGAGTATGCGCGCCGATTTCCAAATAGAAGAGTGCCTAATCGACGAGTCTTATCGTTAACTTTTAATAGACTACGAGAGACTGGGTCATTCTTAATATGTAAGGAAGGCGACCAATTCCAGGCAGCAATAAGAGCAGATTATCGGAGAAGAAATTATGCCCAACGCCACTTCGATAATAATCCTGAGACCAGCATCCGAAGAGCATCTACTGCATTAGCAATATCGCGGCAAGCAATATGGCGAACTTTGAAAGGTGATAATCGCTACCCGTACCATCTTCAAAAAGTTCAGAATTTATTACTTAAGATTACGTCAAGAGATTGAATTTTAGTAACTGGTTTCTTGACTAAATTCGGAATGATAATTTATTTCAATTGAAAATTATATGGATCGATGAAGCTACCTTTACAAGAGGAGGAATTGTTAATCAAAGAAATTATCATGTATGGGCTCTTGAAAATCCCAGAGCTGTTAGAGAGAATAGGTTTCAGCATGAATTTGCTATTAACGTTTGGCTTGGAATTTGGAACGGATTACTGGTGGGACCATATTTTTTACCTGGAAGATTGAATGGTATCACATTTACACATTTTTTGGAAAACGACTTTTCTAATTATTTTGATGACATTCCCTTACAGCAGCGGATTGAAATGTGGTTCCAACTCGATGAATGTCTAGCTCATTATAGCAGAGTTGCTCGAGCTTGGCTGGATATAAATTATCCACAACGATGGATTGGACGTGGAAGAGTAGTACCTTGGCCACCCAGACCACCTGATATGACACCCATGGATTTTTCGTATGGAGAACCTTGAAGCAGAAAGTTTATTCGGTGTCAATCAGCTCAAGGGAGCAATTAAGGGACCGAATCATAGATGCAGTGCACCAAATATCATCAGAACAATGTTTAGCTGCAATTTATCAAGTGAGTGCTAGATGTAATGCTTGCATTGGTGCAAGAGGACAACATTTTGAGTAATATTTGGATTAAAAAGAACATAACATAAATATAAATGTAAATAAATAAGCATAAAAATGAAAACTTGTTTTGTTTCTTTTTTTGCGATTTTCTCAAAAAACTAAGCAAATACGAGCGAATCTCTAAAGGTCTTTTTGTCTTAGTTTTCCAGTCCCTTATAAGTTCCTGAAGTTTTGCCATTTAAATTCGGGTCACCCTGTATATTTATAATTTAATATTTACACTTCCCTAACATCACAAAGTTTATCAAAAGTTATCATTACTGATTATTTAGAGTTTCTGAGTAAATAAAGGAAAATAACTTTTCCCCTCGAAAAGTAGCGACAAAACACCGAAATAAATCGGGAAAAGAACCGATAAAAGGTATTCTGGGCGCGCGTAGGAGCTGGAGTCCACTTATGTAAGGGTACGTAAGATGTTTATAGATAAGTTTATTTGTGACTTAGTAAGGAGCATTGGGGTTATTAAAATTTTCAGTAGTGATTTTCTGATATCAGTATATATATTTTAATATTTAAAGTTTTCCTCTATTCCTGATTTGCTAACGTAGATTATACTGAAAGCATTAATAATATTAAGCTTTGAGGTGAAACTATAATTACAGAGTAGATATTTCCAATCTGAGCCTTAATCCATGGAACCGGGACGACAGAGGAAGGATTAGAGACGATAAAGGAACTAACTTAAGGATCAGAGATTGCAGGGTTTCCTTGTAGGAAATCCACCGCAGGGATTCAGAGAGCTAGAAATCGATTATAGCAGGCCTGCACCGTTTGTGAACCAGTAAGGATGCTTTAATAAATTGAAGCCATTTATTTATAAAAAACATTTATTGATGTTATAAAATATTTTCGTATTTAAGTTGGCTTTGAGTCATTTATTTTGAGGATATTATTCATTGAGACGGTATTTGTACACGATCACTGAAGTTTTTATTATTTATTATTTTTGATTAAGTTATTGAAATTTACAACTGAACAATTATATATATCAAGAAAAATGTTTTGATAACGATTATAATCAAATATCAAAACTAAAAAAGAACTACTCGTCAGTAGCACTTCAATAAAAATTCTACACTAGAAGATTTCTAGGCATCTTATTTCAGACGCCTTGGAGGAATAATCAGGAATGGAGTGGGAAGCAAGTTTAGAAACTAGTGGATTTGAGTGGTTATAGAGCTTACTATGAAAGGATGGGTAATATGGGCTAACTCCGCAACATATGGAACACTATGATTAAGTTTATTGGTGAAAAAGTAAGAAGCATTGAGGGTTTTTTGAATGATTTTGTATTGTAAGGATTGGATACGGAATTGGGTGGTTTAGTGGAGTCCCAAAGGTCAACTCTATACGTCTAAATAGGTCTAATCACAGTCATGCAAATAAGTCTTTCGTAGTTAATTAGGAGCTTTGAATGTTTGTCTAGTAAATGTTTAAGTAGTCTGTAACAATGAGCAGTTTCTTGTCGTTTTAGTCTTGTATGTGGGTTCCAAGTAAAACGTTTGTCCAGGTAGAGTCATAGGTAGCGGATCTGTTCAACAGGGATCAGTGGGATATTATTAAAGGATACTGTAGGACAGGAAGTCGTAAGTTTACGGCGAATGGTAGAGGGTATTTGGTGAGATTTGTTTGGACGATCATCATAGTAAAGAAATTTATGATAGTTTTCTAATTCCACTAGTCAATGCATTGAACCTATGTGAAGCTGTTTTTGATATAACAATAGAAATAGAAACATGGGGTAGGGTAATCACTGCTACTACCGGTAAGGGAGAGTTAGCTCCAGTAGGCTGGCGGGACTCACTCGAGTGTGATGGTAGTTACCTAAGATAACCAAGCCAAAGTGTCTTATAAATAAATAAATAATAGCTTAGCGAACCCGAAGGTTTGATTACGTCACCAGCAGCCTTCGATCAAAGACCTTCAACCAACACACCCCATCAAAACCTAAATCCTCAAGATCAACCCTGATGCTATTCTCGAAACTGCTTCCGATACCAAGAAATCGATTCTAGATACATCAGTTTAAAAATAAATAGAAATTATAAAACATAATCCAAAAATATGCTAATAAAAAACAAATCGACCAAAAAAACGATAATAATTCAAGGAATAAATTAGTAAACTGCTAGGAGCATTTATTATACCAAATAATATAAAATATGTTATAAATTATAATTTAAATAATAAAATATTTCAACTTACAAATGCTTATTTTGATAATTATCATTCTAAGATTTCATTTAATGATTAAGAATTTTAAAATTTACTCCACTTTGTAGAAGGACTGGAATTATTTTAATTGAGTATTAGGATACGAAAACTAGTATTTACGCGTAATAAAATATAATATTAATTTTTATTTTGGGACATATCGTTTCTTAAAAATAACAAAAATCTGTAATAAAATGGCACTATTTTGTTGATTAAAAACTATAACGGTATGTATTTATTTCCCAAAAACGATTAAATATATCAAATAAAATTTAATTTGAAGATATTTTAGAGACCTTGTCATAAATAGAACGACACAGCTAATTTAGTTTTGACAAGAAATTAAAAGTAAACTAATGTGAGGGGAGGGTAAACAGTGTTCCGAAATATAAGGCGCGGCTCGAACAACATAAGTGGCTTAGTGTTTATTTTCCATTCCCATTCTCTTCGCCGTTCCCTCTACTCCAGGTTAATTGCCTTATTCTTTAAGGTTATCATGATAGTTATAGTACAAGGGGAGGTGGGAAGGGGTAAGAGTGGCTTATGGTGGGTTTGTTTTGCTAGCTAATGTGTCGTAAGGAATTAACATCGTCAGCAAAGTCGAATGTACAAGAAAAATACCATGTATACCAACGCAAGGCTCAATTACACTTAATGTAAAACAAGCATCCCCCGTCGTAGATTCTCCCGCTCTTATATAAGTAAAGAGATTAGATAACTTAAACTAATAATTGAAGATTTATTTGTTTATCGATAAAAATCTTTTCTTTTTTTTTTATAGCAATTTATAGAAATTTACAACAGTACAAAATATATACATCAAGTAAATGTGTTGTTAACTATTACAATAACATGACAAAACTTGAAAATAACTACTCATCTACACCAGAAGGTCTCTCGGCCATCTTCTTTTTAGACGCCTCGGAGGATTATTGGGAATGGTGTGGGAAGCAAATTGAGTAATTAGGGGAGTAGTTATGGAGCTTACTATTAAAGGATAGGTAACTGGTTTTGGCTTACTCAGCAACATATGGAACATTAAGATCTTTATGGATAAGTTTATTGGTGACAATGTAAGGAGCATTGAGGATTTTTCGAAGGATTTTGGATTGCAAGGATTGGATACGAGATGAATTGGAGATAAAAATCATATATTAAAGAAAACAATAGAGAAGATGAAGAAAAACAAACGAGTACAATACATAGAACAATCGTTTGGCTATGATAATTAATTATAATAAATGATAACAATAAATCATAATAAAAATTGATTAATAATAAAATTATGAGTTACAAAATAAATGAAGAAATCTTGTAAAAGTATACATGTTATCTGTTCTTTTAGGCCCAATTCATACAGAACGGACGTGTAGCGGACGTGGCGCTTTTGTCTCTTCCACATTAGTCCTATTAAAAAAAGTCCGCGCCACGTCTCCGCCATGTCCGTTCTGTGTGAATTGGAACGTTTGTTTAATAGGAGTGACGCGGAAGAGACAAAAGTCCGTGCCACGTCTCTTTGCCGCCACTCGTGGCGTACAAGAGAGGCACGTCACTTCCTTGCTCCTCGAAAAAAAAAAAAAAAAAAATTAAATGTGATGATTCACCCTTATTAAATTGTTGATATATATGTATGTAACTTCAATATCAAATTTTATCAAAGTAGTTTTTATATCCGATTCACCCTCTCCCTTCCCCCCCCAAAAAAAAAATTAAATGAGTGATGATTAACCCTTATTAAATTGTTGGTATGTATGTATGTAACTCCACTATCAAATTTTATTAATTTTATTTTTATGTCCAAAGAGACAAAAGCGCCACGTCCGCGCCACGCCTCCGCCACGTCCGTTCTGTGCGAATTGGGCCTTATAATGTATATAACATAAATATCCATGTTTTACATTTGCTCGGAAGATTGAAGATCCAGGAGATAAAGAAATAGATGAAGTTTAAAGGAAGTAAGAGTGGTGCTTTTTTGTATTGATATGGGCAATGTATTCCATAAAGAGGAAGGCGGATAACAAAGGATTTTTCGAAGGATACAGTTCGATGTGTAGGAGTGCACAGGTTGATAGGTTGGGTTCTAGTATTTAAGTGGTGGATGGAGGAGCGCAGAGTAAGGAGGTCATGGATATAGGTGGGTTTTTTTGTTTTCAAGGATCGAAATATGAGTGCACCTAGGAAGTATTGACGTCGGAAACTGGGGTAAAGCCAACCAATTTCAGAATACCTGTGAGATATGTGAACGTCTAGGAATCCCAAAAATAAATCTAATGAAACAGTTCATTAATATTTTACACCTCACTTCTAGCTCACTAGACAGTCCTCCATATACTGTGCATCCGTAGTCAAAGTAGGGAAAGCAAGAGAAGATACCAAAAGTTGACGAGTACTTAGTAGTAATGAATCGCCGTGATGATGTTATCTACATTTATATATATATATAATGTATATATATATATATATATATATATATATATATATATATATATATATATATATAATATACATATATATAAAAGAGCTTTATTTCACGGAATTTTACAATTTACAATTTTGTAACATATTTGTATAATACATGTTTTGGTAATTAAAACAATTCACACTATAATTGCTGTTTAGTAACAATGTTAAACTTAGAATACATTTTTTAAAACTGTTGGCAAAACTGACAAGAAAAAACTACTAAAAAAAAATAAATAAATTAAAAAAAATCAAATAAAAAAAAAAATAAAAAAATCGCGGTGATGGAAAAGTAGTTTAAGTATAGAAATATAGCATTATTCCTTCAATGATACTTTCACACATTGCAGTAATTTTTAACCTGCTTAAAATTGTACTCATTAGGTGGTTGAAGATTACTTGAAAGCATAATTGTACTCTAATTTTTTATTTTAATTTATATCTAATCATCCTAACCATCTGACTCAATCCTTATAACCCTCCCAGAAGATTGAAATGGCAATGGCCTCGAGACATTTTGTAATGCAAAGTTATGTTAGAGTCCTGGTAATGACCAGCTTCTCTACTCAGCTGAGAGAGCAGCGCTGTGATCTCTTCGGGTCTTGACTCGACTCCCAATAAGTAAGGGAATAGGCTCGATTCAGGGCTTCCCGAGCTGAGTGTGTCTGCATTGTTCATATAGTATCAATGTATCTTAATTTCTTGTATTTTAATTTTTCCTCACTTTTAAAAAAAAAAAAAATTATCGGATTTGACGACCTAAGGCCTACAATACATTGGACCGCCAGTAATTACGGTCTTCCCAATCTCCTTCCGCTAATCCTCTTGCCGCCATTACCTCCTCGACTCCTTGATCCCATGTTTTCCTTGGGCGGCCTCTTTCTCGCCTTTCTTCAAGGACGTAGTTTATTATCTTCTTTAGCCATCTTTCCGGCCCCATTCTTCTCAGATAGCGGTACCACAGCAGCTGTTTGGTGTAAACTACAATCATTTCCGCCTTAACGATATTTCGTATGGCAGAATTAGTTACCCGTTGAACCCTGGAAATGCGACAGCTTCTTCTCCAAAAATCCATTTCGACAGCTTGTAAGCTCTGTGCATCTCTCGTTCCAACCACCCACATTTCCGAACCCTAAAGGATTACTCTTTCTAATAAGGAGAGGCAAATCCTCTTCTAGGTTTCTTAATTTAATTATTATTTAATTTTTTGTGATTAAAAGTAATTAAAAGTTTTTTTTTTATGATGATAATTCGTTTTATTTTTATCTTTTATTATTCTTAATTGTGTGTGTATGAGAACTTGATATATGGTACGAATGAATACATCATTAGCACTGTTACTTATTTCCCTTAACTTAGGCAGATTGTACATCTATTTTAATAAAAGTTTTAAAACAGAAAAAAAAAATTATATTTATGAGTTTGTAATCCAGATAGACAGATACTATTAAGAAACTTGCGGATGATAGCTAAAGGCCCGTGAAACACATTTTTACACACAATATCAAAAAGCAAAGGATAGGCATTTTGGTTTGGTGATAATGTTTATTCGGCAGAAATAAGTTTATTCATTTCATCTAATTCAATTTTTTTTTTATTCTTCATTTATTGGTATTTACAACTGAACAAAATAATATACATCAAGTAAATGTGTTGATAGAGAATAAAATGACTTGTAAATAACTTGTGAAGAACTACTTAATAGTAAGACTTCAATAAAAAAATATAAACTAGCAGGCCATCTTCTTTTCAGACGCCTCGGAGGATTATCGGGAATGGAGTGGGAAGCAAGTTGGGAGACTAGTGGATTTGAATGGTTATGGAGTTTACTATGAAAAGATAGGTATCTGGTTTGGACTAAATCAACAACATATGGAACATTGAGGTCTTTATGGATAGTTAATTTATAAAGTAGGGAGCATTAAGGGTTTTGGATGGTAAGGATTGGATATGAGCTGAATTGGATGGTTTAGTGGATCCCAAAACTCAACTCCGTACGTCCAAATAGGTCTAATCACAGTCATGTAAATGAGTCTTTTGTAATTAATTGGGAGCTTTGAATGTTTGTCTAGTAAATGTTGAAGTAGTCTGTAACGACGAGCAGTTTCTTGTCGTTTTAGTCTTGTATGTTGGTTGAATTTAAATTTCTAACCATACATTTATATAGCAGTGTGGCAAACCTCTTTTCTGCCACTCAGTGTGGTGCATTTAAATACTTATTATTGTAAATTTTCTTCTTATCTTCCGAATTCGGCCATCTGTAGTCAACTACGTTTAACAATTTATTTCTTACTCTTCCATTCTTTTAATAATTCTTCATTGCACTCTCTACTGATTTTTTTCCTTTCATCTGACCACTGTCTATTAATTCGGGTTTTTTAACTATTACTAGATCAAAGCTCCCAATTCGAAAAATCCTTAATGCTCCTTAATTTGTCACCAATAAACTTATCCATAAAGATCTTAATATTCCATGTCTGCCAGATACCAATCCTTTCATAGTAAGCTCCATAACCACTCAAATCCCCTAGTTTCTCAACTTGCTTCCCACTCAATTCCCGATAATCCTCCGAGGCGTCTGAAAAGAAGATGGCCCAGAGATCTTCTTGTGTAGATTTTGTTTTTTATTTTTTTTACTTAAGTGCTACTGATGAGTAGTCCTTCTCAAGTTTAGGCATGTTATTGTAAACTTTTTTTTAAACACATTTACTTGATGTATACTTGTACAGTTGTAAGTTTCAATAAATTGATTTAAAAAAAAAAAAAAAAAAAAAAATTATTACTAGAAGTTTGATCTTGTTGACTGCTGTCCGAAATCTTTCTCTGTCCCAAATTGAATCCTGTTGAATATATCCTACCATCATATATATTTTGCCATGTATTCGTATTCTGTTTTTTCTTTACACTGTACCCTGCCCCACCAGTCACTGTCCCTCAGACCTCTTCCTGCCATTTCCTCCGCTATTCCATCCACCCATCTCCTTGCTGGTCGCCTTTCTATTTCTCAAAAGGTTCCATTTTCTTACCATTAAAATTTTCATAATGATAACAGTCTAGTTGGCTGTTATAATGAATGGAGAAGAAAATGATGAGGGATGAAGTCAAAGTAACACCACGTCTAAGAAGGAATTCTTTAATACGTGCCAACGTTTCGACCTTGCAGGTCTTCTTCAGGGCCACCGGACCACACTTGTGTGGAGAAGGACGATGACAGATTAAAGAATTCCTTCTTAGACGTGGTGTTACTTTGACTGCATCCTTCATCATCTTCTTCTCCATTAAAATTTTCTTTGTTAGTATCCTCTCATCCATTCTCATGAAATATCCACAGAATGTCAATCTACGTTTCCTCATTGCATCACTTAATTTTTCAATATGTTGATATATTTCTGTATCACTTTTTAGTTTAAAACCTTCTTCAGCCTTTCTCCTAATATTTTCCTCAACATTTTTCTTCCCTTCATTTCCATATTTTTAATTCCTCCTTTTTTATAGAGAAACAAACATTCAAAAGCATTGTTTTGTTAGCTCATGTGTCATAAGGTATAAACATCGTCAGCAAAGTTGGATGTAAATACGAACTATTCACCTATTATAAATTGTATTATTACTAGACAAACGTTCAAAGCTTCCAATAAATTACATAATACTCATTTACCTGACTGTGACATTTGGACGTACGGAGTTGAGCTTTGGGGCTCCACTAAACCATCCTATTCATCTCGTATCCAATCCTTGCATTCCAATATCCTTCAAAAAATCCTCAATGGTCCTTATTTTGTGACCAATAAACGTATCTATAAAGATGTTAATGTTCCATATGTTGCTGATTTAGCCCAAGCCAGATATGTATCCTTCCATAGTAAGCTCCATAACCTCTCCAATCCACTAGTCTCCCAACTTGCTTCCCACTCCATTCCTGATAATCCTCCGAGGCGTCTGAAAAGAAGATGGCCTAGAGACATTTTAGTCTAGATTTTATTGAAGTGTTACTATTGAGTAGTTCTTCACAAGTTATTTACATGTCATTGTATTCACTATCAACACATTTACTTAACGTACATTATTTTGTACACTTGTGAATATCAATTAATGGAAAAAAAAAATTATTATTGCTAAACCTTCCTAGAACGGACTTGTACAGATGTAGGCGTATTCATCAATTCTGAATAGTATATATCCTTCAACACATATTCATATTTAGTTTTCATAAGGTACACATTATTACCTTATGAAAACTAAATGTAATAATTTTAAACCAATATGTTTAATTAAATCTTTAAATCATGTTAAGCTCCATGAGTGTTTTCGTAGGGGGAGTCAAGGGATCTCTTTGTGGTAGCTATCGAACTATCGAGGTATCGAGCGGAAGGGCTCAAAAGCCGTTCTAATGACCTTAATGAAAGCTTCCTTTCAGCAGTTCGTTAATGCACGTTCACTCCCACGAAAGCACTAAACCATCTGTTCGATCGGTTGTGGTTGGGCAAATACCGCCAGCTATAACCGTCGGAGTAATTTGATTTGTCCACAGCATTTGATATGATATGGTGGAAACATGATTCAGCAATATTATATTATATAGAGCGCAAAATCAGCCCTAATATTTCAATTAAATTTAATTAAATTCAGAAAGCCCATTGGACGTCAAGAAATAATACAATTAGGATCGATGAATTAATTGCCACTTCTATTGAGATTATTTTATTAGAAAACTAGTTTCGAATGTTAAACATTCATCTTCAGTTCTAAAACATAACAAATTTTTTAACACATTAGCACCATGTTACAGAGATAATATATACTAAAGTTTTCAAAAATGTAAGACAATAAATCAAATATTGGTACTCACCTGAGAATATTTTACAGATATCTGAAATATATCCATCGTGGAAAAAAGAAGGGGACATATATGGGATCCAATAGTAAACCCCAAAAATTTAACCTACCTGTCCCTTTCCCCTTTCCACGATGGATAAATTTTAGATATCTGTTAGATCTCCTGAGGTGAGTACCAATGTTTGATTTCTTATCTTAAATTTTCGAAAAATTTAATACATATAATCCATGTAACATAGTACTGATTTGTTGAAAATATTGCATTTTTTAGAACTGAAGATGAATGTATAACATTGGAAACTAGTTTTCTAATAAAATAATTCCAATAGAAGTGGCGATTGATTCATCAATCCTAATTCTATTGATCCTTCTATACTATCATAGTGTACCTCAAGTGAAGTATCAATTTTTTTTTCCGATGTAGGATCACAAAAAAAATTAAGAGCGAATGTAGATTGCATTTTTCCAAAAGTGTTTAAGAATCTGTGTGCAATTTATTTTATAGGTATCGTTTTGTTCCTTGTTTGCCAAAATTATAGTTGTTTACGTTATTTAGGCATGTTTTAAGTGATTATTTTTTTTTTAATAATATTTTGTTGGTATAGTCTAGTATTTTTTATCGTTCCTCAATAATCCTTTAAAAATTGTTCAATTTTCTGTATTTTTTCAATGAAAACATTGTAATTTACAATAGTTTCCTTTAACAAAATCCTTACAAGCAGAGAAAAAAATCACTATACTAATATCCAAACACTATCAAGAAATGACTTGCATCTCATAACTACTATCAAGCTTTGACTTAGTTCCAGAATACGTTTCTAATGCTTTTTTAATTGAAAAAAGATGGTGGGGCAAAGTCACGGGTATCCGGTTGACTTTGCACCAAAGTTTAAAAATAATAAAATAATTATACGTTTTGTAAATTTTGCAATTCCAAGATTATGCGAGGAATCAACACCATTTTAAAGCTTATTATTCAAAGCAAATATTTCAATACATGCATTTTAAACATTATTGATTTACCGTTTTACGGTACTATTAAAGTATTTCTTCTTCTTACTTGCCGATATTCTGAGCTTGGGTGGCTCTTTCCTAAATTCCAACGGCAATACTTTCTGGGTACTTTCCAATTCCAATGTCTAAAAACCAAAATACCTTCCTATACTCTTGATTTATTAACTCTGCGTTCTTCTATCCACCTCCTAAACACTAGATCCCAACCTTTTAACCTATATATCCCCTCACATAAAACCGCTACCTTTGACAAATCCTTTATCATTTCTGCTACCTCCTTCTGGAATTCCCTACCCCCTTCTATTCATAAAGCAGCTTCCATAACTTCCTTTAAAAATAATTTATTTATGTACCTTTTAGACAACCAATATTCCGCAAATATGTCAATAATCAAATGAATACTTAGAATTACTTTCTTTTCTTATTTTTCTCTCTTTCTTTCTTTTATCTGTTCATATACATACGATTGTGTTTTATGTTACAATTATTATTTCATATATTTTTTTTCCTGTTAAAATGTATGCTGTAATTACAGAAGCATCTAATTTGTAAATAATAGGCCTGACAATTTTACATTTTTTACTGTGCATTATTTTTATTCTCACGGGACAGTAAGTCCCAGAATAAAGTTTATTTTTTCATTTTCATTTCATTTCTCTATTCATCTTAACAGTCAACTATACTTTTATCATTAATTAATTATAATAATTAAGGACAATAATTATACAACCTCTATATCAGTTTTAGTTTCACATCTTATGTTCTGCATACCTTTGTTTCCTACAATACCTTAAGCTATTCCCAATATCCCTGGATATTCCTGTAATGATATTTCCCTAGGCCTGTGATCAATTTCCGGCCCAGGTATTCGGGAGAGGACCATCTTCCATACTCCACGTTCCATACATGAATAAATTGGTTCCCATTGAATATAAAACGGCTATGAATACATTCGGCCCCAACAGGTCGGATTTGTATCGGGTATTCTATTGGAATGTATTTCCCAATCAATTCGGGGGCATTTCATGCCTTGAGGCCTTAAGGAAAAGTTATGGAAATCTTGAGTACGTGTCGGGAAAATGCTCTGTTATTTAGCTCGAACCTTATCGCACCCTTCAGGTTGAAGTTTGTAGAGCCCGGCCAACTTTATAGAACTTCCTAAATGGAGTGGACGCTTTAACATAGTGCGGGTTCTATTTAGATTAAATGATAAATCTATTACTATATAAATATATATTAATTAGGATTGATAAATAAATTTCCACTTCTATTGGTAAATACTCGAATACTAATTTCGAATGCTAAATACTAATTAGATTAAATTCCACTTCTATTGAGATTATTTTATTTGAAAACTAGTTTCGAATGCTAAACATTCATCTTCAGTTCTAAAACATACCAACATTTTTTCAACACATCAGTACTATGTTACATAGATTATATATACTAAAGCTTTTTAAAAAGATAAGACAAGAAATCAAGGATAGGCACTCACCTTCAAGGTAACTAGAACACTGAATTTGTGATAAGTAAAAGGGGGCAGGTAGGTTAAGTTTTAGATTTACAACGGGGTTTCCCTTATGACTCATTGGGTTTTTCCGTTCCTATGGGAAATAAATTTAAAATGGGGTTATTGGATATGTTAATCTGATCATTTAAACAAAAATCTGGATCGGTTTTGAACGATTTTATTATTTCTAGTGATTCAAAATTATTTAATTTTAGGCTATTTTCTACTTGATGTAATATTTATACTCCCGAGTCTTTATTAAATTTGTGGTTATTTTCATTTAGATGAATAACGAATTTTGGGTCTTATTATGTATGCTCTTATATGTTCATTTACTGATGACTGTAAAGCAAAATACACGAGAAAAACCGGACGATTAGTAAATCAAAGAGTAAATGAACATACAAGAGCATACACTAATAAGACCCAAAATTCCAATTTCGTTATCCATCTAAATGAAAATAACCACAAATTTAATAAAGACTCGGGAGTAAAAATATTACATCAAGTAGAAAATAGCCTAAAATTAAATACATTTGAATCACTAGAAATAATAAAATCGTTTAAAAACCGATCCAGATTTTTGTTTAAATGATCAGATTAACATATCCAATAGCCCCATTTTAAATTTGTTTCCCCTAGGAACGGAAAAACCCAATGAGTCATAAGGGAAACCCCGTTGTAAATCTAAAACTTAACCTACCTGCCCCCCTTTTACTTCTCACAAATTCAGTGTTTTAGTTACCTCGAAGGTGAGTGCCCATGTTTGATTTCTTGTCTTATCTTTTTAAAAAACTTTAGTATATATAATCTATGTAACATCGTACTGATGTGTTGAAAAAAAAAATTTGTATGTTTTAGAACTGAAGATGAATGTTTAGCATTCGAAACTAGTTTTCAAATAAAATAATCTCAATAGAAGTGGCATTTAATTCATCAATCCTAATTGTATTGATCCTTTTATATCATCATGCGTACCTCAAGCTAAACACTAATCTTTAGTTCTAAAACATACAAAATTTTCAACACATGAGCACTATGCTACGTGGATTAGATATGATAATGTTATCAAAAATGTAAGACAAGAAAGAAATCAGACTTTAGAACTCCTGGAATTGAAATGAATTTATGTTACTGGTAGCTTGGCTGTGGATTTGAACAATGAACAACATTATTATTTTATGTAGTCTATTAGTATTTATACTTCGTTATTAACATTCGCCTATTTGTAAACTATTTTACTAATTTCTTCTAATAAGCAAGTCTCAAGGATAAAAGTCTGTTGTAATGATGAATATAAAAAAAAAAGTTTTTACAAGATTTTTTTCTTTAATTATTAAACATTTATTATTATTATAGTAATGTCTATACTTGACTGCAAATTTCATACGAAAAAACGCAATACATGGAAAATACGACCAGAAAATGATTAATTGATCACAACATACAGTAAAATCATACAAGTCCGGCACTTCAAATACCTTGGTAAACCCATACAATCCTCTGGTTTAAACAGAATCGCCAACGAACAGAGAATCGTAAAGTTGAAGAAGGCCTACAGATTAATATGGAATCATTGCAACAAGAAGTGCATTTAGACAAACGCCAACCTAAGACACTATCAGTGTCTTAACAGTGATCCTTCCGGAAGACACCTATGGAGCACAAACAATGGTCATTGGTGGGCACTCCAAAATGAGAGAAATAGAAAAAAAAGAACGAAAAATTTTAAGGAAAATATATGGAGCAATCAATAAAAATGGACATTGGATGAAAAGATCTCAGAACGAACTTTATTAACAGGCCAGCATAATAGCAGATGTGAGAAGAAAACGCAGAGCCAGATTTTACACGGACATCTATAGGATGGAAAGCTACAGATTGGCATAGAAATCGTTGAAAGTTATAACGGCAAACTAATGTGGCACAGAGGGACCTGCAGCTGATCGATATGCAAAATTTCAAAGATCGTAAGGAATGCCGGACCAAAATCAACAATATGACATTGAACAAAGAACACAACGACAACCAGCAAAAAAGTGGAAGAGAAAACATTCTAAAAGAATGAAGAGACTCTGGGAGGAAAGATGGAGGAATAACCGAAAATGGAGTAATTTCAAGTTCAATCGCTCTCCTCAACAGGAATATTCATAATAATAATAATAATAATAATAATAAATATTAATGTCTATATTTCCCCTCAAAAAAATTTCGATCATTAATTACAATAAAACAAGTTAGATAATCATAATATACTTTAGTTGGACCCTTCAATAGAAAATATTTACACAAACTTCTAATTCCTACCTTTTCAGGAAACTGCACAGCGAGTAGTGTTCAATTCTGAAACAGACAAACAAGTTTAAATAATTTACAAATCTTATTATTATAGGGAGGCGCGATAGCTCAGTGGGTAAGGCACTTGACTATCAAGCTCCCGGGCCCGAGTTCGAGTCCGACTGAAGGCAGAAAATTTATTTTCTGTTATTTCGGCCGTGGATCGAATTCGAGGTCGGGAGACCCTCCTGGGGCACACCCAGCCTCTTAAAAAGTGGGTACCCTTAATTGGGGGAAAAACCTGGCGGTTGAGCGTGAATTCTAGCCAAATCACCTCCTTTCTTAATCGTTGGCTGAGAAACAGTACAGCCTACCTAAGTACTGAACCCGAGACCCTTCATGGGTTGTGAGTGGTACAGGTTTTTTTTTTTTTTTTTTATTTGTAATTATTAAGTATTTAGTTAAGTGTAAAATATATTATTATTACAGTATTATTTTTTAATTATTCATTCGGTGAAAGTCCTTAGAGCAGGATCAGGACCTCCTCAATAAGTCCCCTCCAGCGGCGCCATCCTCTCACTCCTGCGGAGTGAAAGAGATCTTGTTCCACGTCATCTTGTTATCTCAATTCCGGTCGCTCTCAAATTCTGACTTTTTTAATAGTAATATTTTATTTCATTTATATATTTATAAGATTTATACTATATTCAAAAATTAAAGTGACAACAAATGTAAGCGAATCCGTATTAAGGAACGCTTTCATCAATTTTATACTAAACTCTGCCTGAGAATTTTGGACTATTACAAAATACAAGAACATTTCTTAGTCGGGATTCAGGTTTTATTGCAGGTTAAGAGAAGCAATCGTATAATACAATATAGATTTAGATTAGACTGTTTTCATTTATTTCAACATTTATTAGACAAACGTTCAAAGCTCCCAATTAATTACAAAATACTAATATACATGACTGTGATTAGACTTATTTGGACGTACGGAGTTGAGCTTTGGGACTCCTCTAAACCATCCAATTCATCTAGTATCCAATCCTTACAGTCCAAAATCCTTCGAAAAATCCTCAATACTCCTTACTTTGTCACTAATAAACTTATTCATAAAGATCTTGATGTTCCATTTGTTGCTGATTTAGACCAAACCAGATAGAAGATGGCCCAGGGACCTTTTAGGGTAGAATGTTTATTAAAGTGCTACTGATGAGTAGTTCTTTTCAAGCTTTGTCATGTTATTGTAATAGTTAACAACACAATTACTTGATGTATAGATTTTGTACAGTTGTAAATTTCAATAAATTGATATAGAATAATAAAATAGATTTTTCTCAGAAGCACAGCGAGGCACCTATTAGTGTAATTTTGTCATATTATTTACCAATTATTTAAATGTGGAAATTTTCAGTTAACTCTAAAGAACATATAGCTTTAAGAATTCCTATTCTTCACTACCTTAGATGCCAATATATATTCTTGTCTTACATTTAAAATTACTGTTTTAAATTAAATATAATCTTATTTAATAAATATATGTTTATATCTGTATTTAATAAATAATATAATCGATTCGGGCCCGAACAGGGTATAACAACTTAAGAATTAATGGTTTGATGGCTTTGTTCAAGAACACTTATTAATACAAAGTTTCAGTTGAGAAGTTAGTGAAAAGTTGACAAGTTTGTCTCAAACTTCCCTCTAAGGGACCGATGGCTTTTGGCTGAGAACTTTCCCAATATAACCTAATAATAGCCATAACTTATTGCAAGTACACAAGTACAACAAGAGTAATATTATTTTTGGTTTTGTTTAACGTTGTAATGAATTGAATTGAAATAAGTCCTTAAAGAAGGTAGCTGCTATATTTATATATTATTTCTTTATTTATGTAATAGATTGTATGTTTTTCTATTTAATATTTATTACTGTAAAACAGCGTGACTTTGTGCCACTTTTGTTGAACTTCATTCTTTAACTAACTATCAATAATGTTTAAAATGTATGTATTAAAATATTTACTTTGAATAAAATGCCTTAGATTCATCGCATAATCTTGAAATTGCAAAATTTACAAAACTTATAATTAATTTTATTGTTTTTAAACTTTGGTACAAATTCAACCGGATACCCGTTACTTTGCACCACCGCATTTTTTCAGCATTAAAAACGTATTCTGGAGCAAAGTCAAAGCTTAATAGTAGTTATGAGATGCAAAATCATTTCTCAATAGTATTTGGAATTTTGCCTAGTGATTTTTTTTCTCTGATTCTAAGGATTTTATAAAAGGAAACAATTGTAAATTACGATGTTTTCATTAAAACGAGAAAAAAAAAATGCACAATTTTTAAAGGTTTATTGAGGAACGATAGAAAATACAAGAACATAACAACAAAATATTACATAGAAACAAAATAACGTAAACAACTATAATTTTGGTAAACAAGGAACAAAACGATACCTATCAAATAAATTGCACACAGATTCTTAGAGAAACACTTTTGGAAAAATGCAATCTGCAATAGTTAGACAAAAATTGTTAAATATAAAACGAACACTATGGCTTGAAAAAATTTAAAGCTATAACTAGGCAAAATGACAAAAACCTTATTAACAAGAAGCAAAACGCTATCCCAAATAATTTGGATTTCAACCAGGCTATTAACTCCTTAACTTCAAAATATCCTCGTTAATTGATTTTTTTAGGAGGAGCAATGCTGCTTAAGACTTCTTCTCACAGGGAGGTCACCTTGCGCCAAAATATACTTGGTGCAAAGTCATTCCTAATTCATATCAAAAAGGGGATTCTATTTTATTTTTAAATACCATGACTTTTGGAAAATATTTCGAGCAAATTGAATATCATATATTTAAATTACAAAATAATTATAGAATAAAATTAATGCAAAACTTAATCGATTTTAGAAATATTAAGCTGTTGAAAGCACGACTTTATCCCATAAAGGAATCACACCTCTTGAAACACTACAATCAACTAACTGTTATAAAACATGAGATGTAACTAGGATCAGCGTGAAAATTCCTTAGACACAATTAGTGTTGTCTTAAGTAAGTAAGAAATATCAAATATCTTTCATTTAGACAACAACAAAACACTTTTTCCTCAACTGAATATTTTTAGTGACCTTGGTGCAAAGTTAACTCAAAGTGCAAAGCCGTTTTATGGTATTCACTTTATTTTATGAATTACTGAATTTTTGATCTATTAAATCATTGCAAGATGACGTAAAACTTGAAAACAATGAATATAACATAGGATTTTGGTTTTTCAATTTAGAAAAAAGAAAAAAAAGAAATCTGTCCACCTATGATAGATGGGTCTTTGGTCAAGGAATATTATTAAAGGATACTGTATGGTAGGAAGTGGTAGCTTTACGATGAAGAATTTATTTGTTGAGATTTGTTTAATTTTAATTTCCATTTATTACAGCATTCACAAAGATTTGTGATATGAGATTGGAGTGATTGAGAAGCATAATTAATTGAAGTTTTTTTTCTTTCATCATTTATTGATATTTACAACTGTACAAAACAATATACATTAAGTAAATGTGTTGATAGTGAATTCATTGGCATGTAAATAACTTGTGAAGAACTACTCTCTAGTAGCACTTCAATTAAAATGGAGCTTACTATGGAAGGATAGGTATCTGGTTTAGGCTAAATCAGAAACATATGGAACATTAAGATCTTTATGGATAAGTTTATTGGTGACAAAGTAAGGTGCATTGAGGATTTTGGATTGCAAGGATTGGATACGAGATGAATTGGATGGTTTAGTGGAGCCCCAAAGCTCAACTCCGTACGTCCAAATAGGTATAAACACAGTCATGTAAATGAGTCTTTTGTAATTAATTGGGAGCTTTGAACGTTTGTCTAGTAAATGTTGAAGTAGTCTGTAACGAGGAGCAGTTTTTTGTCGTTTTAATCATGTATGTGGATTCAAAGTAAGATGTTTGTCCAAATGGATTCCTAGGTAGCGGATCTGTTCAACAGGGATTAGTGGAATATCATTAAAGGATACTGTAGGGCAGGAAGTCGTAGGTTTTACGAAGAGTAAAGGTTATTTGTTGGGATTTATTTTTATTCTCCAATTTCGAAACCATTCTTGAATGTTAGTAATATGAGATTATAGTGATTGGGATGCAACGAAAGGATTTTAATTTACTGATAACACACATGAGTCATCAGCATAAGTGGTGAGGGCAGTTGATGAGTGGGGATATCAGCTGTATTTTTAACAACTAAAACCGTGAACCCCTTTAAAATTTTTAGCTAAGAAAATAAAGGAATCGATTGTGTTGAATGTTTCGATTGTCAGTCTATAATCGATAAAATATAAGAATAATATGGTAGGTAGCATTTGCATTTAGCGTATGGCAGTTTAGTTGAGTCGTTCAGGAATGACATCAACGATCGATTATTATTCGAGAGGAGAACGTATTCGTTTGTTTTGTCTAAAGGGCCATGGCCGACCTGGTGTACTCACAAACAACCCTCTTCAAACGCTGACTGAACTCAACGGTTGGAAAACTTCTAAAATAAACATAGGCCTCAAATAAAACCAAAACTTCGCCCTCAAAGGAAATGCCCGATTCTAAATGAATTCTCTTATACATTTTATCCATTTTCCGTAGTGTGTAAACTACAAGAAAAAACAATTAAAATAGAACAATATTTCGTTCTCTCAAAGAATTTGATAGTAATAAAATCTTTTCTTATCATTGTACTTATTGAATACATGAGTACCTGTCATCAAATTACTCATTGCCATTGAGTGAGGCAGCTTGTAATTATTCAAATAAATAATTAAAATTATACAAATTTTGAGAACATCTCCTATTCGATTTGCAGTTATTTGGTATACATTAAATTTATTATTGCATCCTAATCAACTGTCGATTAAATTTCAAAATCGAATTTTATTTCATTTATATATTTATAAGATTTATAATATATTCAAAAATTAAAGTGACAACAAATGTAAGAGAATCCGTGTTAAGTAACACTTTCATCCATTTTATACTAAACTATTACTACTACAGTATTATTTTTTAATTATTTATTCGGTGAAAGTCCTTAGAGCAGGATCAGGACCTCCTCAATAAGTCCCCTCCAGCGGCGCCATCCTCTCACTCCTGCGGAGTGAAAGAGATCTTGTTCCATGTCATCTTGTTATCTCAATTCCGGTCGCTCTCAAATTCTGACTTGTTTAATAGTAATATTTTATTTCATTTATATATTTATAAGATTTATAATATATTCAAAAATTAAAGTGACAACAAATTTAAGCAAATCCGTATTAAGGAACGCTTTCATCCATTTTATACTGAATTCTGCCTGAGAATTTTGGACTATTACAAAATACAAGAACATTTAGTTAGTCGGGGATTCAGGTTTTATTGCAGGTTAAGAGAAGCAATCGTATAATACAATATAGATTTAGATTAGATTGTTTTCATTTATTTCAACATTTATTAGACAAACGTTCAAAGCTCCCAATTAATTACAAAATACTATATACATGACTGTGATTAGACCTATTTGGACGTACGGAGTTGAGCTTTGGGACTCCTCTAAACCATCCAATTCATCTCGTATCCAATCCTTACAGTCCAAAATCCTTCGAAAAATCCTCAATACTCCTTACTTTGTCACTAATAAACTTATTCATAAAGATCTTGATGTTCCATTTGTTGCTGATTTAGACCAAACCAGATAGAAGATGGCCCAGGGACCTTTTAGGGTAGAATGTTTATTAAAGTGCTACTGATGAGTAGTTCTTTTCAAGCTTTGTCATGTTATTGTAATAGTTAACAGCACAATTACTTGATGTATAGATTTTTTACAGTTGTAAATTTCAATAAATTGATATAGAATGATAAAATAGATTTTTCTCAGAAGCACAGCGAGGCACCTATTAGTGTAATTTTGTCATATTATTTACCAATTATTTAAATGTGGAAATTTTCAGTTAACTCTAAAGAACATATAGTTTTAAGAATTCCTTCCTCTTCACTACATTAGGTGCCAATATATATTCTTGTCTTACATTTAAAATTACTGTTTTAAATTAAATATTATCTTATTTAATAAATAATATAATCGATTCGGGCCCGAACAGGGTATAACAACTTAAGAATTAATGGTTTGATGGCTTTGTTCAAGAACACTTATTAATACAAAGTTTCAGTTGAGAAGTTAGTGAAAAGTTGACAAGTTTGTCTCAAACTTCCCTCTAAGGGACCGATGGCTTTTGGCTGAGAACTTTCCCAATATAACCTAATAATAGCCATAACTTATTGCAAGTACACAAGTACAACAAGAGTAATATTATTTTTCGTTTTTGGAACTCTGCCTGAGAATTTTGGACTATTACAAAATACAAGAACATTTCTAAGTTGGGGATTCAGGTTTTATTGCAGGTTAAGAGAAGCAATCGTATAATACAATATAGATTTAGATTTAGATTGTTTTCATTTATTTCAACATTCAATAGACAAACGTTCAAAGCTCCCAATTAATTACAAGATACTCATTTACATGACTGTGATTAGACCATTTTGGACGTACGGAGTTGAGCTTTGGGGCTTTAGTAAACCATCCAATTCATCTCGTATCCAATCCCAAATCCTTCGAAATATCCTTAATGCTCCTTAATTTGTCACAAATAAACTTATCTATAAAAATCTAAATGTGCCATGTGTTGCTGATTTAGCCCGAACCAGATACCCTCTCCTTTTATAGTAAGCTCCATAACCACTTTCAAGCATAACATTTGCGGGTTCGCTAAGCCATTATTTATTTGTTGTCTGTTGGCTTGGATATCTTAGGTAACTACCATCACAGTCGATTGGGTCCCGCCAGCCTACTGGAGCTAACTCTCCCCTACCGGTAGTAACAGTGATTACCCTACCCCATGTTTTCCTATTGTTATATCAAAAACAGCTTCACTTAGGTTCAATGCATTGACTAGTGGAATTAGAAAAATATTATAAATTTATTTACTTTAGTGATCGTCCAAACAAATCTCAACAAATAACTTTTACCCTTCGTTGTAAACATACGACTTCCTGTCCTACAGTATTCTTTAATATTATAGACTGACTTCACTATTCTTTATTTTCTAGCTAAACATTTTAAAGGGGTTCCCTGTAGCGGATCCGGTACCTAAAAATAAAAATCCTTTCGTTGCATTCCAATCACTATAATCTCATATTACTAACATTCTCGAAATCGGAGAATAAAAATAAATCCCAACAATAACCCATACCCCATAACCTTTACTCTTCGTAAAACCTACGACTTCCTGCCCTACAGTATCCTTTAAGAATATTCCACTAACCCCTCTTGAACAGATCCGCTACCTAGGACTCCACTTGGACAAACGTCTTTCTTGGAATCCACATACAGGACTAAAACTAGTCACTGCCTGTCGTTACATATTACTTTAGAATTTACAAGACAAACGTTCAAAGCTCCCAATTAATTACAAAAGACTCATTTACATGACTGTGATTAGACCATTTTGGACGTACAGAGTTGAGCTTTAAGGCTTTAGTAAACCACCCAATTCATCTCGTATCCAATCCTTACAATCCCAAATTCTTTGAAAAATCCTAAATTTTCCTTATTCAGTCACCAATAATTTTATCCATAAAGATCTTAATGTTCCATATGTTGCTGAGTTAGCCCAAACCAGATACCTATCCTTTCATAGTAAGCTTCATAACCATTTAAATCCACTAGTATCTTAACCTGCTCAAGTACGATTTTTAATTAGGATAGTTGCTTCACAAGCATTTGCCATTTTATTAGCGTTATTACCACATTTACTGGATGTATATATATATATATATATATATATTTAATGTACAGCTGTAAATTTCAATAAATAGAAAACATTAAATTTCAAGTTTCAAACGTCACTTTTTTCACTCAGAGCAAAATAATTCCTATACGGTTTGTACTAGCGACAAATGTTATATAACTAAAAATATTTTACGTTAAATTTCTAATTAGAAAGTTGTCGATGAAATTTTGATCTGAGCAACATCAGCAGAGCTAGAGCCTGCCATAAAAGGCCCAACAATTAAAAAATGTAGGCAAAATATGAAATTTTTTGTTCAAACCGATATATTTCCTAAGCCGTTGGTCCTAGCGAAAAATGTTAGATAACAAAAACTTTTCTGCGTAAAATTTTTAATCAGGAAACTGTCGATCAGTTTTTGATCCAAGGAACACAAAATGCTACATTTTTGAGGAAGAAAAAACTGGATCCCCTCCAAAGACTATAGGCTCTCCTACTAGCCTGTTTGAACTATGGAGTTTATTTTCTCCTCAAATTGTAAAAAGTTTAGTTTAATTTTGAATATGAAGAGCTTTTCTTTAGAACCAACCGTTCAGCAGATATTTTGGTGAAACATAAAAAAAAGTCGAAAGTATTGGCGCTTTAGAGCTGGGTGGAACGGAACTTGGAACTGGTTCCAGCTTTGAACCGGTTTTGTACGAATCGAATCGCCCTAATTTTTCGTTACAAACCGGTTCAAAGCTGGAAACAGTTTTAACTTCCGTCTCCCCGGTGTAGTAGAGTTTAGATTGCATCTCTGGTTTCGATCCACCCAAGGTCGTTCCGACTGCTTTGTTGCGTTGATCCTGCCGCTCTTGATTTCCTCTCCCCTTTCCATCGCCCCACCACCCCACTCATGAGCATCTTTAAAATAAACCGCTTTCGTTGAAATTTTCTATTCTACCGACAGACCTCGGCTTCTTTTTTCAGATTTAGAGAAATGAACCACACAAGGTTTTACTGCATATGTATTTAAATAATTGTTTCGCTATTTGTTCAAAAGCTGTTCACAGTTAATTACTCCTTTTTTTTTCTTGGACCCAATGTTATTGAAAAATTCTCGATAAATTGTGCAGTATACTTGAACTAACATTTTTCCAATAAAAAAAAAAAAAAAAAAATTAATAAGTATAATTAGCTTTTCAAATCTCCTTAATATTATAGTACCTATAATTTTTTTAATTATAAAATAGAAGTCGGTTAACAGCCCGAAGTCATAACAAGGAATGGAAGCAAACTGCATAGTAACTAGGAAGTAGGTTAGTCAAACTGACGTGGAACAAAAAGTGGAACGGAACGTAAAATGTCATTCCACTTTCAAGTCGGAACGGCCCTTCACTATTTGAGGCTACTAATTAGCAAGCGACGGCTTAAGACCCAAAACTTTAATTTTAGCACACAAGCAGAACACTAACAATATATAAATAAATCAAAACTACCAAACTTTTTGAACACAAAAATGTACAATTTTACTGGACTATTAGGGATTCCACGAAAATATACGAGGAGTTAACTTTCAAAACGTGTTTTTTCACAGTAACCCCACTTTTCAGCACTAACAAAAAAACGTATATTATGAGATGTAATTACCCTTCAGAAACAAAAAAAATTTTAATTAAACTTATAGCATCTAAAAAAACACATTACAACAAGGATCAAAAATATTCTTTATTCCTAAAATTAGCATTTTTAATTTTAAATATGGACAAAACACGTTTTGAAGGAACACAGCGGACAAAACACGGTTTCATGAAATAACAAAGTGACAAAACACTGTTTGAAGAGGCCATGTTTTGTTTTACTACTGAAATCACTGCTCAAAAGTTCACTAAGTAAAAATTATAATTACATAATACATGATGTATGTTAATGACACTCATAATTTTCGAGGAATATTTTCATTTTCTAAACATCACAAATTTCCACAACTTTTTCAACAATTGTAGAGTCAAAAGAGTTCAACAATATTGTACCAGTGTAAGCGATTATTGTCAATGTTGTCATTATTGTCAATAATGCAGCGTTCCCATTGGCTTAGTGGGCAAAGCATGGTTTGAACTAAAAACAGGCAGGCTATGGACAAAACACTCTTTGCTTAAACCCCTGATTTTGTTTACTGATTTTGGATGGGAAAAAGCTTTTTTCGATGGCTAAAACACGTTTTGGAACTTCTCATATGTTATATAATACTATGCCATGTACTATGCCAAAAAGTTATATATATATTAAACATGTAAAAAAAAACTGTATTGTGGATAGTTTTTTCGAAAAACGGTGAGCGTTGAAGTAAATACGACATTGTGACTTCCTCAAATAAGGTGAAGATCAAGCTGTTCTTTAGATACCAAGTTTGTAAAATTCAAGGTTACAGGTACTCAGCTATTATAGAAAATTTAATGCTTAATCCGAAAATGTGGTCAAAATTTGAAAAATATTTAAATAAAAAGGAGATATAGCTTTTATGAAAAAAGACGTGGTTTCCTCAAAAAAGTCTTTGATTTATCGTATATCTGCAACGGGTTGGAATAGAAAAGTGGGGTCTGCGGCATTTTGTTACATTTTTAATTTAGTTTCACCCGTTTTTTTTTGTATACACTAAGAGATACTCACCCTGTATATATTTTCTGTCCATGGATAACAAACACATACGTTAAAATAAAAAAAAAGATTTCGAATTAGGCTTCTGTGTATTCTTCAAATACCTAATCAGTCCAATTGTATCCATTTCATTAAAACCGCTATGCGTTAAAATATCATTGAAGAAAAAATTCTCGATTGTATAACTCAATACATGATTTTTATCGATAAACAAATAAAACGTTAATTATTAGTTCTGTACTCTTGAAGGCGTTCTTAAGTTTATAATAAATAATTAAGTTCAAACATTAGTGAAATATTAACCATCAGCAGTTTTGCCCTCAAAGTCAAACAACAAAAATAGATTTGAAATACAATAAACAGTAAAATATATTGCGAGAATAACAGCGAGAAACTAATTTCAACTCACATGAAAATTGAAAACATTAAATTAGCAAGTGGTTCGAAAGTTGGATCGCATGAATTCATAAATATGAGCCTTGTTAGTTATAGTAGAACAAACTAACAGGGCACCTACCCTATGCCCCACCCTTCTCCCCCTCTCATAGTATTAAACAAGCTATGAATAATTTGATGTAAACTTTTAATACCTCGCCATCAACTGGCACATATCAAATAAAGTTTTTATTGTTTTAACAATTTTATTTAATATCTGCAACGGGTTGGAATAGAAAAGTGAGGTCTGCGGCATTTTGCTACATTTTCGATCTAGTTTCACCCTTTTTTTTTTTTACACTATGAGATACTCACCCTGAATATAATAGTTCTACACACAATATCAAAAAACCAAAGGATTTAAAAAACCAATAAGACAGTTTGATTTGGTAATAATTTTATTTATTTCATCTGATTGGATTTTAATTTCTAACCTTAAAATTATATGACATTGTGGCAAACCTGGTTTATGTTACTCAACTTTATACATTTATATTTTTACTATTGTGAATTTTATTATTTGTAAGCCTTTCTAGAACTACGAAAATAATGTAGTTACAATGTGGTACAGATGGATTCAGTAGTTCAAATTTTCAAACCTTTACTGGGATCTACACGTCACACCACGTCCTTAAATCGTTCATACATATTTAGTTGATACATATTTGTATGTATAATAAAAATATAAGTAAATTTTATTATTAGTTTCATACTCTGTACAACACCGTACCTTTGTTACCGCTGTATAATAGAGCTCGCCACCTATCGGTCATTTTTCAAACTTCACTGTTACCCACATATTTTCGCTTTTGTAAAAAAAACAAATTAATTGAAAATCATTAGATTTTTATATTGCTAAACCTTTCTGGAACTTTAAAAGTAATATGGTTAAAATATGGTGCAGATTGTTTCAGTATTTTTCAAGGTTAGTGTTCATGAACAAAAAATCGCTTGAACTCTTATATAATAGAATAGATGATGAATTATTTGCCATTACTATTGGAATGCTTTATTTGAAAACTAGTTTTAAATGCTAAACATACATCATCTGTTCTAAAAATATACCGAATAATTCAAAACAATCAGCACTTCGCTACACGGATTATATATATTATTTTAAAAATGTAAGACAAGAAATCAAACATGTTGATAATCACCTAAGAAGGCAAAATCAAAAGAGCCTCTGGAAGATATCAAGACCTAGGCCAGGCTGATTGTAGAAAGTAGGAGGGGGTATTAGGGTCATATGTACATTGTGATCTCTTCATTTATTAGACAGGTAAACAAGCAGTCCCTCAGGTATTCCCTATGACTGGTCGGTTTTTTTTTTCCAGCTGGGGACGAATTTAAAATGAGACTAATGGAATTATATTTCCTATATTCTATAATAGAAAATGGAATAAAAAATGATATAAACCAAAAAAAAAATTAATAATGTATTATCTGAGATACCATCTGAAGGCCTATTTTATTTCCATTTATTGACGTAAATGTTGTGTAAAGATATTAAGAATGCCATAGAAATTATTGTATTTTTAAAAATTATATTAAAACGTAGAAATATACAAAGTAATTGCTAACTGTGGGCAATAGACATCAATCAAAGTCCATCACTAGTAGAACAACTCCCTTCACTTCTTGGGCTTGCTGTGGGCGGACCCTTTTGGGAATCAATCAAGTCCGTCTGGGGCATTAGGAACCCTTCCCCGATCTAAGGACTAGGATAGAGGATTGGTTACTTTTTCTACTGAAGGGATCAAATCCATGAATCGGGATAACCGATATTGTGAAAATTGAAAAAGAAATGTTTACACAATCAATTTTTATCATTATGACCTCCAATGCGTGATTACACTCGCTACTAAAAATTGAAAAATTAAGTTAATTAAAAAAAATTTAAAATCAAATTAAAAAAAAAAAAACTTTAAGATTAAACCTTCATGTACAATCTTGAACTAAAAAATAAAAAATATTACTTCAAAACAAAGAGCATTAAAGGACAATCAATGAAATTATCGATACTTATATACTTATTCACAACTAACGATCAGTTATTTTTGGACTAGGTGCCAGCCAAAACAAACAGAAGAACGAAAAACACTGGAATGTGTTTGTGCTCTCTCTCTCCCCCTGAATATTTTCATTTATTGTTTCATAATGCATTGTTGCTTGAACCATTAAATATTACATTGAATGTTGAACAACCGCCATATGTTTAATTTTGATTAATTAATAAAACTATTTGTATTATTTCTTAATTCACTTATGGTTATGGTTATATCAGAGTAATTCTAAACTCTAAGTATTATTCCAATACATACATAGGGAGGTAACTTTCAAAACGTGTTTTGTCACAAAAACATTTTTTTTTGAGTTTTTGGTATCACTAGATTTGTTTTTCAGAACCCTACAATATGTGATGATTATTAGCCATAAATACAAACTTTCTCCCATCCAAAATTAGTAAACAAAATCAGGGTTTTAAGCAAAGAGTGTTTTGCCCATAGCCTGTTTCTAGTTCAAACCATGCTTTGTCCACTAAGCCAATCGGAACGCTGCATTACTGACAATAATGACAAAATTGACAATAATTTCTTACACTGGTACAACTTTGTACTTTTTGACTCTCAAAGTGTTGAAAATGTTGTGGAAGAGGATGAAACTTGTGACTGTTTAGAAAATGAAAATATTCCCCGAAAGTTAAGAGTGTCATTAACATACATCATCTATTATGTAATTATAATTTTTATTTTGTGTACTTTTGAGCAAACAGTTACCTCTGTAAAATAAAACATAGCCACTTCAAACAGTGTTTTGTTCCTTTGTTATTTCATTAAACCGTGTTTTGTCCAAATTTAAAATTAAAAATGCTAAATTTAATAGCACAGAATATTTCTGATCCTTGTCGTAATGTATTTTTTTAGTTGCTATAAGTTTAATTAGGAATTTTGTGTTTCTGAAGGGTAATTACTTCTCATAATATACGTTTTTTGTTATTGCTGAAAAGTGGGATTACTGTGATAAAACACGTTTTGAAAGTTACCTCCAAACATATAAGGGTTATACATGACTACCCCAGTATTAAGTTTATGACCTAAAATATGATTAAAAACGCAAATATGAATTTTTAAACCGATTTATTTATTTTTTTGTAAACAGGACAATAAGTTAACATATGTTCTGTCGAAGATAATTTGCTGTTAACTAATTTGTTTCTTAAATAATTATTTAAAATTTAGAATGCAGTTCATTTGTTCTAATTTTTGGATTATGCTTTGCAATAATAATTTATCGATTTTCGAGAATCGATTTTTTGGTACCGGTGCCGGAATCGAGAATCTAACAATTTTGGTACCGACACAACACTAATATACTCCATATTGAATGTGAAAAACTCACGAATGTTTTTTAACGAATTGTTGAACGGATTCAATTTCGTAGTACCTCAATTCAATACCCTCATTCCAACCTTTAGCCCGGCTCTCAAATTACATTTCGAATTTACAATTTTCCACGTTTCGATTTATGAAAAGTAATAAAGGATTCCTTTTAAATTGAAATTTTTCTCGCCTAAACAGAGAGGATGTTTTTTGCTTTTTTTAATAAAAATAAGTCAATGTTATACAAAAATAAAAAGATAATATTTTCTCGGGGGGGGGGGGGGGGGGGAGGGGGCGTCTATAAATTAATATTTTATTTTTTTTTCATTTTTCACCCTCCCCCTGCTTCCTTGTTAGATCTTCAATAAAGGATATTGAAAATCTTCCTCCCCACTCCTCGCCCATCTCAATTTCTTTTTTATCCTGAGATGAGGGTATTTCAGTACTTAAAATTACAATTTGACAAAGGGAAAAACGTATAGCCGTGAAAAAAAAGTTATTAAAAACGTTGGATTTAAAGGAAACTTAATTAGCTTGAATTAAAAACTGTGCATGTAGGTGAAATAGTTTTCTCAGAAATAGGAAATTTGGTTTTGGAGAGAAAGTCGTAAAGCTGGTATGACAATTTTCAGAATAACTCATCAGGTACCTACCTACTACTTTTTAAACTTAGAAATATATGCAAAGAACTATTTCTGTTTTTAAAAAGATGTGTTTTCAACGGAAACCCAGACGAAAAAAAAAACAAAACAAACCTGCGTCTCACAGCAGCTGTTTCATGCAGCAGCATCGTATTTGGTGAATCCACTATGATCAAAGTGTCACAAGAGAAGCTGGTGATCTCAAAGTTTACATATGTATTCAAAATACTGAATATAGTTCTAAACTTTCGCAATTTTTCGAATACTACGCTCTATCAGGTTTTAAGATTCTTTTTATTAGTTGGCTGGGCTAAAAAAACATTTGATGGAATTGAACAGAACTAAGGTCTTTTTCCGATTCAGCTCAGCAAGATACACATAAATCAGTCATCAGGAACTATGCTAGTATTCTCTTTTCAGTAAATTGAAAGTATAGCAAGTGTTATTAATAAATATTATAGAAAAAAAATCTCAGAACAATCACTTTTTAACACGTCTTTTGCATTGGGGTTTACAGTTTTTTGTTTCTTTACCCTCAAAAATGCAATACTCTAGCTCTGTTGATGTAGTTCAGATTGAAAATTTACTGACAGTTTCCAGATCAGAAATTTAAGGGAGAATATTTCGTTATTTCGTTAAATAACATTCGTCGCTAAAACCTACCGTTTATGGGGGTCACCTGTGGTTTAGGGGTTAGCATAGCAACCTACTAAACCCAAGATCGCGGGTTCGCAACCCGGCAGATGACCTTTGGATTTTTTAAAGGGAGTAAAAAATCCTTAGCTATGCCGTCCTTCGGAAGGGACGTAAAATGGGGGTCCCGAGCCTGTGCGATGTCAGGTACTCGTTAAAGATCCCTATCCTAATTATACCTGGATAGGCAAAATTTAGGACTCCCACCGTAGCATCCTCCGATTAGCCATAGCAGCATAAAGTGACATTAAATGAAATAAACAAACAAACAAACCTACCGTTTAGGAGTTATATTGGTTTGAATAAAAAAAGTCACTTTTGAGATCCCTATTTTTCCTCTACTTTGTTTGTTTCGAATCATCATTGATTGATAATTTTGCTGGATTATTAATTGAAGTAATTTTATCTTTTACCTTTCTAAAAAGAAAATTGATGAAAGGGGTTCCACCAAACTTTCCAATTCATCTCGTATCCAATCTTTGCAATCCAAAACCTTTATGTTTCATACGTTACTGACTCAGCACAAACAAGTTACCTATCCTTTCATAGTAAACTCCATAACCATTCTTATCCACTAGTCTCTTAACTTGCTTCTCAATCTATTCCCAATAATCCACCGAGACGTCTGAAAAGAAGATGGCTGAGAGACCTTCTTATATAGATTTTTTTTTTTATTGAACTGCTACTAGTGAGTATGTTATTGAGCGATTCCCAATAATCCATGTTAAATATAAAAAAGATAATATAAACCTTATTGATAACAATATAAAATATAATATATAAAATAAATATAAAACTATTCACATAAATAACAATAACTGTATAACTGATAACAATAACAATAACTATATAACTAATATCAATAACTAATAACAATAATAATAATAACTATATAAAAACTAGGATAAATATGCAACATATATCTCATTTTACCCATTCTTCATTCATTGTATATACCTTCTGGTGGTGGTGGATTATTCCCAGGGAGTCCAATATAATATTTTCCGCTAACACAGCCACATCCCTCATTTCAATTCCCAGGTCTTCTTCATGAAGCCTTGTTCTATTAGGTATAGTTCCGCGAGCTCCGAACCATAGGCCTCTCACGTGGAATTCTCTCTCGCCGAAAGTCTCGCGAAACTTTTCTTTAAGGAAAGGGATGCATTTGTCATATATTCCCTTTTTTTCCCTTTCCACTTTACCCTGCTTGATCCGGATCGTTGCTTTCGAATCTAACCGTGGGATCTAGAATCAACGCTGAATTTCCTTTTCGTGAAAAAGCAACGATATCAGCGTATCGTGTAGATCCATCGGTATCGATGCAATACACCTCATCGAAGCAGGCAAAATCTTTCTCTTCAAGGAGCCTCACTATTTCTTTTTTAACTCTGTGATGACGGCGTGTTATAAGGAGGGAGTTGTTGGGGCAAATTCCCAGCACATGAGACGTCCAGCTTCGTCAGGGGTGCTGTTTGAAGAGGGTATGTGAGACCCGGGAACAAATATTGATTAACAATATTAAGCTTTTGTTCGGGCTTGAGCAAACTGGACGTTATTAATTTGTCCAAATTACTATTAATCTTTGTCACCGAATCCTCGTTAAATCTTAGCTCCCCCGAGAATGTGCATCCAAGATACTTCACTGTTTCTTCTTGCTTTATTGTCCGGATTGCACTTCCATTCTCAAGGGAGAGCATCGCTGATTGCAGCTCTCCTTTGTTTAATATTATTCCCACGCTTTTCTTTGGGTTAATTGCCAGACCTATTTTATCAAGAATTTTTTGGATGCTGTTGATCACTCTCTCCGCGGCTCCCTGTCTCGCGCCGACACAACCTGGTCATCAGCAAAGCCCGTGAGGACCACACTCTCTTGGTCACTCTTCAGGTTGTACCCGTATTCCATAGAAAATTCATGGTCACAAAGTTCACGGTACATATGGTCGATGGCCAAGTTAAAGAGAGATGATGACAAGGGGCCGCCTTGGGGTACTCCCCTTAGCACCCTGATCTGGCTTGTCCTATGAGCACCAACATTTATGCTAATCTTGTTGGTGCCTAGGAGAGCAGCAATTACATCCCTAAGATCCGGTGACACACCCCTAGCCTCCATTGAGCTAACTATATGGTCATGCCCAACATGAAAAGAAGATGGCTGAGAGACCTTCTTATATAGATTTTTTTTTTTATTGAACTGCTACTAGTGAGTATGTTATTGAGCGACATGTTATTGACAGGTCATTGTAAAATTTTCCTTGTTCAACAGATCCGCTACCTAGGACTCCATCTGGGCAAACGTCTCACTTGGGATCCACATACTAGACAAAAAAAAGAAACTGCCAGTCATTTTCGACTACTTCAACATTTACTTAAGAAGCATTTAAACTTTCCAATGAAATACAAAAGACCCATTTACATAACAGTAATTAGACCAATTTGGACATACAGAGTTGAGCTTTAACAACAAGCTTTAACAAGGACAAACTTTCAAGATGATGGCAAGCTTTAAAGTTGTTCAAGTCTCAAACGCATAATGTCTCGTGTCTACCAAACTTCTTGGCCCAGTGTATAGGATAAACGGTTTCAGCAATTTTTTTTTTTTAATATTTCCAATTAAATGTTTATATTTAATTACTGACAATAAACTTGGAATAGTAATAAGTATTGGTATTATACTGCTAAAAAAAAAGATGATCTTTTACTATGAGGGATCAGTAAAGTAACACCTTTGGTGCTTAATCCAACAATGTACTCTAACAAGTTCAGAAAGTACAGGTTATCCTACAGGTTTCCAACCTCTTCTAGCCGGAGTGGGAAGGTCGAGATTCGTTCCATGGGTTCATCACGAAATAAATTTCACCCTCCCCCTGTAAAAAGGGATCATCGGATTCGAACCCATGATCTACAGAGACCCTCGCCCCAATACATTTTTATATATTGCGCCCCTTCGTCGTATTAATATTCGTAATGATATTCCACTAATCCTTGTTGGACAGATCCGCTACCTAGGACTCTAGTTAGACAAATGTGTTACTTGGAATCCACACACAAGACTAAAACGGCAAGAAACTGCTCGTCGTTACAAACTACTTCAACATTTACTGGACAAACGTTCACAGCTCCCACTTAATTACAAAAGACTTATTTACATGACTGGGATTAGACCAATTTGGACATACAGAGTTGAGCTTTGGGGCTCTTCTAAGCCATCCAATTTATCCCGTATCAAATCCTTACAATCCAAAATCCTTAGAAAAAATCCTACATGCTCCTTACTTCGTCACAAACAAACTTATCCACAAATATCTTAATATACCTTACGTTTCTGACTTAGCTCAAACTAGACACCTAACCTTTCCTAGCAAGCTTCACAACCATTCAAAGCCATTAGTATCACAACTTGCTTCTCGTTTTATTCCAGATAACCCTGCTAGACGCTTGAAAAGAAGATGGCTTCGGGATCTCCTAATATAGTACTTCATTATATAGAACCTTTATAAGTGCTACCAATGGGTAGTTGCTTTAAAAGCAAGTGGCGTGTCATTTTTATCTATTTCATCACATTTACTTGATGTATTATAGTTTATATTGTGCATGAAATTGCAAATTTGAATAAATAACTAATAATTTTTTTAAACTAATAATTAGTTATTTTGTTATTTAATTCATTGCCTTGTAAATATTATTAATTTTTTTTGTTTTTTTGTTATAGAAATATATTATGTTTGGTGTATAGTTTCAATTTTCTCAAATATATACTGATATTCGAAACCTTAGTCTATTTTTTATTTTTATTTTCAACCGACTTCAAAAAAGAGGAGGTTCTCAACTCGTCTGTATATATTTTTTTTTTTTTGTGTGTATGTTACGCGATTACTCCGTCAATTCTGAATCAATTTTGATGATTCTTTTTTAGATCGATAGGGAATGCTTCAGAGGTGGTCCCATAAAAAATATTCTGAAATCAACGTAGCACTTTTTAAGAAAAATCAAAAAAACAGTTAATAAAATCACTTATTAACTGTTTTTTTTTTTATTTATCTTAAAAAGTACTGCGTTGATTTCAAAATATTTTTTATGAGACCATTTCTAAAGTATGCCCTACCGATCTAAAAAATAATCATCAAAATTGATTCAGAATTGACGGAGTAATAGCGTAACATACAAAAAAATTTTTTTTTAAAAATACAGATGAGTTGAGAACCTCCGTCAATTCTTAATCAATTTTGATGATTCTTTTTTTGGCCGGTGGAGCATACTTCAGAGGTAGTCCCATAAAAAATATTTTGAAATCAACGCAGCACTTTTTAAGAAAAATCAAAAAAACCAGTTAATAAAAATCACTGTTATATAACCTTACATTTAAACATATTTATGATTATGATTATCTAAAATCTCCATGGTAACTAAATCTAAATTATTAACAAAAATAATTTACACATACAGTCAACTCTCGATGTGTTGTACTTCGATAAGCTAAATTCTTAAAAGTCAAACAAAATCTGCGGTCTCACATCAATGAAACGATTTCAGACAAAGAACGTGAAAATCGTGTTGAAAATAAGTAGAACTGAAAATAGGGTTCTAAAGAAAGAACTTCTAGGACCACCTCTATGAAACGAACTATTAGAAGTCATCGCCTCTATAACTCGAACTCAAATTAAAAGAATTTCATGTGTAATTTATATTCCGGTTTCCCGTCTTTGTTTATCTTTCCAGTTCATAGTTACATCAGTCACTTATTAATAGTTATTCACTCGAGTGAATAATTTTACAGCGGCTATTGTAAATTCTTTCAATTAACGAAAAGTTAAAATTGATTTGCAAAGTGGGGAAATGAGAAAGAAGTTGGGCATTTGTTGCAAGTGAATTCCGAATTCCGCGTAGTTCTCTTTCAACCATCTTAAAGAATAAAAAAAAGATCGCCACTGGTGGTAGGCGGTAAGTCTACTTATAGGCACCCTCAGAAAAAAGCGCAGTTCAGTTGAAAGTTATATGATAAATTGGTACCGGGTATTTAATTTTCTGTATCAATGATTTTATATGTATGTACAAACAACTTTCCCATTAATGAAAATTTACGCAATGATTTCAACTACAATTTTGTGTTCAATTTTCCCATTTACATGCAGATAAGTGGAATGATAAACTCGATAATTCTTTGTTCAGTAAGTCGAACTATTTTTCAGTGTAGTTTGAAGATCGAGAATTGACTGTACAAACAAAAATACACTCACCACTAAAAAGTAAAAAATAAAAATAATTTTTAGGAAAAAAACAAAACCGACTTCAAGATTAAACCTATATAATCAAACTTGAACTAAAAAATAAAAAATAATATTTTAATTGCTTCGAAACAAAAACCATTAAATGACAATCAACGAATTGTCGATACTTATATACCTATTCACAATTTATGATCAGTTATTTTTGGAGTCGGTGACAACAAAAAACAAAACAAAAACAGAATTTGAAAAGAAATGGAAATTGTAAAGATGCTCCCACTGTTTCATCACCGCCACACCACTGTCTCCGGCCATTCAAAAGTTTATTGCTAAGGCAAGATTAAACTTCCCTTCTTGGCTGACACCGACTCTAAAAATAACTTATCATAAATTGTGAATAGGTATATAAGTTTCGATAATTTCGTTGATTGTCATTTAATGGTTTTTGTTTCGAAGCAATTAAAATATTATTTTTTATTTTTTAGTTCAAGTTTGATTATATAGGTTTAATCTTGAAGTCGGTTTTGTTTTTTTCCTAAAAATTATTTTTTCAGTTTTTTAGTTTTTGTAGCTTTATTTAAAAGACCCTGTTAATTTTGTGAGGATTTAAACAGATAGACATATCCAATATCTATTGTTTTTCCCAGTCAGAAAGAAATTGAGTATTTTTTTATATTATAAATAGCTTACTGAATCCCTAATATGGATACATTTCATAATGGTGTATGGTGTGTTTTATGTAATCATTAGTTCAAGAAATTACCAGTAGTTGATGAGGTTTTAGTTTAATGAGTATCACGTAGCGATAGTTGCTTCTGGTTCGGTGATAACGAGGGGAGAGCGCTTTTTTAGTTTAATGAGTATCACGTAGCTAACGAAACGGGGAGAGCGCTAAGCGATAAATTGAATTAATATTCCAGCCATGCCCTGATACTGCCATCATTAATTTCTTTTAGGCACTATATTTTCTATCTCTCCTATTCCCTTTTCTCTCATTGAGCACTGATAATGTAACTGAATAGATTTACAATAGAATAATAACGGATTTATTGAAAGTAACCCGTTATATGTCGAAGTAACAGGTTATTATTATAATTTTTTGATATTGAAATGAAATTTTTACGTTCTCGAAACCTAAACCAGTAGTACAAAACATTGCATTGCATATTTTTCCCTGATCGGGAAAAACAATTAATCATGTATGTATTTAATCATATAAACTGTTTTCCATATTACATTTTAAACTTAAAAAGATCAAATTACGTATATAAAATTGAAAATTAATGATTATTCGAAATTAAAAATGTTGAGAGAAAATAAGGGTTTTAAAAATCATTTTTTTTAATTCAAACCAATATAGCTCCTAAACGGTAAGTCCTAGTGACAAATGTTATAGAACAAAAAATATTTTCAATTTAATTTTTTAGCAGGAAGCTGTCGTCCGAGCAACAAAAACAAGAGCGTGTCAAAATGTTAGATTTTGAGTTTGAAAAAAAAGTTACGGCAGAGGTTAGAAAGGTACGGTTTTATCTGTAGCTTGAAATTAATAACAAAATTTACATAATTCAATTAAATTGAATGGATCCGCCGAAAAACGTTGTAGGTTATATTTTATATGCACATATTAATATGTTATATTTACATGTATAATAACATAATGGAGTACAATATCATACTATGGCGTACTTGTTTGTTTATTTCGTTTAACGTCACTTTATGCTGCTATGGCTAATCGGACGATGCTACAGTGGGAGTCCTAAATTTTGCCTATCCAGGTATAATTAGGATAGGGATCTTTAACGAGTACCTGACATCGCACAGGCTCGGGACCCCCATTTTACGTCCCTTCCGAAGGACGGCATAGCTGAGGATTTTTTACTCCCTTTAAAAAATCCTAAGGTCATCTGCCGGGCTGCGAACCCGCGATCTTGGGTTTAGTAGGTTGCTATGCTAACCACTACACCACAGGTGACCCCTCTATGGCGTACTATTATACATTTTAAAAACTTTGAAATCGCCACTTCGGAAATTTTGTCGCTTAGAATGTTTTTTGGCGTATCCATTCAATTATTTAAAAATATTTAAATATGTGGATCCCAGTGAAGTACGAAAGTCGACCGATAGTGGTTAGTGTCTTTCTGCAATAGAGCTTACAATGGTAAAACAACTGAACCCATCTGTACCAAATATGAACTACAGTCAGAGTCAAAAATATTCCTACACCTGCTATAAATCATTAGAAATAACAAATAGTAGCATTATTAAATAGGATTGATTAAAAACTATTATTCCATTTAATGTAGACATCAACACGTTTATTAATAAATATATTTTTGTATTTATAGAACATTTCACAAAATGATACATAAAGAATAACTGAAATACAACAATAACATCATGAGTTAAAAGTATTCGTACACTTGATAAAATTTCTATTTAATATTGACATTCGAGACCAATTAATATCTAGTAGGGCCAACTTTTGCTTTTAATGTGCTATATATGCTTTGTGGCATTGAATTCACTAATTTTTGTGCCAAATTAACTATAATTTTGTAATAATAACGTCGCTTAAATTTTGTTTGTTGTGATTGCTAGAAACACACCTTTTCCGTGCTCGATCCTTTAGTTATTTCCACAAATGCGCTATAGGGTTAATATCCCGTGATTGATGGGGTGTGGCCTCCACTTTGATGTGTTGTACAGGATCCACATTTTGGATTTCCAAGCTGTATGCTCGGGATCATTATCCTGCTGAAAATTGTAATTTTATCCCATCTCAAATTTTACAGAACTGATTAGGAAATTTCTTTTTATTACGTCGATATATTTTATATGATTCATTATGCTATCGATAAATTCAAGACACACTCTAGCAAAATTCAAACAACCTCAGACCACGAGTCATTTTCCTGTATCCCTAACAGTTGGAACTATATTTCTTAGTTCCATTACTATATTTGTTTCTCCATACTTTTTGGCCCCTCTGAAGATTAAACATTCAATTTTACCCTCGTCGGTAAATATTATCCTATTCCCAAGGTCACAATCTTATTTTTTATGGCCCTTGGTCCATTGATTTCTTAATAGAAATCTCCCATTGCTTATAGATGGTTTTGTCATAGCTGTCCTGGGTGAAGCTAGTACCGTTTTAAGAATTAGCGTATTGTTAAAACACCCCCCTTTTTCTCCTCTTTCAGACAAATGTTCATCCACTAATTTAGGGAGACTATTTCTTGGTTTTCTTTTAACTTTTCTCGTGATATGTCTTTCATATTTGGACTAAATCTTCCTTTTTCATTCAGTTCTCTCAATAAATTCAAATGTTTTTCTCGTTCCATGCCTTTTAATAGCATTTTGGACTGTTGAGTGAGGTCTGGTCACTTCTCTAAGCGACCGTAACTTATTATGTAGGCGCACAATAATTTTTGTTTCCTCTTCAGTCGTCTCTCTGGTTTTGCGCCCTATTTTCAATTAATGAACAGCAATAATTAGCATTAAAAATCGCTACACCTTTACAAATGACGTCAAGATAAAGACTGATTGCAGGTTATCCTCGAAATATTAAGACACGGGATAGAAACAACAGTTAAAGTCTAGTGTACCAATACTTTTGACTCATAGCAATGAGGCATGTTACTATAACGTATAAGATATTAAGCTAAATTCAATCAATTTTCTCTTTAAAAAAATTAAACTCTATTCTATAATCATGAATGCAATATTATATCTGTTTAAATTAAATAAATATGCAATAAATACAAAATTAAACGAAAGAAAATAAAACTTATACTAGTGTACGAATACTTTTGACCCTGACTGTACATCAAAGCTCCAATAAGGTTTACAATAATAAAATATTTAAAATTTAAAATAAATATATTTAAAATAAAATTTAAATTTACAATGTTGAATAGCAGAAACGGGGTTTGTCACACTGTCAAACATTTTTATGGTTAAAAATTAAAATCCAAACAGATGAAATTTAAAAAAAAACTTATTTCTGGCAAATTAAACATTATTGTCAAATCAAAATGTCGATCCTTGGATTTTTGATATTGTATGTAAAAATATAATTCATGGGCCTTAAGCTGTAGGCACTATTATTGCAGTCATTCATTCGCAATAGTTTCTTAATAGTCTCTGTCCATTTAGATTACCAACTCATACATTAAAATTAAAAATTAGATGTCTAATGATGCTTTCACGTAATCTTCAAATATCAAACCTGAGTAACCAGGTTAATAATCACTGCTATGCGTGAAAATATTGAATAAATTATGCTAATATTTGAAGTTTAAAAATTGACTGAGTGCCATTCTACATGAGAGGTTAAAAAGGTACAGTGTGATACACAGCTATAATAAACAAGCAATAATAAAATTTAAAATAATACAAATTTAACTACTTTTATGGTTGAAAATTAAAACCCAACCAGATGAAATAAAATAAAAATAATTATTTCTTCCACATAAAAATATTAACCAAATCAAAATGTCGATCCTTGGCTTTTTGATATTATGTGTAAAAATATGATTCATGGGCCTTTAGTTGTATGTACTGATAATGCAGTCCATTATATGCAACAGTTTCTTAATAGTATCCGTCCATCTGGATTACTATCTCATACATTAAAATTATAAATTCGATGTTTGATGATGATTTTACGTAATATTAAACCACCAAACCTGAGCAAATATAACCAGGTTAAAAATTATTGCTATGCGTGAAAATATCATTGAAGAAATAATACTTTATTACATACTTCATTACAAAGATTCTTATAAATATACAAAAAAAAAACTGCAATTATTACTTAAAATTATCCAAGTTCTTTACTTATGAGAGCGGGCGAAGCCGTGTCTGGGGAATCTAGTATATTAATATGTGTGTTTAATAAAGTATTAACGAGCCGTAATCAATACAGAACCAAAGTTTATGGAGTTGAACGACTACTTTCGACAAAAGGGAGGGAGAAGTGGGGAAAGTGGGTACCCATTGAAGGGCTTTCAATAAAACCAAGTACTAATATTAAAGTACTAATAACGAAGTCCCTTTTAGTGATCCAAACGGCAAACTTGAGAATGAACGCTTCGCTTTTCTGCAAAAGGGACGTTCACTCAATAGAACCAACTTCCTCCGACGAGGGAACAAGTTAATGGTCAACTTTCGCTTCTGGATTACAGGCTCGGTTCTGTTAGGTTCCCAGATACTGGGTTCATTCAACCTAAAGATTCATTTATGAATAAGTTGAAAGTATCTCCGTATAACAATGAATTTTCAGATACAATTAGGATTGATGAATTGAAGCGCGGAAATGCAAAAAGGAAAAACATATAGTCCTGAAAAAAAAAGTAAGTTACTGAAAACGAAATAAACAAGTCTTAACAAGATAAAATACTACAATAAATACAGACTATTGCTGGATGTTTTATCGAGATAATCCCAGAACAATACAGAAGGCACAGTATAAATTTATAAGTTAATAAAATACAAAAGCAGATAAAAGCCTGAAACGAAGCATGGATGGTACCAACAGAAGTTAAATCACATTAAAAACGCCAATACAAAAAATGATTTCCCTTTCATTTCCAGTCTGACTTTTACATTTATTGACCAGCAATGAAAATTAAAAAAAAATCGGCTTAGCTGTTTTTGGAAGTCTACACTTTATTTACAATATGTAGGAACACTGATCCAGTGAAAATTTAAACAAAATTCCAGCTCCATAGGCTAATCAGATGTGGAGAAACAGCTCTCCTAAACATGGTGATTTTTCACAAAACTTGATCATTTATTGTTATAATTCCAAAAGTTCTGGTAGGGGAGAAAGTATTGGTTTTCCAAAAATATCCTCAGAAAAGAATTTTTTTTTTTTTATATACCATATATTTCAATCTATTGAAATTTACAACTGTACAAATATGTACATCAATTAAATGAGCTGATAACGATTACAATAACATGTCAAAACATGAAAAGAACTACTCATCAGTATCACTTCTATAAAAATTCTACATTAGAAGGTCTCTAGGCCATTTTCTTTTCAGATGCCTCGGAAGGTTATCAGGAATTGAGTGGGAAGCAAGTTGGAAGACTAGTGGATTGCAGTGGTTATGGAGCTTACTATGGAAGAATAGGTATCTGGTTTGGGCTAAATTAGCAACATAAGGAACATTAAGGTCTTTCTGAATAAGTTTATTGGTCACAAAGTAAGGAGCATTGAGGATTTTTTGAAGGATTTTGGATTGCAAGGATTGGATACGAGATGAATTGGATGGTTTAGTGGAGCCCCAAAGCTCAACTCCGTACGTCCAAATAGGTCTAATCAAAGTCATATAAATAAGTCTTTGGTAATGAATTGGGAGCTTTGATCGTTTGTCTAGTAAATGTTGAAGTAGTCTGTAACGACGAGCAGTTTCTTGTCGCTTTAGTATTGGAAAATAATTTAAACTTAATTTACTAAGCTTTAATTTGAGACTTAAAGGATGCCTGGCCAAACGAGGTTCTCAGATATAGGAAAAGTTGGAATATGGGAAAATCGGATTTCTGAATTAGTTAAGATAAGTTCTGTTAGGTTCTCAGGTACTGGGTTCATTCAACCTAAAGATTCATTGATGAATAAGTTGTACGTATCTACGTATAACAATGAATTTTTCCATACTAATAGGATTGATGAATTGAAGCGCGGAAATTCAAAAGGGTAAAGTGCTAATAAATTGAAATTTTTTTTATTTTTGTGCAAAAGCCATTCTTTAATGGCGTTGTAAAGGTGAATAAGTGATTTTTTTTTTGTTAGATACTATACAATATATCAATTACCAAGGAGAAATTAATATTAAGGTGTAATTACAAAAGCAATAATTCTCCCATATATATTTATTAAAAATCATATGATGTTAGATTTGTTTGTTTATTTGTTTATTTCATTTAACGTCACTTTATGCTGCTATGGCTAATCGGACGATGCTACGGTGGGAGTCCTAAATTTTGCCTATCCAGGTATAATTAGGATAGGGATCTGTAACGAGTACCTGACATCGCACAGGCTCGGGACCCCCATTTTACGTCCCTTCCGAAGGACGGCATAGCTAAGGATTTTTTACTCCCTTTAAAAAATCCTAAGGTCATCTGCCGGGCTGCGAACCCGCGATCTTGGGTTTAGTAGATTGCTATGCTAACCACTACACCACAGGTGACCCCGAATGTGATGTTAGATGATTGTCCAATAATAATATTTTATTTCATTATTTGCGACGTTTCATGGTCATTGCCACATTATCAAGCTCTTACAAATTTCCAAAAATACAAGATCCATTTCCACAATAATTTTTAATCGACCAAAAGTCTTGTCACTGGTATCATGTCAAATCTCAAAATAACGAAAAAATAAAAACTCTATTAGAACTAAAATTTCTGTTCATATTTCCACCTTCATTATCACTGTCCATCTAACATCATATGATTTTTAATAAATATATATGGGAGAATTATTGCTTTTGTAATTACACCTTTGTTAGATAGTTCATTGGCTGGTTGAAAGATGGCATTGGTGTAAACGCCGACCGTAGTTCACTAAAGTTTTACATTTAAATTTAATTATAAATTTTCTCGATGTACCCTTTTGAGTTTCCATGCTTCAATCATTTGGCACTTCTATTGGGGTTATTTTTATTGAAAAACTAGTTTCTAATGTTAAACATTCATCATCAGTTCTAAAAACTAACAAAAAATTAAAAACATCACTATTTGCACTAAGAATGCAAAACAAAAAGAATTTTGAAAATAGGACATAAATTAAAGTTGAGTGTAAAGAGGCGAAAGGAAGAGTAAATAAATCGTCAGATAAATAAATTGTGATCCCTACATTTAATAGTCAGGTGCAAGGGTAATCTCAAAGGTTTTCTCTAAGCCTGGTCGACTCAGAGAGTGCTGCATTAATGCTGAAATAATGTTAATTTTTTTTTGTTTGATTTTTTAATTATTTATTAATATTTACAACTTTATACATACAAAGTAAGTCCCTTTTAGCGTAAAAAAAAAAAAAAATGGAAATATAACAAAAATAAAGACAAATGCCTCAGACCTTACCTTTCTATTCCAATCCGTTGCAGATATATGATAATTCAAAGACTTTTTTGAGGAACCACGTTTTTTACTGTAAAAGTTGTAATACTCGCTTTATTGACAGTTTTCCTTTATTTTCTATTAATCCATAAAATTTTTCATTGCTTTTTATTCCAATGAAGCGTTTATTTTGTTTAAAATACATTTTTTCATTAAGCGAGTACCATAATGTCCTATTTACACAAGTAACTGATTTGTATGCAAAATGAAAATAGCATGTTTTTCCGGTTTTATTGGGTTGTTTCACATGAAATGTCCGTTTTCAAGGTAAAGGGATTTTAGTAAAAATACAATATGAAAACAATATAATTTTATTCGAAGTATTTACCTTCTTTTTCTACACATTTTTCCCAACGTGACAACAACTTTTTTATCCCGGATTTGAAAAACTCTGAGCTTTGAAGTGAAACAAAATCTGAAAACGCACTTTTGATTTCAGCATCATTTGCAAAAATTTTTCCTCTGCAGAAGTTGTCTAAATTCCTGAAAAGGTTATAATCTGTTGGAGACAAGTCGGGAGAATATGGTGGGTGCGGAAGAACTTCGTACCCCAGCTCTTTCAATTTATGCATGGTAAGTTTTGAAACGTGGGGTCTAGCGCTGTCGTGTAGGAGTATAGGGCCCTTCCGATTTACCAATCCAGGTTGTTTTTTCAATAATTTTTCGTGCATTTGGCCAATTTCATTGCAGTAGGTTGAAGAGGTAATGGTCTCAGCTCTAGGCAAAAAGGAATAATGTATGATTCCAGCCATGGACCACCATACTGTAACCATCAATTTTTTCGGGTGCAAATTTGGTTTTGGCATTTGTCCTGGGCTTTCGTCGATGTCTAACCACTGCCCTGACCGACGCTGATTGTCATAAGCAATCCAGCTGCCGAACGACCTAGTTTAAACTCATAAAAAAATATTACACGAAAATCGCGTGTTTGCATGTTCATATTTGAAGGTATACTAAACAGTGTGTAATTGATTGGGAAGCTAATGTTTATAAAAGAAAAGTAGAGGATTAGTAACTGCTTGATTATGATATGTGAACTTTGGAAATAAACAACAGAGACTCGCAAAATCCTCTATGTATTTCAAATATTATAAAATCGGACATTTCATGTGTAACAACCCAATAAAAGTACATTTCTCCATCAAATCGATACGGAATCATTAATTTCATTATAGCATATAAAATCTGGTTTTGTGAGATTTGCAGTTTTGTGGATAGTTTGTTTGAAAAACGGTAAGCGTAATATAAGACATTGTAACTTCCCTAAATAAGGTGAAGATGGAGCTGTTCTTCAGATCCTTCGTTTACCGTATTCTGCTTTACAAATAGGAAATGTAATGCTTAATCGGAAAATGTGATCAAAATTTGAAAAATGGAGTTATTAAAGCTTTTATGTCAAAAAAGTCCTGGAATAATTGTATATCTGCAACGGATTGGAATAGATAGGAAAAGTCTGCGGCATTTTTCTTTATTTTTGATCTAGTTTCAATGATTTTTATTTTTTTTTACATATACATATTGTATATATATATTTTATATACATATTGTACATGGTAAAGATAATTCTAGTGGCTGAATGTCCTTACTTTTTTTGTAAAAATAAAAAACTAATAAGTAACAACAATTTATTAACAATTGATTTTCACATCGAACTATTATTAAACAATAGTTGAGAAAATTTTTCTAAAATAATAAATATAAATATTATAAAATAAAAAAATATATTAATAAAAAATATATTCATGATTTTTTATTTCCCTTTCTTTGATCGCTTCTTCTACGTCCGACTTGAGTTCTGTTGTTCCTTGAAGTAAGTTCTGATCTTGAACGAGATGACTGTTGTTCATCTTCTGTGTTCTCTGAACTGTTCGCAACTTCACTGCCATCAACAGGGTGGCGTTGTTGCTTGTCGTACTTAGAGAAGTGCCCGTCGTAAAACCTTGCGACAGTTTGTTTACTGCTCGGTGTTACTGCTGTACTTAGCTCGTTATATAAAGGACGCGGTGTGACTTCATTAGTTTGATATTGATACTTGTTCGCTTGTTCTTCTCTGACGTTTCCAGGGTTATAAGGAACGATAAACGCGACTTTATAAGGAAGAACAAAAGGATATGGAGCTCTGAGATAAGACTGCATTGGATCTTCTTGAAGGTTTTCCTCTACTTCGTAGGAGAGCGGATTTTGAAGATGATATGGGATTCTGAATACTTGTTTTGGTACGTCTTGTTGGTATGAAAATTGATTTTGAACTGGAATAGGAATGATTTTAGCAACTGTATAAGGCTGATAAGGTACCTGATAGTATTTACCTGAATGATACGGTGTTCTGATCTGAGGCTGATACAGTGTTTGAGGTAACTGAGCATTGTATTTTTGATGTTGGTAAGAATGGTTTTGCACTTGGTTTTGGGTGTTTTCTTGAATTGATGATTCTGTGTGTTTGTCTTCGTAGCCTAAAGGTACCTCGTTATATTTGTAAAGTACCCTTTTACCTTCAAGGTATTTTGGAATCGACTTCGCTTCGGTTAATAAATAAGGTACTTTCTTTGTTACCGGATAAGGCGTCCCTACTAGCGCTGGATAATCCTGCTTTGTCTTCTGTTTGTATTGCAGTTTTTTTGGATATACTGTTGTTTTTTGCGAGTATTCGTGTGTAGTGTTTGCTTGTTGATCTCTGTTCAGTGATACATATGGCCGTTGTAGAGGCACGTTGAGACTAAAAGGTCTCGGAGATTGAGTCGGGTAGTTTTGGTCTAAGACTATGAATTTCGACTGGCGGGGGATATTTTTCGCTATGTAATCCTGTAAAGGGTATTTTTGCGGTATGTCTTTTTCGTGTACCGCGTACGGCTTCGTGCTAGGTAGATATATGGGGTACGGTGTCACTAGTGGTGAATCGCCATAATTTTCTTCGGCTGGCTCTGAGTAGAATTTTATTTCGGGTGCTCCTGTTGTTCTCAGCTGTTCGCCAGGATGAGCCTGAGGACTCCGCTGGACTTCGTACTCCTCGCTCCAGTACGTAACCCCCGCCGCGATACTTAGAAGGCACGATACAACTACACACCGCGAAAACATCCTTCGGAATGAAGGGGAGTAGGCTTTGTAAAGATCCTTATATACTTCCTTTCTCTATAATTAACTAATTATTTATTATAGTTTGATGAACGGTTGATTGCGAACGTTCACTGAGCAGGTGCCTATCATATCGTAGATAACTATCTACTGGGTTTCTTCTTTGGCAAGTTCATCTTCAGTTTCCTAACTTCAGAGAATGTACTTCCATTATTTCAAACTCAAGATCAATCTCGCCTAATTAAGTTAACTTCAGTGAAAAAGCCCTTATTTTTTATAAAAGTAAGATTATTTTGTTGATTTGTTTTTTATTTCTCGTATATAATAACCAAATAAGATTCAAATAATATTTTATGACTGTAATTTTAAAAAAATAGAATTTAAAAAAACTAGAAAAACGCGCATTTATAGCCAACCTAACTAAAAACCTAAGTGTTGTAAACAATTTGCAGCAGTCAGACCTTTTAATTATTAGAGTTCAAGGTTGGAAGCTAATTTCCCTGAACTATACGTGATTCGTTTGCAATTTTAACACAGTTTATCCTAAATCAACCAACAATTTTTGTTTTTTTGACATATCTCACAGGGATATATCTCAAAGACGTAGAGTTAGATTGGGGAAATGTTTGCTTTAAAATTCTATCTATGACCAAAACTAACTTTTGAAAGTGTGCGAAATTCGTCGATGTTTGACTATCGATTGCGACTAAACGCCTATTTTTTTATTTATTTATTTTTTTTTAATAACAATTTATTGAAATTTACAACTGTACAATATTTATACATCAAGTAAATGTATTGACAACGATTATAATAACATGTTAAAACTTGTAAAGAACTACTCATCAGTAGCACTTTAATAAAAATTCTACACTAGAAGGTCTCTGGGCCATCTTCTTTTCAGACGCCTCGGAGGATTATCGGGAATGGTGTGGGAATCAAGTTCAGAAATTAGGGGATTTGAGTGGTTATGAAGTTTACTATGAAAGGATTGATATCTAGTTTGGGCTAAATCTGCAACATATGGAACATTAAGATGTTTATCTATAAGTTTATTGGTGACAAAGTAAGGTGCATTGAGGATTTTTCGAAGGATTTTAGATTGTAAGGATTGGATACGAGATGAATTGGATGGTTTAGTGGAGCCCCAAAGCTCAACTCCGTACCTCCAAATCGGTCTAATCACTGTTATGTAAATGAGTGTTTTGAAATTAAATGGAGCTTTGAACGTTTGTCTAGTAAATGTTGAAGTAGTCTGTAACGACGGGCAGCTTCTTGTCGTTTTAGTCTTTCGCCTAAATTAAATTTAGATTAAGTAATATATTTAGACGCAAAATTTAATAAACTGTAGTTTATCGATTGAAAGCATTTTTCAAAAATCTGAAAAAAGTTCAAAAGTGTTTGGGTTTTCTGTCCACAAGAACTGTGACCCCATGCAAGTTCTTTTTGTATTCTTCTTTGTCCAAACAATCTTGGTCGCTTATCCCCATTTTTCTTGTTTCTTCTTTCAACTGCTTGATGTATCCTTGTGAGCTCTGGTAGCCCCAGAGTTTCTGCTATATAGCTTTATTCAGCCTTTCCGGAGGCATCCTAACCATGTGCCCGTAGAATTTTAGTCTCCTGATCCTTATCTCAGTTTTATTTCCTTGTATATTTCTTTGTTTGCTCTTAACCTGTAACCTTCTTGTGTCTTCCTAGAACCATTGATCCTTCATAGGATCTTTCTTTCGGCTGTCGGCAGCTTTTCTAGGTTGGGAAGGTTGGTTTCCATTCTATACAATATCACCGGGTTTTTTCTATTTTATTATATATATATCTTTTTCAATTTATTTATTGTATTAAATTGGCAGATTGTAATACAAATATCGAAAGTAATTACATTACATATATACATACATAGATAAACACTAAACAAGGATCTAGAACTCAAGTTTTTCAGAAAGGTCCAGGAAAATAATATATGGCTGTCCAGATATGGGAGATAATGAGTTATCCTGATATGAGAGGTTCCACAATATTTAATTATATTATTGTACCCCTGTTTAGAACAAAGATGAATAATGATCTTGCGAAACAAGGACAGAGCCTGGCAAGGAGCTGTCACCGGGCCCCAGAGCGTAATGAATGCCCCCTGTCAATAAGCTCTGTCAATAAACATTAAACATTTTGCCACCATCACTGACTGTTTGGGATAATTGATGAGGGCTGGGCTGAAAGGACTTCCATTCATCTTAACCTAAAGCCAGTGCCTCATTGATTTCGGATCTAATCCGTTGTGGCTTAGCCTTCCAGCTTTGACAAGTTATATTTCATCTTCAGGAATTACTGTTTTATACCTGTGAGTTTGAGCTGATACAATACCAAAAAGTAATAATAATAATGGATTGTAAAAATAACAATTATTCTGTGACCCTTAAGAATAACACATATGTATAATAAGGTAGTATAAGGTAGTGCTAGTATTGTCGGGCTTATATAATTTCATACAAAACTGTATATATATATATATGTGTGTGTGTAGATAGATAGATAACCTTCTTGACTGTTATTATGTGATGTTTAGTAAGGTTCTTAAATATAATAATTCAAGTACTCAACTGAGCTGGGGAATTCTTGAAAAAAGGTTAAAGGTTGGAATGGATTTTCAAAAACTGGTGGTATTCCCTAATGCAGGTACTTATTATACGCAGGTATTTCGGTAATAATAAATTATAAATGAATAAATGATTTATATGTTGTTTATTAATTTAAATGTATATTATTGGTCTGACTGTATTAAATTGGAATAACATTTGAGATTTGGAACAGCTGATTTTTTGTTTATAGTACGTTTTTTAAAACCAGTTTTGTAAAATCTCCACCATCCTTTAACTTTTTTTTTTCAAAACTTCTCCAGGTCAGATGTATACTTTTTTTTTTTTTTTTTTTTTTTTTTTTTTTTTTTTTTTTTTTTTTTTTTTTTTTTTTTTTACTCTTTTATTAATTGAAATTTACAACTGTATTAATAAAAATACATTTAGTAAATATGTTGTATACAATACAAATAATGGCGTGATTAGAACTTGTAGAGGAACTACCCATTGGTAGTACTCTAATGAAAAGAAGATCACAAAAGAAGATCACGAGGCCATCTTCTTTTCAGGCACCTCAGAGGATTACCAGGAATGGAATGGGAAGCAAGTTGTGCAACGAGTGGATTTGGATGAGGTGCGAGTTTATTATGAAAGGAGAGGTATCTGGTTCGTGCCAAGTCGGCAACATATGGGATATTAAGGTCATTATGGATTAATTCATTTGTGACAAAGTAAGGAACATTAAGGATTTTTCGAAGGAATTTGGATTGGAGTGATTGGATGCGGGAAGAATTCGATGGTTTAGTGGATCCCCACAATTCTATACCGTAAGTCCAAATAGGACTGATAATCGTCATATAGATGAGTTTCTTGTGGTGAGTCGGGAGATTTGAACGTTTGTCTAGTAAGTGTTGTAGCAGTCAAAATCGACGTGCAGCTTCTTGTCTTTTCAATCTTGTGTGAGGGTTCCAGGTAAGTCTCTTGTCTAGATAAAATCCGAGGTATCGTATTTGTTCCACATTATTTAGCGGTACTCCATTAAAGGATACAGGAGGACAGGATGAGGTAGGTTTTCGACGGAGAGTAAAGGTTATTTGCTGGGATTTGCTAGGATTTATCTTAACTCTCCAGTTATGACACCATTCTTCAATGGAAGTGATATGTGACTGGAGTGTCTGGGATGCAGCTATAGGATCGTCATTGACTGATAACACGCTGGTATCATCAGCATAGGTTGTAAGGATGGTATTAGGATGAGTAGGGATATCAGCTGTATACACGGTATAAAGAATGGGACCCAAGATGTGTGTGACCTTGTGGAATACCAGCGGTCTGAGGAAAGATAGATGTGTATGTAGAATTATGGTTAACTTTAAGTACTCTATCGGAAAGGTAGGAACGGGGGATGAGGAAATATGTAGATGGAAGGAATTGACTTATATTGTAGCTGACTTTATGTTTTGAAATAACTTTTATAATTTGGGGTCACCTGTGGTGTAGTGGTTAGCATAGCAACCTACTAAACCCAAGATCGCAGGTTCGCAGCCCGGCAGATGACCTTAGGATTTTTTAAAGGGAGTAAAAAATCCTTAGCTATGCCGTCCTTCGGAAGGGAAGTAAAATGGGGGTCCCGAGCCTGTGCGATGTCAGGTACTCGTTAAAGATCCCTATCCTAATTATACCTGGATAGGCAAAATTTAGGACTCCCACCGTAGCATCGTCCGATTAGCCATAGCAGCATAAAGTGACGTTAAACGAAATAAACAAAAACAAACTTTTATAATTTTATTGTAACCTGTTTTTTCACTGTAGGGCATGTTTATGAATATATAGTATAGTATTTATGAATACAATATAGTCTCGAAACGCCGCCAAAATAGTTGATTTTTTATTTTATGACTGAACCTCAAGAACCTTACAACACATGTGTGTGCATATATATATATATATATATATATATACGAAGAGCATGAGACATGTAAATACGGTAAATAGTAAATAAAATTGAAAAAAGAATTTTAAGATAAAAATAACAATGAGAAAACAAGAAAAAATATTTACAGAAAAGAAACTATAGCTATATGTACATTGATTGGAGAATATATTTACAGACACAATATATATTTATACACTCTGCATATAATCATTTATATGTATTGTATGTGCATATAAATGATTATATGCATATACAAACAATATACTCATATGAATTGTGATGTAAAAAGATATAAAGTGAAGTAATTATTTCTTTGTATGAAAAAAATAACGATTAAAATAAAAATAAATTACAATTTATATAAAATAAATGATTGTGTACCAAAACATTGTTGTTCAACACAAAGGATAAGATGTTGATAATAATTAGTGATGTGTTTATTCCAAATATTGAATCTCAATTCCACCGAGTATTGAGGAAAAATCGATATCCTCTGTACCTATCGATGCAAAAATAATTCAAATTTTGGATATTCACTTTGGCAAGTAAACAAAAATAATACTCCAATCTAGCTAATGGATTGTAAACAATAGTTGTTAATGTTGTTTTTCCTCAAAGATTAATTTAGTTTGTGTAACACTTTCTAAAAGTATTTCAAAATATCACTAAGCATGTTGGGGATGTTGCTTTTCGCTTTAGAAAAATAATTACCGCCCCGAGTGAGCGTTGGTGAACAAATTGTTATCAGTCAAACAATGCTAAATTATAAAATACGGAAGAAAATAAAATCATTTTACCAGTTTATTGTATTTGAAAATTGAGAAGACGATAACGCCCTGAAGCTGAGTAAAGAAAATCGCAGCGTGTTTATTATTAATATAGCACAACCTAACTTCCTTCCAGCGAGCTCTGGCTCAGACTGCCTTTGCTACTGCGTCTGGCGACGGTCATGCTTTCTTTTGTTTGCTTTTTAAAACAGCTGTCGTAATTTAATAAGTAACTTGAACCTGTGTATAGGTAATACATAACTTGAACAATTACTTATATAAACTAAGTAACCTAAAATATTTATAGCTATTTACAATATTTTATTTAATATAAAGTATAACATAAATTCTTTCTCACTATGGGAGATGGTGTAAAGAAAAATTAAATTCTCGGGCTTAAGCAATGTCAAAACAAGATTTTCTTCAAATTTGGTCGGGTTCAGACTTGATCGAAGTACGACACGAACTCCGCGTAACATCAGCGTTGTTTAGGGATAATCAAGCATCAGTGAATGTACACGCAGCGATGGTTACGAAAATTTCATCTTTGAGACTTTGATTTCGAAGACGAAGAAGGTCGCGGAAGGTCTTCTGTTGTTGGTGACGACCATCTGAAGTGAAAACCCTCGTAAGTGGTTATTTTTACTTTACAACATTGTTAGGAGCAGTTAGAAGGTAAACATACTAAAAGTCCCCGCCCCCTGAGGGTGAGCTAACGGTGGAGGGTTTGGGAGAAGGTCCCAATGTCGGTTTTTTTCGATTATATCTCGAAAACGGTGGACTCTGGAAAATTATGTTTCATAGAAAAAGTAAAGCAAATTAAATTTCCTATATAATTGTCTCTATACATATTTGTCAAAAATTTAAAGGTTTTCGAGATATACGTAATTAAATATCGATAATGCTCCAAACAAATTTATATATATTTACCTCACTTTTTATCAAACGTTTGCTTCAAGTGCCAGAAACGTATATAATAAATTAAAATAAATTTAATTTTATACAAACATTGATATTGACATTTTTTCTGAGAAACGATTGTGGAAGGCACTAGAAACAAATGTTAGACAAAATGTAACGTAATATTTTTTTCGAAAATTATCGATTTTCAATAATGCATATTTCGAAAACCGTTGAAAGTTCGACAAATATGTATATAAACAATTTCATGGAAAATATATTTAGCTTTAATTTTTATTAGGAACATACTTTTCTAGAGTCCATAATTTTCGAGATATGATCCAATAACACAAAATTAGGACTTTCTGCCTTCCCCTCTACCGTTAGCTCACCCCGCGGGGGTGGGGACTTTTATTATGCTTACCTTCTAACTACTCCTGACGAAGCTATGAAGTCAAAAATAATCGCATATTTCATGCACTCCACAATATGTTCATTGACTAGACTAACAAGATGATGAGCTAAAACATCTCATTAATGAAGACTAGTATATTTACACACTTTTCTCTAACTGGACTGATCACTAATTCTGGCCAAATCTCCTCCTTTCACAACCGTTGCCCTAATAACAGTACATCCTTACCTAAGTACCGAACCTAAGACGCAGCATGGGTTGTGGTAAAGCTAAAAACTCGACTAATCACTTGAATACGAGTTTTCTTTACGTGAATAAGTGAAAGTAAAATTAGAAAAAGAAATATTATAGGTAATACTAGCTGTTTGATCAGGGACTAGAACAGGTTAGAAAAACTGGAATTATCCAGCCGACGAGGCTCTAGTGACTGACCTATTTGCCTAGCGATTTCCAGGAGAAACCTGGTACTGCTGGAGCTGGAGCGGTCTAGTGCGGTCAATGCTTCGTAATCAGGAGAGTGGTTTCACTTGCCGATTCCTCTTCACGCTTGCTTAATTATTCACTAACACCCCACGACTCTAAAGGAAATTTCCCTTTTAAGATCGGCAATGGTAAGGAATCGTAAAAAAAACTGCTCGTCGTTTCCGACTACTTAAAAATTTAGTAGACAAGCGTTCAAAGCTCCCAATAAATTACAGAAGTATTATTTACACTACAGTAATTAGACCCATTTGGACATGGGAATTTGAAATTTGGGCTCCACTAAAACTTCCAATTCTTCTTGTATTCAATCTAATAACCTTCATATAATGGGGTCACCTGTGGTGTAGTGGTTAGCATAGCAACCTACTAAACCCAAGATCGCGGGTTCGCAGCCCGGCAGATGACCTTAGGATTTTTTAAAGGGAGTAAAAAATCCTTAGCTATGCCGTCCTTCGGAAGGGACGTAAAATGGGGGTCCCGAGCCTGTGCGATGTCAGGTACTCGTTAAAGATCCCTATCCTAATTATACCTGGATAGGCAAAATTTAGGACTCCCACCATAGCATCGTACGATTAGCCATAGCAGCATAAAGTGACGTTAAACGAAATAAACAAACAACCTTCATATAATCCTCTATGCTCTTTAATACCTCAGAATAGTCGTCAATAAGCATATTATAAAGTGCATGAAATATGCGATTAATTTTGACTTCATTGCTTCGTTAGGAGTGGTTAGAAGTTAATATACTAAATGTCTAATTTTTCTTATTTTTCAATTATATCTCGAAAACGGTGGACTCCAGAAAAATATATTAATAAGCAAAATCAAAGCTAATTAAATTTTCTAAAAAAAATTTTATATACTCATTTGGTGAAATTTCAACAGTTATTGAGATGTACGTTATTAAAAATCGATAATATAAAAAAAGAAAACCTCACTTATTGTCAAATATTTGATTTAAGTACCAGAAATGTATATTTGAAATTAAAGTAAATTTAATTTACAATTTTAATTCTGACATTTTTTCTGAGAAACGATCACGTAAGGCACTAGAAGCAAATGTTTGACGAAAAGTGAGGTAAAAACTATTTTGTTGCGAACATTATCGATTTTCAATAACGTATATCTCGAAAACCGTTGGAATTTCGACAAATTTGTATAAAATAAACTTTATAGGAAATTTAATTGACTTAATTTTGATTTGCAACATATTTTTCTAAAGTCAACCATTTACGAGATATAATCGAAAAACCCAAAAAATAGGAACTTCTCCCCTCCCTCCACCGATAGCTCACCCACCACAGGCGGGGAATTTTAGTAGGACTAACGAAGCTATGAAGTCAAAAATAATCGCATATTTCATGCACTCTACACCCCTTATTTCTGCACTTATTGACTAGACTACAAGTAAACTTATCCGTACAGATCTTAATGTTCTTTATGTTGCTGCTCTTTGGACCATATCAGAACCCTATCCTTTCTTTGTAAACTTACACCTACTTGAATCCACTAGTCTCCCAACTTGTCTCACACTCAATCCACGATAATCTTCTAAGGTGTTTGAAAAAAAAATGGCTGTGAGACCCTCCAGTGTAGAACTTTTATAAAAGTGCTACTTGTGAGTAGATATTTACATGTTACATGGTATATACATGTTATATTTGATAGTTGTAAGTATCAATAAATAAATCATTGGTAAAACAAAAAAAAATAAAATAATTTTAGTAATCTTTTCCATTTTACTTTTTGTTTCAACTTAAATGGAATCCAATTTGTGTTTGTTTAAAATTAAATCGATATTAAAGGTGCTTAATGTTTCATAATAAAATCGAAAAACAGTATCGATTTTAGTTGTAATAACTGGGACAGTGAAGGTGACCTCAGCCATGTCATCGGCTCTGTACTGTGGCCTCCCAGCGAACACAATTAGCTCTCTCCTACTAATCCACAATATGGGGTTTTGATCTAAATTTAGCTAGGTGCTTGGATTTCAATGCAGGACGTCATTGATATGACGTCACAGTTAAACTGAGAAGACAAAAGCAAACCAACCAGATGATTAATGTGCATGAGTTATATCTATTTTTAAAAAATGGATTAAAGAGTTGATTAGTTAATAAATTTTAACAGGGAACATGTTTTACCGGTGACCTATTTGATGGAAAGCGATACGTTTTTGAGAAACGCGAGGGCGTTAGGCGTACTTTGATAGTTTATTGATATTAGGAGAGTAGGAACAGTTAGGAGCTCAACTCTCGTTGTATTAAAGAACGCTAGCTCAGTAATAATTGAGCCCCTTTTGACTCTGTTTCTCCTAATATAAAATAAAAACTTTTAACCTGGATTTGACCGACTTGCTCGATTCTTTATCTATACAGGTGAGCGGAAAAAAAAAAAGAACGTAAGGACAAAGACGGTAAGCAGAATTAATCTATTTAGTTTGAAAATTTATCTTCTACAATAAACTAAATCACAGGTAAGAGAAAAAATACATGTATATCGTCGGTGACATTGCTAATTCCGCTACGTGCATTTTAGCACCTTCAAGGATATTAAATACAATATGTTCTTTGATGCACATCTGCAATCATTTTTAGGACTAAAATCACAACAGTATTTTGCCAAAACTTATCCGAGCTTAATTTTCGTATTCGGGTTTTTAAATTAGACGCGAAATTTTATTTTAAATCGAAACCTGCAAAATCAATCCATGATGAAGATGCATGGAGCATGTACAAATATTTAAAAATTCACGCCCCTCTTATAGGGTTATGAAATTTTTAAACGAAACTCTCAAGGCCTTAGCTGTGTCAAATAAAATTTCTTTTCAGGTTATAGTCTGCTCTCCAACCTTCTCCAGTTCTTCTCCAACGACCCTAACTTTGGAATTCCCAATGGGATGTGGTATTTTTTACGACGGATTTCAATAGAAAATCAAATTTTGAATCGATTTTATACCGGTAATTTTCTTTATTCAGGGCACCGTTTCGCCGCAAATCGCGAAAAATCATTTTAAGAAAATAAGCTGTCTAAAACTGGTATAACAAAAATAGCATGGGATACCTACTTAAACATTGGAACGGTGTGGGCCACACTAAAACAACTCCGCATCTCTACACTGAGTTAAATTGGCTTTTCCCCTCCTTCCGCAGGAAATACTTCCTAGGCGTCTACCTATTCCAAGTTATCAACACCCGTCGCCCTTCCTCTATTTACCTGAAATTCAAGTCCGCTATCAAATCACTTCATACAAGATCTCGTCTTTCCGATCTCTATACTCCATCCCACAGAAGTGCTGCATTCCAACGTCCCTTCCTTATCCGATCCTCTACTCTTTGGAATTCCCTCCCCCCCCCCTATATCCGCAATGCTTCTTCCCTTGGAACATTTAAATCACTATTCTTTCACCATCTTCTTTCCTTTCAACTCGACGCTCTCTAATTATAAGGATGTATTTACTATGTATGTACTATACTATACTAATTACTAAGACCGTCAGACATAAAACATAAGCATAAATCAATAATTGTATTATAAACAGCATTCAACTCCTGTTTATTAAAAGTAAAAACTTGTTACATGTTTCGGGAAACAAGGTCCCATCATCAGACTTTAAATCAATCTCTTGGTGTTAACACACCGTGACTGTTTCTCTTTTACATAGTCAATGTAAAAAATAATAAAGTCTGATGATGGTATCTTGTATCCCGAAACATGTAACAAGTTTTTACTTTTAATAAAGAGGAGTTGAATGCTGTTTATAATACTATTATTGATCAATAAAAGTAATTCCTTCATTGAAGAATTTATTATAAGCATAAATTATAGTTTGATTATGATAATATTTTAATTGTTTGTAATGATAATGTTTGATTTTCTATCTTTTATTTTTCTTCGAGTTTCTGTTGTTTTTTTTCTCTTCTGCAATTATATTTACAATATTAACCTCTATTTTGTATACTTATTTTTTTCACTCTCTTTCTATATAAGTTTTTTCTTTTTCTAGTTTTTCTCTGTATCTTTTTTTTCATACAAATTTGTATTCAGTTTACCTATGTTATTTTATTTTTAACAGCCTCTCGGCCAGTTATGATCTTACTTTATATTATTTAATGCTATATTTATTAATTATTATTTAATAATTCTTAAGGGACTTTGTCCCAGAATAAAGTTTTATTTTATATTCTATTCTATTCTATGAGGCCGTACCGCATTTCACTTCATCAGGGTCTAACTCGCCAAGATGGTGAGAGACTGAGGCTAAGGTTCTGTCATAAAGTGTGTATCCCTGGCTATGTCTCGAATGCTCCGATGAGGATAAGCATCCACCGTAGCCAGTACATAAATGATATTAGTTTCATCCCGAGCTTGTCAAAGATTTGAGCCTGGGAAAAAAGGGGAAACATTCCAAGTCGACCTGTTCTCACCGCTTCACAGTCGCAGGAAGGCCTTAATTTCATATTTTTGTTTAAAGTTTATTTTATTTTAGATTTTCGGCGAAACCGTACCTCGGATAAAAAAATTCGCCAGTATAAAATCCACAACCACACCCCATTGGGAATTCCAAAGTTAGGGTCGCTAGAGAAGGTTGGAGGCTATAACCTGAAAAGAAACTTTATTTGATACAGTTAAGACCCTGAGAGTTTCGTTTCAAAATTTTAAAAACTGTGGAAAAAAAAAGGGGGTCCCCAACTACATCCTACATTTATATTCCATCCAGCCAACCATCATAGCTCTTCATATAAAATATTAGTATAAATGTTTTCATTAAAAATGGTTTGATTTTACTAAATAACTTTATGATAATGAACGAACATTTCACCTAAAATTACTCCTATTTCTATTCCATGCCAAAATGATTATAAATAAATATATTTATTCACAAAGTTTGATGATTTTACAAGTTGTAATTAACTGTAATGGGTCGGTGGAGAGGGGTGAGGGGGTGCGAGGCTTAGGTGGGATTCTCCCGCTAATTGCTAGCCTCATTAGCAGCAGCTTCGATTTCAACTCGAGAATCGATACATCGAACAGCGATTCTAATTAATTTTCAAGTGATTAATATTAAATTTAATTAAAAATAAAATTATCTGGCAGGAAGTTTTATTTTTGGCGTAGATACGTCTTGTAGCTGAGAATCTGTACATTGTTTCTTGTAACATTTTGACACACCCTAGCTTTTTGGTGTTGTTGAGACCGAAAATTTGACGGCAGTTTTTGTCAGACATTTAATAGAGAACAGTTTAATTCGTTGAATAAAAAAAAATTAGGTTTGCTTACATTTTATAATTTGTAGAGCTCTAGCTGTGTAGATTATCTCGGGTCAAAAGTTTGACGGAATTTCCCTCGTCAGAAAATTAATGGAAAATATTTTATATAACATTTGTTGCTAGAACTTACCGTTTAGGATCTGTACTGCTTTGAATGAAAAAATCAAGTTAGAATCGGCTATTTTCTCTCAACCTTGTTAATTTATAATAATCTTTAGTTTTTAATATAAATATGTGTTTGATCCTTATAATTATAAAATTTAAATTGGGAAAACCGTAAATTATACATATACATATCCATGATCTATTGTAAAGTTTTAAATTAAAAGCAGAGATGGACCGACTACGGTTTTAGCCGCTCATTGCTTCCGTTGGAATTCGGGTAACATCGGCAATGTTCGGGGCACTTCGTAGCTTTATTGCCTCCTGTACATGTAGCTACAGGTTTTTGTTTATTTTATACTTTTTCTTCTGTTTTTTTCCAAACGGTGTAGCGGAATGTTTTTTATTTATTTAAAAAAAAAAAAAAAAAAAAAAAAAAAAAAAAAAAAAAAAAAAAAAAAAAAAAAAAAAAAAAAAAAAAAAAAAAAAAAAAAAAAAAAAAAAAAAAAAAAAAAAAAAAAAAAAAAAAAAAAAAAAAATCAGCAATTTATTTGACATAGCTTAAATAGTTAAGTGTGAAATTATGAATTCAATCATGCTGTCAGTATAGGACATCATATTTACGGACTATGTTTATACATATAACACAAAAATAACTGACAAGTAATTGTAAATAAACACGTATGAAATGGCTAAAATATCTCATTCTCTTGCTTCCAACTTTATTTTAATTTTTTTTTTTTTTTTCTCATTTATTGATATTTACAACTGTACAAAACAATATACATTAAGTAAATGTGTTTATAGTGAATTCATTGGCATGTAAATAACTTGTGAAGAACTACTCACTAGTAGCACTTCAATAATATCTACACTAAAAGGTCTCTAGGCCATCTTCTTTTCAGACACCTCGGAGGATTACCGGGAATGGAGCGGGAAGCAAGTTGGGAGACTAGTGGATTTGAGTTGTTATGGAGCTTACTATGGAAGGATAGGTATCTGGTTTGGGCTAAATCAGCAACATATGGAACATTAAGATCCTTATGGATAAGTTCATTGGTCACAAAATAAGGAGCATTGAGGATTTTTCGAAGGATTTTGGATTGCAAAGATTCGATACGAGATGAATTGGATGGTTTAGTGGAGCCCCAAAGCTCTACTCCGTATGTCCAAATAGGTCTTATCACAGTCATGTAAATGAGTCTTTTGTAATTTATTGGAAGCTAAGGACGTTTGTCTAGTAAATGTTGGAGTGGTCTGTAACGACGAGCAGTTTCTTGTCGTTTTAGTCTTGTATGTGGATTCCGATTTAGACGTTTGACCAAGTGGAGTCCTAGGTAGCGGATCTGTTCAACAGGGATTAGTGGAATGTCATTAAAGGATACTGTAGGGCAGGATGTCGTAGGTTTACGACGAAGTATTTTAATTTTAAATTAAGAATTAGGTAATATTTTTTTTCATTATGGCACAAAACCAAAACTACACTCAACAGAAAAAAAAACACGCAGTTTTAGTCTCATAATTTTGTTAAATACGTTGTGAAACGGCACAGAAAAAAAAATGCTTTGTGACAAATACATACCTCCCTGTCTTGAAGGAATGTGGAATTGATTTAAAAAAAAAAAATTCTATAACTGAAATTTCGCAAATTCTACTTCTGTGTTCTTTGTTGAATTGTTTTAATTTCTTTTATGAAAGGATTAGTACCTTTCGTCGTTAAAGATAGGAAAAACTCGCTATTAGAAGAACATCCCTTCAGTCAGAAAACCTGATAAAAATGAAGAATAAAGTTTTTAAAAATGTGTTAAGTTCTTATTTTTTTCTTTATTTTATATATATTTTTGTTATTGGTTAATAAAAATTATTCATTTGTGGCAGATTTTTTGATAACTTATAAATAAACCATTTCTTACCATAAATTAAAAAGATTAATGCATTTAACAAAATTATGAGACCGAATCTGAGTGTCCGGTTTTTTTTTTTGCTGTTGAGTGTATAATTAAAAAGAAAAAATAGAAGGTTGTTAAGTCATTTATTTAGTATTGTTGAAGCTATCTAATTTATTTTTTGTTGATATCATGATCTTTCTCAAAGTTCGATAATCGATTTTTAAAAAAATAAATTTAAAAAAAAAACTTTAAAGATGAATCTAAAATAAAAAAATGTAATGAATAAAGGCCATGTTTTCATTTCAATCAACCTAATTTTCAGCGTAGAAACATAAATTATTAAAATGACGACTAGTAGCCGACTACAAAAGCAACCGATTTGTTGGCTTCCCCGACTAGTTGGCCAATTTCAAACTAAAAGGTCTGCACTCCATCATCTTTTCAGGTACCTTATCTGAGCCTTATCGGATGGGAAACAAGGTAAGAGACTCGAGAATTTAAGAGAGAAGGAGTTTACTACGAAATGATATGGTAGATATATGGTTTGGGCTAAATCAGTAACATAATCAGGAGATGAATTTGTCAGGATGAATAAACACGGCCAGTCTTCATCAGGGCTAAAATAACAAAAATTGGACGTGACCAAGATGATACAAACATTAAAAAAATTAAACAAATAAATAATAAAAATAATTAAAAATGAAAAAGAAACAAGGAAAAATATCTTTAGTTAATTAGATAATTGAATTCATTCAATTATTCAGGGTATAATTATATAGGGGTATTATAGGTGCTACTATTATTATATATATTATATTTTTATTATTATATATATTTGTATTATTTATATATTATATTATAGGTGTTACATTAACATATTATTGTTATATAGTGGTATTATATTATATAGGAGATAATTGAAGGTATTCAATTATCTAATTAACTACAGATATTTTTCCTTGTTTCTTTTTCAATTTTAAATTATTTTTATTATTTATTTATTTAATTTTTTTAATGTTTGTATCATCTTTTTTCCAATTTTTGTTATTTTAGCCCTGATGAAGACCTGTAAGGCAGGTCGAAACGTTGGCACGCTAAAATATGTTTTCATTTTAAAACTGACCGTGTTTATTCATCCTGACTACACCTCTGACAAATTCATCTCCTTAGTAAAAACTCACAGTCAACAATACAATCATCATCAGTAACATAATATGTTGTTTGATATTATGGAACATGAAATCTATATGGAAAAGTTTATATGTGATTAAGTGAGGCGCATTGAGGATTTTTCAAAGGATTAAACACAAGATGAATAGGGCGATTTAGTGGAGCCTGAAAGCTCAGCTCCTGTATGTAAATGAATCTTTTGTATTTAGTTGAAAGCTTTGATCGCTTGTTTAGTAAATGTAGAAGGAGTAGAAAAAGACTAAAAATATATTTAAAAATATAAAATACAAGACTAAAACGACAAGAAACTGCCCGTCGTTACAGACTACTTCAACATTTACTAGACAAACGTTTAAAGCTCCCAATTAATTACAAAAGACTCATTTACAAGACTGTGATTAGACCTATTTGGACGCACAGAGTTGAGCTTTGGGGCTCTACTAAACCATCCAATTCATCTCGTATCGAATCTTTGCAATCCAAAATCCTTCAAAAAATCCTCAATGCTCCTTACTTTGTGACCAATAAACTTATCCATAAAGATCTTAATGTTCCATATGTTTCTGATTTATCCCAAACCAGATACCTATCCTTCCATAGTAAGCTCCATATGATAAAGAATTATAATAATAACGTTATAAAAAAACTGTGTATACCATGTTTTATAAGTAACCGTTTTTTTCTAAATATATATATATATATATATATATATATATATATATATATATATATATATATATATATATTAGTGTACTTCCTTATGTAAAATAAAAAATAGTTATTACTTTTTAGTTATATTATTCCTATTAAAACTAAAAACAATAGAAATATATGCAAATACAAAAAAGGTTTAGTTCAGGACTTCGTCGTAAACCTACGACATCCTGCTCTACAGTATCCTTTAATGATATTCCACTAATCCCAGTTGAACAGATCCGCTAACTAGGACTCCACTTGGACAAACGTCTTACTTGGAATCCACATACAAGACTAAAACGACAAGAAACTGCCCGTCGTTACAGACTACTTCAACATTTACTAGACAAACGTTCAAAGCTCCAATTAATTACAAAAGACTCATTTACATGACAGTGATTAGACCTATTTGGACGTACAGAGTTGAGCTTTGGGGCTCTACTGAACCATCCAATTCATCTCGTATCGAATCTTTGCAATCCAAAATCCTTCGAAAAATCCTCAATGCTCCTTACTATGTGACCAATAAACTTATCCATAAAGATCTTAATGTTCCATATGTTTCTGATTTAGCCCTAACCAGATACCTATCCTTCCATAGTAAGCTCCATAACCACTCCAATCCACTAGTCTCCCAACTTGCTTCCTCCTTCATCCCTGATAATCCTCTGAGGCGTCTGAAAAGAAGATGGCCTAGAGACCTTTTAGTGTAGATTTTATTGAAGTGCTACTAGTGAGTAGTTCTTCACAAGTTATTTGCATGCCATTGAATTCGCTGTCAACACTTTTACTTGTTGTATATTATTTTGTACAGTTGTAAATATCAATAAATGAAGAAAAAAAAAAAAATATATATATATATATATATATATATATATAAACATTCAAAACGTCAGAGCTTTGATATAGAGGTACCGCTTCTATTTGTTTTATTAATGCAAAAACCTAAAGCGGTATTTATAATTATTTATTATATCTGTGAATGTAACACCTATTTTAGACATAATACATTTATACTTAAAAATCGAACCATAAAGTTCAGATCAGAAAATGAATAGAAATAAAAATAAAATAGAATATTTTTTTTTTTAATTACGTCATAAATTTCTACGTGACAGCTCTATGTATAAAATTGTTATCTGTATCATTGTTACGCTGCTGGGTTTTCTTTTTTAATCGTGTGATACTCTCCTTTCTTTAGCCTTAAAGAAGACTTACAAACTGGGTCAAAACGTCGCCATTCATTAGTTTCCCGCCTCCACAACCCAGAGGACTCCATACCCTGAGTAAGTGGGTGGTGGTTTTATCACAAATTTAAAAACCTGTTTCAATATCAGAAAGTAATTTTAAATTACTTATTTCCACTTAGGCTGATGAAACATGTGTTTTATCAGTAAACAATGATCCCTTTATTGCCTCTCAAACACTCAAAATTAGAAACAACCATTTTGACAAAATGGTGTCAAAATTATAAAACACAAAAAATCCAAACATACCTCACCCAATAACATTTATTCGTCGTTAACCTTCGACTTCCTGCCCTACAGAATCCTTTAATAACATTTCACTGATCTCTGTTGAACTCGGAAAAAAGTCTTACTTGGAAAAAACATACAAATCTAAAACGACAAGAAGTCTTTACAGACTATTCCAACATTTACTAGACAAACGTTCAAATCTCCCAATTCATTACAAAAGACCTATTTACATGATTGTGAGTGATTAGACCTATTTGGAAGTACGAAGTTGAGCTTTGGGGCTCCACTAAGCCATCAAATGTATCTCGTATTCAATCTTTACAATCCAAAATCCTCAATGCTTCTTGCATTGTCACCAATAAACTTGAAATGAAATGAAAATGAAAATAAATTTTATTCTGGGGCTATTGCCCCTTAAGAATAATTATAATGAACAATTATTGGCGGCCTAGCTGCCGTATGTATAATTTAGAAATATAATAAAGACAAGGAAATACAATTTAAATTAAATTAAGGAATTGAAAAAAAAAACTTAAATTACAACATAAAGTAATAAAATTAATAATACAAGGTTTAAATTATCACATGAAAAACAAATTACATCTTAAGGTTCGAAATTGAAAATAAGCTACAAAAACAAATTAGGAAAAAACAAAAAAATATTCAACAAAAGAATGCGGTAGACAAAGCTAAGAAATATAAATTATACGGAAAAATAATGTATCTTGTCTGATAAATAATATAATTATGCTGAAACCAATTATACAAATTTAGTGCAATGGTACTAAAGTAATTCTGTACAAATCAATATTATACTTTGAATATTCATACTTCATTTTAAAACATATTTTCTTCATTGATGTGACTATTAGATTGAGTTTCTAATAAGTAAACGAAAAGACGTGATTTGAAGCTATTATAAGTGGAGGAATGGCGAATGATGGAAGGGAGGGAGTTCCAGAAGTTCGAAGCTCTAGAAATAAAGGAGCGTTTGAAGGATGTTGTGTTAAAGGAAGTTAGGTAGAGGTCTGAGGAACGGGATCTGGTTTTGCGGGAACTCACTGATGATTTTAATGTTAATGCTTTCAGGATATAGGGAGGTGACTGAGAGGAAAGTGATTTGTAAAGGAACGAACCAAGGAAGTATTGTCTTCGGAAGGAGGGAAATAACCATTTTAATCTTGTGTAGTGGTGAGATACATGGTCATAACGTGATATCCCTAGAACGAATCTCAGGCAACAGTTCATGAGCTTCTTCAATCTTGCGTCTTGAGATGCAGAGAGGCCTCCGTACACCACACTACCAAAATCAAAATGGGGGAATATGAGGAAGGTAATTAATAGTTGACGAGTTGATTGAGGGAGGAATTTACGGGAGCGGTTTAGGAGTCGAAGAGTGGAAATTGTTCGGCGGATAATTAGGGAAACATGGTCTTTCCAGGAAAGTGTTTGGTCAAAGACAATGCCGAGGTTCGTAACGGAGTTGTGGAAGTTTATGGGATTGGAGTCTATGGAGAAATTAGGGATTCCAGGTAAGGAGTTGAGAAGGACCCTGGAGCCCAACACAATAGCCTTGGATTTGCTAGCATTCAGTTTCAATTTATTAGCAAAGGCCCAAGAGGATATTGTGTCAAGATCAGCTTGCATCTTTGCGATAGCTTCCTGCAGTTCACTAGGGAAAAAGGAAAGGTAAATTTGTGAGTCGTCCGCGTAAAAATGAGAGGAACAATGTTTTATGAGGGGATAAACGTCATTAATGTAGGAACTAAATAGAGAAGGTGATATTGAGGAGCCCTGAACCACACCAGAGGTGATTGGGAGGGGAGAGGAAGGGGGAAGGTTAGGAATTTGGACTATCTGGGTACGGTCAGAAATAAAGGATTGGATCCATCTGGTCGCACTATGAGAAAAGGAAAAGTTATTAGCTAGTTTGGAAAGGAGTAGGTTGTGATCAATGGTATCAAAGGCTTTGCTGAAGTCAAGGAGGATGAGGATGGTGATTTTATGATGGTCCATAGCTTGGTGGATGTCTGAGGTGATTTTTGCAAGAGCTGATTGTGTGGAAAAGCCAGTTCTAAAGCCTGACTGAAAAGGATTAAGATGCTGTTCAAGGAATGAGGATATCTGGTCTTGAGCTATTCTCTCTAGAGGTTTAGAAAGATTGGAAAGTTGTGAGATGGGTCGGTAGTCATCTTCGGATGCTGGATTAGGAACTTTATTTAGGGGAAGGACAGTAGCTTTTTTTCCAGGCGGATGGAAAGATTGAGTTCTGGAGAGAAAAGTTATAAATATGGAGTAGAGGTGCTAGGATTAATGGGAGGCAAAGTTTAATAAATCGTGCTGGAATCCCATCTGGTCCAAATGATTTGGAACGTGATTTCATCACAGCCTCTATTAGCTGGGAGGGTTCGATATAAGAAAAGAAGAATTTATCGGAATCAAAATCTGTATTATTCGGGTTGTAAACTGGGATTGAGGAAGGTGAACCGGATGAGGTAAAATACTTATTGAGTTCATCTGGCGTGGCATGGTACGAAGGACAAGATTTAAATTGTAAGGAGGGGATTTGGCGGAGGAGTTTCCATTTTTGGCGGGAATCGGAATGCGTGGATAATGCTTTATGGTAATATTGGAATTTGGAACGACGGAAGGCTGATTGGGTTCGGTTACGGAGGTTTTTAAAGGTGATTAAATCTTCAGGGTGTTTTGTCCGGATTATTTCCTTCTGGCTGCATCTCTGGTTCTCATCATCTCTTGATATCTTGAGTTATCCAAGGTGCTGGAGGACGGTGCGTTTTCACTTTTTTTTGAGGAGCATGATTATTTAGAATGGATAAAAGGTTGGAAGTCAGGAATTCGATCTTAGAATCTAAGGATGGTGTGGAGTAAAAGGCGTTCCAATCTATGGATTCTAGGTCGGCTTGAACCATTGGAAAAGTTAAAGAGTCAATATTGCGGTACGTAATAATTCGAGGAGTGAAGGAAGGAACAGGAAAGTCATAAGAAATCGATATTAAATCATGTGCAGAAAGAGAGGGTATAGGATGTTGGGAGTGGGATACCAAATTTGTGGGAGAGTCAATTACATGTAAATCAAGCCAAGTATCCGATTGGGAAAGGTGATGGGTTGCAGAGTAAGGAACAATGAAGAGACCAAGGGATTGAAAGAGGTTACTCAGGAAGCGTTTTATCAGGGTTGTCAGTTAAAAAATTGGAATTGAAATCTCCGGCGATAATAATGTGATTATAACAAGGAATTATTGAGAAGAGGAAGGTTTCAAAGCTGGGATCAAAGGGTACATGTGGGGGGTCGGTAAATTACTGCGTAAAGGATAGTTCGGGTGTTGATGGTAATTTCACTAAAAAGGTATTCTATGTGAGGAGAATCTGAATTAATTGAGGAATGGAGGATACGAGATCGGAGTGTTTCATGGATGTAAAGGGCGACACCACCGCCAACTCTGTTGACTCGATCATGACGGAGGAGGTTGTAGTGAGGTATTGAAACAGAAGAGGAAGGAATAAAAGGTTTTAGCCATGTTTCGGAAACTGCTATTACATGGTAAAAGTTCTGCTGGAAGTGGAATAGGAATTCATCATAGTGGGCTGGGATAGATTGAGCATTAACATGGCATGCAGTGAGTATATTACTCATGGTAAAGGATAAGAGAGGATAGAATTGATGAATGATGATAGCGGTGGGGGTGATTATAATATTAGGTTCACATAAAGCTATACTAATTAAATACGAGACTTGATAGTAATATAGAGAATTACTATAATGGCCATAATACAGTAAATTAATATAAAGATAATGGTGACGAAAATGAGGAATCTGTGAAATATAACTAATATAATAGAAATTTTCAAGTAAAGAAATGATATCAGGAACATAAACAGTAAGAGTTCTATAATGAATATGAATATTCTTGTAACGAAGATAATAGAAAAAAATGATGGAACTAAACCATGAAAGATACATAAATAAAATAAATTTTGTTAAATAAAACTTGTATGAAGTGTTTGTTGGGGGGATGCTAAGGTAACAGAGTTTCCTCTCTCAGGAGAAAACCTCTAGGTCCTCTTCTTGGTCTATCAGGACAACAGGATGTCCGTTGTCTCGTCGACATCGTACTCTGCCTCCAGCGAACCAAACGAACTTCAACTTGCCGGCGGCCCTCCTCTGCCTCGCCAGCCAGTATAAGTGGCGATTGACTGGAGTCATTTCCTCTCCTAGATAAATCTTTTCGTCGTTCTCCCACCCTAAGTGTCTAGTGGAGAAATCTCTTTTAATTTTTCGGAGCCGGATAACTTCGTTTCTTACTGTCTGTCGGACAAAACGTACTATTATAGGACCTGGTCTAGTATCTTCTCCTTTTGATCTTTTCCTCTCCACGAAATCTAAGTCATCTGCCTTGAGTTTTATACCCAAGGCCGATCCAATAGAGCAAACAATTCCCTCTGTTGTTTCCCCGGACTTCTGTGGCACACCTCTAATTTCCAATGAGTTACAGAGTTGCTTCTGTTCTATCCTGTTAATTTTTGTTTCCAACTTTGTAATTTTTGTTTTCAAAGATTTATTCTCTGCTAACAATTCTTCTATCAATGTTTCTTGCCTCTTTGCATGGTCTTCTAAATTTTTTAATTTTGCGGAATTATCAAGGAAATGTCTGTCTGTTTGTTAGCGTGTCTTTTATTTCTTTGAACTCACTGGCCAAATTACCAATCTGAACCAAAATTTCTTTTAAATTTGAATCGGACTGATCCCCAGATTTGGTCGTTAAGTTTTCGTCTTTGTCAGACGGACTGGCATAAGGGGTCACATTTCCAGATTTTAATTCTTTATCATCTTGTTCTTTAACCCCTTTGCATTTTTTATGAAAAATTACGTGACATGTGCTGCACATAATTGAGATTTTTACGTCTCTATTAACGGAAGTGTTACAAACTGGACACAGCGTCATGATGTAGAGTGGGCGGAGCTAGTGACAAAGTGGGGAGTAGTAAGAGTGGGGACTGGCAGTTGCTCTTATCAGTACGTGAAGAATTAAGCTCTAGGCTTACCTTTATAAATATATGAGGAAAATATTTGACTATTTTCACTTAAAATTGACTTCTTTCACCAAACAAGCACACTAAACATCTAAAACTACGGTTTAAATAAATGGAACAAAAACTAAATAATATAACAATTTATAATAAGGAGAGATCACGTACACAAAGTAAGCAATTTAGCCCAAACCAAATTCCTATCCACCCATTTTAAGCTCCATAACCAATCAAATCCGTTAGTCTCTCAACTTGCTTCCCACTCTATTCCCGATTATCCTCAGAGGCATCTTGGCCTAAATTCTAAATTTTTTATAAGGCTATTACAATATGAGCAAATGTTTTTCAATTGTTATTATGTAAATCTTTATCTGTTGCTATGCATTCATACAGAAAATGTTAATTTATTATCTATTTCAGTTTTTTATTCATTATGTATTATTCATAAAAAAAATTTCTAATGTGGTTCATTGAGGTCAAAGGAAAAACTAATTTTTATTTTTTTTAATAGTTGCCTCTTCAATTCGGTTCAATTGCCCGAAGAGGAAAAAGCTACCGAAGAACAAAACAAAGCTCAGACAAATTTATGGGCTTGTTTTCGTCAATGAATAATGGAGGTTCAGGAACTTAGTGAAGAATTAAGTTTTTAACTCTACTAGAATAGTTTGTTAGGGAGTCCTTAGTTATAGGAAAAAGAACTAATCCATCTTAGGAGGATAGGAGAAGGATTGAGGATTCGTATTCATATTTCTTCTTAGGCAAAAATTATTAGAATTAGGAAGAGGAAATTTGTGAGATAAATGCTTAAAAATGAGTAAACAACAAAAAACTAAGAAAAATAGGGTAAATCTGGCATTTATTGACACCCTAAATTTAAAAAAAAATATATATATATAATCCCTTTTAAATTCTACAACTTAACTTTGTTAAAATACTTTCAATTCTGTCATTTCATTATAAAAGATATCCTTAGGGTGTCAATTACTGATTTTACTTGAGGTACACTATGATGTTATAGAAGGATCAATACAATTAGGATTGATGAATTAATTGCCTCTTCTATTGGAATTATTTTATTAGAAAACCAGTTGTGAATTAAATTAAAAATTTATCTGTAGTTCTAAAACTAATACACCTGTAAATATGGGAACCCCTCCTTACTAGCTAAAGAGGTATTGAAGACTGGCGGCGAGGACTGTCTATGAAGCCATTTGCTAATATAAGACAGCAGTGAGCAGTTGGAACCATTCTTTCAACTAGTGTAAATGCAGCTTGAATTATCGTGCAAATTGGTGTTCATTCTGGACTGTAAACTATTGAGAGACATGTGAAATCGTTTTCGTTTCATGTTCTCATGTTTAGTTAAAATTAATTTTACAGTGATATCTGGAAAGCGGGGATCTTAAGCTACTTTTTGAAGCACACCTTTAGTCATGCACGCTTTTAGGTTACATGTGATAGTGGCCATCTTTCTTAGGTGGAGTTGGTGAAAATATGGGCACCCTTTCTTAGTGCAAATATGGACACCCATTTCCCAGGGAACTTGGACATGTTGGAGATCACAACTTGCATCTTTTGTGATGAAAAGATCTCTGAAGACACTCGGGGAGAGATGTGGGTAAAATGTAAAATGTGGAAACTTAGATCGTGCCAGGGCTGAAAGAGCCAGTTATTGCATTTTCTGTAAATAATTTTTTTCTTGTAATAAATATATCTATATATATCTACTGTTTCGAATCGTTTTATCCTGGTTTAAACTATTTTTTTTTACTTGTTCGGAGAGTGCACATATTTACACACTAATGTTTCTGGTTCCATTTTGAAAGCTTTTTGAAAATCGTCGTTTTTGAAATGAAATAATTGATTTTAATCATTGTTTTGCCTTCTCGCATTTCAGAAACTTGTTGTAGTTGTTAATGAAAGACAAAAATCAAAAAACAAAAGAATTATTTAAGTTAAAAGTAACATTAAATCAAAAACAAAAGAGGGTGCTCATATTTACACATTTTTCTCTACATATTATCTATGTGGAAAAGTACTGATGTTTTGAAATTTTCGTTTGTTTTTAGAACTAATGATGAATATTTAACATTCGAAAATAGTTCTTAAATATATAATGAAGTTTTTGATTATTAAAACTGTATGATTTATTAATATAAAAATTATAGTTTAAAAAAAATTTAAAAACACGCTTTTATAGTTAACAGCAGCAGTCAGACCTTTTATTTTTTTCAAGGTTCGAAGCTAATTTCCCCGTACTATCCGTGATTTGTTTGCATTTTTAACACAGCTCATCCAAAATCAACCAACAATTTTAGTTTTTTTGACATATCTTAGAGTAAGAATGGGAATTTTTTACTTTAAAAATCCTATGTACAAAATGTAATAATCTACAACTTTTAGTATATGGTATAACGTTTTTTAATTGAATGAACCATTTCTGCGTTATAGACTTCTAACCATGACCAAAACTAACTTTTTGAAGTTGGCAAAATTCTCGATGTTTAACAATCGATTGTAGTTAAACGCCTAAATCAAATTCAGGTTCAGAGATGTCACAATTTAATAAACTTTATTTTTGTATAGTAAATAAAACATTTTTCGATTGAAAACATTTCTTTATATGTTTTTCAAAAATCTGAAAAAGTTCAAAACCTTTGGGTTTCTTTGCCTCCAAATATTCTCTCCTTATATATATTTTTTTAAAATCAATTTATTGAAATTTACAACTGTACTGTATCAAGTAAATGTGCTAAAAAAAAAAAAGTTTACAATAAAATGCTAAAACTTGAGAAGAACTACTCATCAGTAGCACTTCAGTAAAAAATAAAAGAATCTACACAAGAAGATCTCTGGGCCATCTTCTTTTCAGACGCCTCGGAGGATTATCAGGAATAGAGTGGGAAGCAAGTTGAGAAACTAGGGGATCATATGGATACAACAAAACTAGGACAACATATGGATCATTAGGATCTTTATGGATAAGTTTATTGGTGACAAAGTAAGAAGGAGCATTGAGGATTTTTCGAAGGATTTTAGATTGTAAGGATTGGATACGGGATGAATTGGATGGTTTAGTAGAGTCCCAAAGCTCAACTCCGTACGTCCATATTGGTCTAATCACAGTCAAGTAAAGTTCTTTTGTAATGAATTGGGAGCTTTGAACCTTATCAAATTTAGTTTTCTTTTTGATATTTTATTCTCAGGACCCACCTGGACAATATAAAAACGTAAAACCTTTTCTACTTCACCATTTGCAAGGCAGACCCCAATTTTGGGGGTAATTTAGCTATACTAACAAGGGGAGGCCACACTCAGTCTCTCTGTATATATATATATATATATATATATATATATATATATATATATATATACATACGTTTCCTGAGTTTTGAGGGTGCTGAGATGGAATTCTAGGGCTAAAAGAATTTTCTATCACATTTTACAGTGTAAAAGCTAAAATTTTTCAAGTGAAGTATACCTGACCAAAATGTTGGCAACTTTTGTTTAAATTGATAAAAACATGAATTGCGCTTAGACGGTTTAACGTATCAACTTTATTTTTTTACACAAAATATAGGGTGGTAATACGCTTGAAATGTATTTGGGTTCATCATCCTATCTGGTTTTAAACTCAAGTTAAAAATCAAAATGTTTTTCGGATTTTCCAATTTTTTTAATAGGTTTTTGTTCATCGAATTTTACATTTATATACATCAAAAGAAAGCTGAGACTCTCCTCTTTCCAGCGATACCAACCAGTGAATTACATGACAAAGTAATTACGATATAAAGGTATGTAACCAATAATCGGTTTTAAAATTTCATTTTCCTGCAAGAGGGTTAAAAAAATTACATTTTTTGATTTTGTTGAATAACCGTTTTTTAATGTTTTTGAGGGTGCTGAATTAGAATCTGACCTCAATTTTTGTGTGAAAAAATCTATAGAGGTTGTTTGCTTGAAAAACTAATCATTTTTTTAGAATTTAATTAACCTAAACGAAAATCTATGGAGCGACTGTTTTCCTTTAATTCGCAATCAAAACTGAAAATCTTGGTGCAAGAATCATGTCGATATCATTTTTTAAACTCGAGATAAAAAATAAATTAGTTTAATGATATTTTATTTTTTTTCTTAGCTTCTAGGGCCCATTGGTCCGAACGGCAAAATAAGTGTCTAATATTTTTTGACCAGGAACCTCCAAAAAAATTGCCAACAAGATCCGTGAGAGACTGAGTGTGTCCTCCCCTTGTAAGTGACAACATTAGAACAAAATTTTCCAATTATCGTATTGTCATTTGTCCTTGAAACGTGTGCAAATTTTCAAGTTGATCAGATAGCTGGAAGTTGGTGAAAACTGCGATGAAAGATGTTGTTACATACATGTCAAGTTAATAAAAGCGTATGAATAATTTCAGACAATTTTCTACCTGATGTTATTAGTTTCACCCCGAGTCTTTATTGAATTTATGGTTATTTTCATTGAAATGGATATGCGAATTTGGTATTTTTCTCTCTCGAGACATTTATTTGTTCTTCTTCTTCTGCTTTTATTTTGTGTATTCCTAAACCTTTTTAATTTCTCATACAAAGCTTGTTGTAAATTTCTTTTTCCAGAAATACATGAAGGTTTTTTTCGATGTTATCCATTCTTCCATTTCCGTTATTTGTTAGTAATACTTTTTTAATTCTGTATGTGTGATAAATATTCTATTTCTATTTGATAATGGGAAAGGAATTGTGTATGACATAAATATGAGAGGATAAAAGAAATGTTTTCAGGAAATTGATAAATATTTTAAGTCTCATCTCGAGATCACCTCCAGCTTATATGATTACAGGCTATACCCAGAACTGCCTCCTTAAAGTTATCATCCGTAGCTAAGATACTAAAAGTTTATCTGTACTTGAGAGGAACGGATCTTCTTCTGAGAAGAACTGAACTTTATGAGCAGGTGTATATTTTCCTTATCTGCATAACAAAAAATGGCATAGCATAACCTCTGAATCAATACGAACACCAATTGAATGGAACAAGACAAAAATCTTATTTTCTTCTGAATTCGGTAGATATTTGTGAATACTGACTAAAACAAATGAAAATATATTTGAAAATTAAAAAACTGCTGTATTGTTTGTGTATTTTTCAATTTATATTTTTAGTTTAAAAACAATTTCAATTTAAATATTTATTTAAGCAACGGTACGCTCCTTTAGGATTGATGCATTATTCTATTGGAGTTTTTGACATGGATGTATTTTACCCCAACCAAAAGACATAATCATACAAAAAATTCCTTATAATTATTCACAAAATTCCTTACATACATATATTAGGCCAGGCATATTAAAATTTGCAGAGGAAAGTTTTGCTATAGTTTCGGTTTTCTCATCCGATGGTGATTAGACCTATTTGGACGTACGCAGTTGAGCTTTAGGGCCCTACTAAACCATCCAATTCATCTTGTATCCAATCCTTACAATACAAAATCCTTCGAAATATCCTCAATGCACCTTACTTTGTTACCAATAAACTTATCCATAAAGATCTTAATGTTCCATATGTTGCTGATTTAGTCCAAACCAAATGCCTATCCTTTCATAGTAAACCCCATAACCACAGTAATCCTCTAGCCTCTCAACTTGCTTCTCACTCCATTCCCGATAACCTTCCGAGGCATCTGAAAAGAAAATGGCCTAGAGACCTTCTAGTGTAGAATGTTTATAGAAGTGCTACTAATGAGTCGTTCTTTTCATGTTTTGACGTGTTATTGTATTCATTATCAACATATTTACTTGATCTATATATTTTGTACAGTTGTAAATTTCAATAAATAGATTTTTCAAATATATATATATATATATATATATATATATATATATATATATATATATATATATATATATATATATATATATATATATACAGGGTGTCCCAGACACAGTGTAAAAAAAAATGGGTAATACTGCAAACTAAACGGGGTAGAATGGCGCAAAAAAAAAAAACGAGTGTCCTATCTCAATTTTTTGAGGAGATAAAATTTTTTTCGTTTTTATTTTTAAAATCTTACTTTTTTTCTGAAAAATTACAGTTTTCTCTACTTTGTTTTAGCGTAGAAACTAAAACAATGATATTTTCTTAATCAACATTAAATTTTCTAAAAGATGAAATAGGTTTAGTTAATTTAAATTCACTTTTAAGGGGCCTTTTAACGCGCAAAACACAAAACATTTATTAAAACTTAAATTTTTAATATTTTCTGAAAATTCCTCACTCCTCACTGGAGAACCCTAGAAGCCGTCAAATTTCTCAAAAACTGCAGAATTTAGTTAGCTTTTTATTGGTCTAACTAATGATACAATTGCACTTCACCTTTTGAGTCTAACAGACGTTTTTCTGATGAAAAACACGCTAGAGAATAAATACTTGATTGCTCCACATACCTACTAGATTGAAATGTATTAGTTTTTTATCACTTGTCCATATGCATGATGGATAAAGAGTTGTGAAGGTGGCAAGCCCTCCCTCCCCCCCCCCCCAAAAAAAAACAAACTTATTTATAGGGAGTTAAGGGGGGTTAACCAAATTCTTGCTGATTACCTAATGTTACATAAACGTACTTTTTTTTTAAATATTGTCATTTTTCAGAAAAAAAGTAAGATTTTAAAAATAAAAAACGAAAAAAATTCTATCTCCTCAAAAAATTGAGATAGGACACTCGTTTTTTTGCGCCATTCTACCCCGTTTAGTTTGCAGTATTACCCATTTTTTTTTTTTTTACACTATGTCTGGGACCTCCTGTATATATATATATATATATATATATATATATATATATATATATATATATATATATATATATATATATATATATATATATATATATATATATAAACACGTTTCCTACATTTCAGATTCGTAAGGTTTTTTGGACTAGGCCATCTTCTTTTCAGACACCTCGGAGGATTATCGAGAATGGAGTGGGAAGCAAGTTGAGAAATTAACGGATCGGAGTGGTTATGGAGCTTACTATGAAAGGATTGGTATCTTGTTTGGGCTGACTCAGTAACATATGGAACATTAAGGTCATTATGGATAAGCTTATTGGTGACAAAGTAAGGGGCATTTAGGATTTTTCAAAGGATTTCGGATTGTAAGGATTGGATAGGATATGAATTGGATGGTTTAGTAGAGCCCTAAAGCACAACTCCCTACGTCCAAATAGACCTAATAACAGTCATGTAAATAAATCATTTGTAATGAATTGGGAGGTTTGATCGTTTGTCTAGTAAATGTTGAAGTAGTCTGTAACGCAGTTTCTTGTCGTTTTAGTCTTGTATGTGGATTCCAAGTTCTTGAAACAAACAAAAATCTTTCGTAACAATTTAGTTTACTATAGTAATTAAAATATATTTTGAACAAGTAATCATATTACGAACATGATTAAGAATAAATAAAAAATAATGAGAGAGATAAAAGAAAAAACTTAAAAATTTACAGAGAAAGAAAGAGTGAGTTAATTGATGGAGCGAAGACAACTGGGACGTGCCCTCAGTGAGAGGATCCCTAATGAGAAGAGAAGGTACAAAACCGATTCTTCCCTTCATTTTCTTCTTATTATTTTAAATTGGCATTTTCGTTTTATCCTTAATCTCATCAGAATACATTTTCCTCCCAATGATGTTTTTATTCAAAAGGGAAATTTAAATGTTAACAAAATGTTTAAACAAAATTGAAAAAAAATAAACTGGTAGTTCTCAATGAATATGAAGAACATCGATAAAAATACAGTTATCCAACTTACTAGAGGACGTTTTGACTTGTAACTCACAGATTTGAATGCCGATTATTTTGTAGGTAGTAAGGACTTAAAATAGTTCAAAACATGGCATCCGAGCAAGCATTGGGATTCAACAAGCATTGGGATCCGAGTAAAAAAAAAATGAAAATCACATTTTTTCCTCAGCTCTCAGGAAAGATAGAGAAATGATTCTTTCACGTTAAATTGTAGTTTTTTATGATTTTTAAAATAAATATACTTTCATTAGAAATTAAATTTATTTTTACCGCTAAAATTATGTAGGATTTTAGGATGCGAAAAGAGACTTTCAATTTCTGAAAAAAACTAAATAATTTGCGTTATCTCACATATTACGCAACCGATTGAAATCAAATTTTAAGGTTATCTAGAAGCTTTAATACTGCATAGTTCAGTTCAAATCCGGAGTTTGCAGGATTTCTCCTTATTGAGATATCTAAAGTTACAGTTAACCTCGGAATGTTTTATTCTCATCAATTTTCGTCCACTAAAAATCAGGAGTAAACCCAATGTTATACATGGTTAAAAGCTGAATGTACGCTGATTTTAGTGATGCTATTACTGTTGTAATCGGTTGAACACAGCAGTTGTTATGGCCGGTAGAAACTGTTGATGAAATCTCAACTTCAATATTTTTTTATTTTGATGAAATTTCACATATTAGGGTTTTTGGGTGCACTAAATCGATATTTAAGGTCAGTTTTTCTTGAAAAAATTTTATACAGATTAACAGCGGATTTCATAGGAATTTTGTCTTTTTTTTTTTTTTTTTTTTTTTTTTAGCACCTTAAAGCCGGGTCGTGTCCTGAACACAACGGAAGTATTTTTAGTAATTTAGTATTATTTTTAGCATACAAAACTACAATTTAACGTGAAAGAATCATTTCTATACTGAGAGCTGAGAAAAAAAAAAAAAAAAAAAAAAATACGTGATTTTTATATATATATATATATATATATATATATATATATATATAGTTAAGGTGTATAGGGGAACAATATACAGCTTAATCCCTGAAACTTAATCCTAAACAACCACCCAAATGTATATAAAGAGGATTTCAGGACAATAAAGGCAGTCTATTACCAGTACCTGTGTGTGTTATTACGTTCCTAAGTTTCCTTTTTTTTTTGTCGTTTTTATTTGAAGGAACTTAACTGGTGCCGAAACCCGGGATCATTCAAGCATACGACTGGGTAAGCAATTTATTTTTTATCTCCCCGTCCAACGTTTCGTATCCATCTCATTCATCGTAGTTCTGTTTGGAACCCCCGGAATTTTTCATATTTTCATTTTTTAATTTTGAAAAATACAAAATGGAAGGCAATAACATTTTGAAACCTCCATCGTTTGAAGTACAGCCCGAAATGCAACCTTTACCACCAGAAAACGCTGGCGGCAGCCCACGCGAATTTGGCAGCGGCGCGGGCAAACGCGCTAGAATTACTAAAGATTAAGACGGCAATGTCGCAAGATCTGCGGAGAGCAATTGCAGACATAGAAAGATATGATGGAGAAGTAGGGGAATTAAACCATTTCTTGAAGGGAGGAGATAGAGTTATGGCACGGATAGAAGCAAAAGCGGCTGAAAGTCTTTTGGATCCAGTGGACGCTTGCGCATTGAGAGCGGCTTTGGTATGTCGTGTCAAGCGTGGAGTATTAAACGTGATTCAGGCGGACGAAGATACGCCCTGGGTGGTAGTGAAAGACCGATTGAAGAAGGCATTCGGAGGCGGTCGGTGGACTCCAGAAGAAGATATCTTCCGCATGTTCCGCGAGGTGAGGAGACCGAATCAATCCAGCGGGCAGTACGCAGGATCGTTGTTGGCCCATTTCAACAAAATAACAGAAAAAATGAGGGAGACAACAGAAGCTGCGGAAGTAGAAGCGAGGATGGCCTTTTTGTCAACTATTCTAAAGGTCCAGTTGGCCAAGGAGACGGGGAAAAAGGATGGCCTCCCGAGAGATAAAACCTTTTTGGAGTGCGCAAGAGAGATGGTGGACTCTAGCGCTAGGGATGAGGAAGGCCGGAAGGAAGATGGATGGAGCAAGGTCACCTATAGACGCCCTGATGAAGGAAGACACGCTCAGCCTCGAGGTGATACGTGGAGAAGACGAGATACAGGGTTTGGAACCCGAGAACGGCCATCGGGACGGGATAAGAGGTCAGGGACAGAGAAGAGGAGCTGGAAGAAAGAGGATAGGAAATGCCATGGGTGCGGGAAGGTGGGTCATCTGGTAGCTCAGTGCCCCCGCACGCGGTGTTTTGAATGTGGTTCAGAGGGACACATTGCAAGACAGTGCCCATATATGAGCAGACGCAGAGTAGCCAACCAAGGGGAGCCTATGGAGGTAAACGCCCAGCGGGTATGGAAGAGAAGTAGGCGACCTTCGGATTCGACAAGATCCTCAGACATTTCAGAGACGGAAGAAAGAAGAAGGCGAACCAGGAGCTGGAGGACGGGCGGCAGGGAGGTGTGACCAGAGAAGCAGTCCGAGGAGCGGAGAACGTCGAGTTGGGTTGGAAAGGAGAGAGCGGGACGAGGAATGAGGAGTGTGGAAGAAGAGGGGCGACCACATAGTTGTAAATAGTGTTGAGAGTGGATGTGGTAGGTTGCCCATAATTAGAGTGGGGAGTGGGGTGCGGTGCCTGGTGGACACAGGCAGTTCTAACACGATAATGTGTCGCGAAACAATGAGAGCATGCTGTAAAGGAGAGAGGATACCTCGGGTACAATCGTGTGGATGTAAATTAGTCACCCTGAGCGGTCCGTGTGGGGTAGAGGGGGAGGCGGAGATTCATTAGGTAAATGGGGGATCGAGGGTGGTAAGTTAAAGGTACACATCGTGGAAAAAATGCCACGGGAATATGGGGGCATAATAGGTTGTGATCTGTTGGCCAAAGTTGGGGCAAAGATAAAGAATAGTGGGAAACGATGGCCAATCCGGATAGGAGAGAGAGAATATCAGTGCGAAAGAGTCAGAAAGGAAAATTTGGCTATGGTCGGAGCTATAACTCGGAAGGGAGATTGGCGTCGGATATTGAAACAAGAATTCTCGGATGTATTCTTCAAGGAAGGGGAGGCGCTGAGTGTCACGGGGGAAACGGTGCATGAAATTCCGCTGAAGCAAGAGCGCGTAATTTACGTGAAGGAACGGAGGTACCCCCAGGCGTTGCGCCAGCACATACGGGAGGAACTTGACAGTCTGAAGAGACAGGGGATCATCGTTAATAGTACATCACCGTACAACAGTCCTCTGTGGGCGGTTAAAAAGAAAAGTGAGGATGGGACATCGCGGGAAAAATATCGAGTGGTCGTAGATTTTCGAAAGTTAAACGAGAACACGGTAGATGAGAAGTACCCAATACCCCGGTTCGAAGACATACTAGATAGGTTAGGAGGGGCAACCGTGTTTAGCACTTTAGATTTGAAGGCGGGATACCATCAAATAAAGATGCACCCCAAAGATCAACATAAGACGGCGTTTACTTTTGAAAGAGGCCACTACGAGTTTACAAGGATGCCATTTGGTTTAAAAAACGCACCGATAACTTTCCAGAGACTGATGGACGAGTTTTTAAGAGGACTGGACGAAGGGACATGCCAAGTTTACATGGACGACTTACTGATATTCAGCAAGGACGAGACGAGACACATTGAGGACTTGAGACAGGTATTCAACAGACTCAGACAGTTCGGTTTGAAATTGTCCGAAGAAAAGTCGACCCTGGGGCAGGATCAAATCAACTTTCTGGGACACACGATTTCAAGGGAGGGAGTAAGGCCGGACGTAAAAAAGGTAGAGGCCATACGGAGGATGGCCATTCCGGCGGATGTGAAAGGGATACGGAGGCTCCTGGGGACATTGAACTACTACCGGAGGTTCGTCCCGGAGATGGCGAGGCATCTCGTACCCCTAAACGATCTGCTGAAAAAGGGGCGACAAATCGTAATTACCCCTGAAATCGAAAGCAACATCCGGAAGTGCATGGCGAGACTCCAAGAGGAACCGGTTCTCACATTTCCTGACTTCACTAAAGCCTTCACAATTACGACGGACGCTAGCGAGTATGCTTTGGGGGCCGTGTTATCCCAAGAGGGGGAGAAAGGAGAGCAACCCGTAGCATACGCGAGTAGACGTCTGACGGAGACCGAGTCACGTTACAGCGCGTTAGAACGCGAATTGTTAGGCGTAGTGTGGGGCGGTCGAACACTTTAGACCGTACGTGTTTGGTCGGATTTTTAAGGTATTAACGGATCATCGGCCGTTGATGTGGGTAGGGAAGTTGAAGGAATCGTCGGCGAGGGTCACCCGTTGGAAAGAGATATTGAGTCAATATAATATGGAAGTCATATATAAGCCAGGGAAGGAGAATATCGTAGCTGACTGGCTATCTAGGGCTTTGCAGATAAATGCGATAGAGCGGGAAGAAGGGGAATACTCGGGAGGGATTCAGAGGTTCTTAAGGGAGTGGACACCGGAAGGAGAGGGGGAGCGAGAATCGGAAGAGGTAGAACAAGAATCGGAAGAGAGGGAGGATGGGCTGGAAGTATCAAGGGAGGAGAGTTCAGTGGGCGAACGGGCTGGGGAAATGGAGGAAAGGGAAGACATTATAAATGACAAACGGAGACAGATCATTTGGAAGACAAGGACGACAGGACTGACTAAAGTAGAGTACTCGACATATGGGAGACATCGCATCACCACCATATGGTCACAACCTGGGATAAGGGAAGAAGTGGTCGGAAAAGTGTTGAAGGAGGAGACACGACCAGGGAAAACCTTTTACTTATTCGTGGGGAATGCGGTTCTATGGGAGAAAATAAAGCGCTTGTGGCGAACGGAGAGGATTGGGTTGGACCGAACTTTTATCCGGTGTAAGCTCATGGTGGAGACAATAACTGAAACGGATAGGCAAAAGGAAATCACGATAGCTTACCATCAGGGTAAAACTAATCACCGTGGGGTGCAAGAAACATTGCAAGCACTAAAACGAAAGTACTTTTGGGTAAAGATGCGCAATTCGATTGAAGAGGTGATTGGAGCGTGCGAAATTTGCAACGCAGCCAAGTACGACCGGCATCCCCCAACTGGGAGGCAGGAGGAAACGGTAACACCCATCGGGCCGTTAAGTGATTTGGAAGTGGACACTTTCACCTGGAAGGGCTATAAATGGGTCACAGTGATAGACGTTTTCAGTAAGTTGGCGATGGCGTACCCGGTGCAGGAAAGGTCGGCGGAGGCAGTGATCGCAACATTAAGGGCATGGTTCCAAGTGTATGGGGTACCGGATAGAATAGTATCGGATGGTGGGCGGGAGTTTGACAACGCCAGTCTAAGGAGGGAGATGCAGGAGGTGGGTGTAACCTGGCATATTAATACTCCGGGACATCCGAAAGGTCGGGGAGGGATCGAAAGGTTACATAGCACCCTGGGGGATCATCTCCGAGTGTATCATATCGATAAGGGTTTGAATGCGGGGATGGCAATGCCAAAGGCGATATCCGCGTATAACCATTCTATTCACATGTCGACGGGATTCTCTCCATTTGAGGTCATTTTCGGGCTTCGAGAAAGGCGAAGGGACGGTAGGGTCACGGCAGTGGATGATGAATTAGCAGAACGGTTAGCGGTGAACAAAGTAGCTCTTATCGATAGGTGGGGAAGGGTCCGGCGGAAGATAATGGCGGAGAAAAACAGAAGGGTGGCGCGTGAAAATCTCAGGGTTCGAGACGGGATGGAGAACATCAAGATTGGTACAGTAGTATACCGAAGGGTGGGGTCAAATAGGAATAAAGAAGTTGTACGGTATGAAGGGCCCTTCAAAGTAATAGCCATCCGTGAACATAACGTCGTTACGATCCAACACATTCACGATCCCCAGAGGCGTAGAAACGCTCACATAGAACAATTGAAAATTCCGATGAGTTAAATTTAATCTTTTAATTGTTTTTTTTCGTCTTCTCTCGCATATTGCTCGTTTTCGTTTTCGTTTTCATCACTATCGTATCGTTCGTTTTCGTTTTCATCATTTGCGGAGTGATCGTTTTCATATTGCTCGGTTTCGTTGGGAGCGTTTGCGTATTACTTGTTGTCGTGTCATTCGTTTTTTTTTCGTTTTCAATAGGTATCCTCTTTTCTACACAATAATATGTAGTGTGAGTAGTATACTATGGAATGTATTATCAGGTAACATGAGAAGTGTAATATTTGTTTTGTTCTTTTTCTTTGTAGTCTTATTACAGAAGGAAATTTGTAAAGCATCTGTGAAAATTTTGAGTTATGTTCAGGAGTATTTTTATTTTTGTTTGTGTTAATATTGATTTTCTTATTTTATGTCAGATATGGTTGTTTGGGAACCTCTGTTAGGAGTTTATGAGGATTGTTCATAAACTGGTGGGGGGGAGTTAAGGTGTATAGGGGAACAATATACAGCTTAATCCCTGAACTTAATCCTAAACAACCACCAAATGTATATAAAGAGGATTTCAGGACAATAAAGGCAGTCTATTACCAGTACCTGTGTGTGTTATTACGTTCCTAAGTTTCCTTTTTTTTTTTGTCGTTTTTATTTGAAGGAACTTAGCTTATATATATATATATATATATATATATATATATATATATATATATATATATATATATATATATATATATATATATATATATATATATTTTTTTTTTTTTTTTTTTTTTTTTTTTTTTCCCCGGCTCCTAATGCTCATTGGTTTCTATGGTATAACTCTAGTTTTGCACTATTATAGGTCCCTACTACCCACAAAAAAATCGACATTCAAATCAGTGAATTACAAGTCAAAACGTCCTCATGTTAATAAATTTAGAGAAAAATGAAATTTGAAGTAAAAGATTATTTTCCCAAAAAATCATTACCCAGACAATCGTCACCTGGGTGCAAATTTAATTTTAGACGCACCCATTTATTGAATCTTGACCTTCTCACCATGGCTAGAATAGGTTTCATTTTCATTTAGATGGAGAGCGAAATTGAAATTTGGGTCTCCTAAATTCAATAAAGACTCGGGAATTAAAATAATACATCAAGTAGAAAATAGCCTGAAATTAAATATTTATGAATCAATAGAAATAATAAAATCGTTTATAGCTATCTAAACTATTGTTTAAATGATGAGATAAACATTTTAAAAAGAACCATTTTAAATTTGTTTCTAATAGGAACGGAAAAATCCAATGAGCCATAGGGGAAATCCCAATATTTTAACCTACCTGTTACCTTATTTCCGACACATCAGTACTATGTTACATAGATTATATTTACTAAAGTTTTCAAAAATGTAAGACAAGAAATCAAGCATTGGTTCTCACCTCAGGAGATATAAAAGATATCTGAAATATATTCATCGTGGAAAAGGGAAGGGGGCAGGTAGGTTAAAATTAAAAAAAAAAAGACCTTACCTCTTCCACGATGGATATATTTCAGATACCTGTTAGATCTTCTCAGGTGAGTACCAATATTTGATTTCTTGTCTTGCATTTTTGAAAACTTTAGTATATATAATACATGTAACACAGTGCTAGTGTGTTGGAAAATTTTTGTATGTTTTAGAGCTGAAGATGAATTTTTAGCACTTAAAACTAGTTTTCCTATATAATAATTCCTAAAGAAGTGGCAATTAATTCATCAATCAAAATTGTATTGATCCTTCTATACCATCATGGTGTACCGCAAGTGATTACACCTTTAAAAAAATATTTTAATAAGTGGTGCGGCATGTGGATCCCTGTAAAGTTTAAAAATCGAACGATAAGTGGTTTGCACCAATCCGCACAATGGTAAAACAACTAAACCCATTTGTAACGAATTTTAACTACATTGCTTTCATAGTTTTAGGAAGGTTTATCATTAATAAAATTTAAATGCACAATGTTGAATGCACAATGTTTGCCACACAGTCAGATTCTTGTATGGTTAGAAACCTCCAACCAGATGGAATAAATACAATTATTTTTGCCAAATGAAAATTATTACCAAATCGAAATGTCAATATTTTGATTTTTGATATTGTGGGTAAAAGTACGATTCATGGGGCTTTAGTTGTAATTACTGATAATGCTGTCCATTTTCCACAAGTTTTTTTAAATAATCTCTGCTGGATTACCTATAATCTGGATTACCTACTCATTCTTTAAAATTTTAAAAAATAAATGCCAGATTATGTTTTTATTTAATTTTTAACAAATCTGTTTAATTTTATATATATATATATATATATATATATATATATATATATATATATATATATATATATATATATATATACGCCGGTTTATAGCGTTTGTCTACGCTGTCCGACCTCTAGACTCGTTCTCCATTGTTCACGATTCTGGCAATGATCATCCGTGAGGTTCCTTTCATTCATTGCTTTTCTTATTCCTTCGCCCCACGTTCTTCTAGGTCTTCCCCTTTTCTTTCTTTCAGTCGGTACCCATTTAAGAGCTACTTTTGGAAGTCTGTTTTCTGGCATTCTCTGCACGTGACCGTACCATATCAGCTGTTTCTGGTAACGTTGTCGATAATAGTTTCTTTAATGTCGGCTATTTGCATTACTCTTTCATTTGTTACCTTTTGTCTTCTCGAGATTCCACAAGATCTTCTAAGGACATCCATTTCTAATGCTTTTATTTTGCTCTTATCGCTTTCTGTTAGCTTCCATGTTTCCGCTCCATACAATGCTATGCTTTTTACGACAACATTATATATATTCAGTTTTCTTTTTTTCGAAATCTTATTGTGCCACCAAATTCCGTTCAATCTTTTTATGGCTCTTCTTCCCTGTCTTAGACGTTCTTTTATTTCTAGTGAATCTTTCCCTTCATTATTCAATTGTACTCCAAGATAGTTATATTTATCACATTTCATAATTATGTCGTTTCCTATCTCCAAATCATCTGTGCTACCTCCCACACACATGTGCCTTGTCTTCGATATATTTATTGATAGGCCCCATTTCTCATATTCTTCTTTGATCTTTCGAGTCATATATTCTATATCATCTTTGTCTTGAGCAATGAGAACCTGATCGTCCGCAAATTGTAATGTAAATATGGACGCACCTACTAGTTCTAATCCCATTCCTCTACATTTCTTTTTCCAAGTTTTTAAAACATGTTCTGTATATATCTTAAACAAGGTGGGAGAGACACAGCATCCCTGCTTAAGACCTTTTGTTACAAAGAAACCAAGTTAAAAATAACTGTATTATATTATTATACACTTATCCAGTCTGTGAGCTCTTTAGTCACCACTAAAGAGACTATTCATAATGTATAGATACAAATTTAATCATTTATAAATTTAATAAAATAATCTAAATTTAACTATCAGAAGATACTAAAAGAGACAAGGAAGTTATGCTAAAGTTTGATCTAATTATTCATTGGACTGTGACTGGATCTCAGGCTGTCAGCTCAACCCCTTCTCCCTACCTTCCCTTACAATAAGATCTCTCAGCATCTCCTTAATTCACAAGGCTCTGCCGATCGTGGACTAAATGTTTTAAATAACAAATATAATACATAATGTATTTTTATAAGAAGAAAATTTAATAAGTATCAAGTGAGGCAGAAAGAAATAAACACAATTATAGAGATAGGTATCGATACACGAGATATCGATATATTTCTCCCGATAAACAGATATTTTGGCATAGATATGTCTTTTAGCTAGGGGTCTGTACTTTTTTCACATTCAAAAATGTAACATTTTGACACACTCTAGTTATGTTAGTGTTACTCCTGTCGACAATTTTTCAAGACTTTCCTAATCATAAATTGAATGTAGAATATTTTTTGTTATGTAACATAGGACCTACCGTTTAGGAGCTATTTTGGTTTGAATGAAAAAAAAAAATCAGATTTAACGTTTTTTGCCCTCAGAAATATAATATTTTAACATGTTCTAGCTCTGTAGCCAACGGTTTCCTTATCAGAAAGATAATGGAAAATATTTTTTATTTTATAGAATTTGCGCTAGGACCTAACGTTGAGGAGCTAGGTTTGAATGAAAAAAGTCGCGTGTGAAGCCGCTATTTTCTTTTAACGTTGTTTATTTCGAATAATTATTTTTTGTCAATTATTAATTTATTAGTCCAGTCAATAAGTGGTGAAATGAGGGGTGTAGAGTGCATGGAATATGCGATAATTTTTGACTTCATAGCTTCGTTAGGAATAGTTAGAAGGTAAACATACTAAAAGTCCCCGCCCCTGGGGGGTGAGCTAACGGTGGAGGGAGGGGAGAAGGTCGATTTTTTTGGTTTTTCGATAATATTTTGAAAACTGTTGACTCTAGAAAAATATGTTTCAAATAAACATAAAACCTAATTAAATTTACTATAAAATGTATTATATATAAATTTGTCGTAATTCTAAGCGTTTACGAGCTATACAATATTGAAAATAGGTGACTTTCGGGAAAAAACAAATGTCACCTCACTTTTTGTAAAACTTTTGCTTCTATTACGTTCCACAATCGTTTCGAAGAAAAAACGTCTGATTCAAAACTGTAGAGCATTAAATTTACTTCAATTTCATTTATACGTTTCTGGTATTTGAAGCAAATGTTTAACAAAAAAAGAGGTAAACATTTTTTTTTTATTTTTAAAGTTGTCGATTTTTAATAACGTATATCTCGAAAACCGTTAGAATTTCTACGAATACGTATATAATTAATTTTATAGGGAATTTAATGAGCTTTAATTTTGATCTGCTACGTATTTTTCTAGAGTCCACCGTTTTCGAGATATAATCGAAAAACGAAATTGGGACCTTCTCCCCTCCCCCCACCTTTAGCTCACCCCCCAGGGGCGGGGACTTTTAATATGTTTACCTTCTAACTATTTCTAACAAAGCTGTGAAGTCAAAAATTATCGCATATTCATGCACTCTACAATGTGTTTATTGACTGGACTATAAGTAACAAAACAATGTTTACCTCACCATTTGTCAAACATTAGCTACAAGTAACAGAATCGTTGAAGAAAATTTAATGCTCTACAATTTTTATTCTGACGTTTTTTTCTTAGAAACGATTGTGGAACGTAATAGAAGCAAACGTTTGACAAAAAATGAGGTGCCATTTGTTTTTTTTCCCCTAAAATCACCTATTTTTAATAAAGTATATCTCTTAAACGGTTGAAATTACGACAAATTTATATATAATAAATTTTATAGTAAATTTAATTAGCTTTTATGTTTATTTGAAACTTAGTTTTCCAGAGTCAACAGTTTTCGAGATATAGAAAAACCAAAAAAATGGAACTTCTCCCCTCCCCCCCACCGTTAGCTCACCCCCACCAGGGGCGGGGACTTTTAATATGTTTACCTTCTAACTATTTCTAACGAACCTACGAAGTCAAAAATTATCGCATATTCCATGCACTCTACAATGTGTTTATTGACTGGACTATAAGTAATGAAACAATGTTTACCTCAACATTTGTCAAACATTAGCTACAAGTAACAGAATCGTATATATGAAATTAAAGTGAATTTAATGCTCTAAAACTTTTATTCTAGCATTTTTTTCTGAGATACGATCGTGGAAGGCACTAGAAACTAATGAAATTTAAAAATCGACGGATTTGTGTTTGGCACCTTTCTGCAATAGAGGTACTACAAAATCCTTCTGTACAAGATTTAAACTATATCATTTCCATAGCTCTAGGAAAGTTTAGTAGTAATAAAATTTACAGTAATGAAATTTTAAATGGAGAAGAAGATAGTCAGGGATGCAGTCAAAGTAACACCACGTCAAAGAAGAATTCTTTAATACGTGCCTAGGCACGTATTAAAGAATTCTTCTTTGACGTGGTGTTACTTTGACTGCATCCCTTACTATCTTCTTCTCCATTTATCATCCGGTCAACCATACTTTTATCATCATGAAATTTTAAATGTACGATATTAAGTGGTATAATAAAGGTTTAGGTCCACTGCCATATACAATAATCATATTTTTTTTTAAACCAGATGAAATCAATAAAAATATTTTTGCCGAATAAAAATTATTAACAATTCAAAATGTGATTCAGGAGGCCTTTAGTTGTAGGCACTGATAAAACAGTTTATTATCCGAAATCGTTAACAATTAAGCAATTTAAACTAAAAATTGAATACCGAATTATCTTCAACCACCTAATCTGTTCAATTTTAACCAGGTTAAAAATTACTGCTATGTTTTTTTTGTTTTTTTTTGTTTTTTTTTCCTTCTTTTCCTTATATGGTATCCCCATATAAGGACCGTTTATTTGTATATTAACATGTTCCATGCCTTACAGGCATACTACATGTTTTACAATGTTATTAAAAGTTAACATGATTAGTTTAGCATAACGTACATAACGTAGTAATATAACAAAAATATTTAAACAAAATCACAAAAAAAAAAAAAAGAAAAGAAATAACAAAAACAAAACAAAACAAAAGCCAACAAGAAACTACCTTCGCTGCCCATCATTTGTCAGTTTGTCAAAGTCGATCTTTCGTATAAACGTGAGTAAGTCAGTCTTAAATTTAGAGAACAAATTTTTCTGTTCTGTCTCTGGCCATGTTCCATGTTTGAGAATAATATTTTTTACTAGATTAAACCTGTGTCTTACAAATGCTTTACATTCATAAAGTACATGTCTGAAATTTTGAGTCTGTCCGTCTTCATTACATATGTCAGATCGTATTATGTTAAATCGTTTGAGATATTGTTTAGAGTTTCCGTGTTCTGTCATTAGTTGTGTTAGTTTGTAGTTGTTACTTTGTATGTGTTTGTAATTGTTGTGTGTAATGTGAGGTATAAATCTGTGTAAGCTTGGTGACTTTGATGAGGTCACCCACAATTGGTCCCACTTTTTAACCATATCAGAACTTATGTCCCGCTTTATATATGATAATGGAACTTTGTTATACGAAGGTAACAAATTACTTTTAGCCGCCTCTTTGGCTAGGTAATCGGCCCTTTCGTTACCCTCAATTCCAAAGTGTGCTTTAACCCATTTTATAGAGACCATTTTCCCTTTGTTCTTTCGTCTGATTAGGTCAGTCAAATAGTCAAATAAAAACATACTGCTATGTTTGTAAACATCATTAAAGAAATAATGTTCAATTCTCGACTTCAATACTAGACTTTTATCTATAAACAAATAAAACTTTAATTAGCAGTTCAAATTAGATATGTTCTTTATTTATGAGAGCTGACAAAGCCGTAACGTGAAATGCTGATATGCTCGTATAAATAAATCAAAACTACCCGGCATTTATATTTTTACTAATCATTGTACAATGATAATAATAAAAATTAGTAATACATAATAAAACTTATTATTGTATACTAAAATGTACAATTTTACTGGGCTTTTAGGGATTCCGTAAAAAATTATTGTGCACCCCACGGACTCTGGTGGGTCGGACTAACTGAAGGCGGATTACCGAGTCTCTACTGTTATTTTATCTTTGCAATCTTACAAAATCAATTAATCAACAAACAATTTAGAGAAAGACATTTCACAGGTTTCAAAGAAACAAGAACCAGTAATGTACTTTTCAACGTCAAGTCAATTCATACCATCTTTTAAAAAATATTGTTTTTGTGTTTTTTTCAAATGATTTCAAATAAGGATGAAGGATATCAGGGTAGCAGTGAACTAACCCACAGTGAAGGCTTCCTTCCTGTCATTTCCTCCTCCCAGCCAATCGGTCAGGAGTCCTGGCTCAGGGCCTCATCTTGACTTTGAAATATTGTACATTGAGTACCTTTAAGGATCGACAGTATGAACATTCACAGCTAGGATTAGTCAGTTATAAATAAAATAAATTATAATTTCTTGTTCGAAAACTGTTTCGAATATTTAACATCCATCATATGTTTCAAATCAAACATGTTGATAATCGCCTATGAAGGCTTCAAGTATGGGCTCATTGTAACTAATTGTTCTAAACGTAAAGTATGAGTCATTAAAGTCAACTGAATAATCTGATACATAGGCGATTCCTTAGGTTCTCCCTATAATTGGTTGATTTTTTTCTCTTCCTTTTAAAAACAAAATTATAATAAGTCTATTTGAATTGTGTATCTGATCATTTAAACAAAACATTGGATTGCTTCTAAACTTCTTCTTTTTTCGAATTCGAACACCTGTGGACCACGCTCAACAATTTATTTCTCACTCTTCCGTTCTTTAAATACTTTTTCATCACCTCTGCCTGATGTTTCCTCCTTTCATCTGACCGCTGTCTATTAATTTGTGTTTTAACTACTTCTGAAAATTTGATCTTGTTGACCACTTTCCGAAATATGTCTCTGTCCTAAATTGAATCCTGTTGTATATTTTCTGCCATCATATATTCATTCGCCATCTGTATCCATGTATTCGTTTTCTGTTTTTGGAGGCTGTTTTGGAAACATTTTTTGTTAGTTGCGTTTTCTCATTGCATCACTTAATTTTTCAATATTTTGATATATTTCTGTATTACTTTTCAGTTTAAAACCTTCTTCAGTCTTTCTTGGTCCTAATATTTTCCTCAATATGTTTCTATCCTTCTTTTTTCATATTTTAAATTTCTCCTTTAAACTATATGATTATTTCTGCCATTGCTATTTCCAATGTAATTTATTGTATGATAACTTAGAGTGAAATAAATATATCCTAAGAGATTGTCTGTTTCTGATCACGACTGTCTGAGGGCTTGGGTTTAAGAAAACCTTCAACAAACTACTCTGAACATTACGAGAGAAGTTAGTGCTGACAAATCAACATTTTAAACCACACAAAATAATAATATATATTTTTTTGTCAACGGGAATCGGTTTAGGAATGATCAGGATACGTCATCGTGGTAAATAAATCTGTTTGGCGGAAACTGTTTTAACAGGAAAAAAAATTAAGATATGAAATTAAGTTGTGCTACTGATGAGTAGTTCTTTTCAAGTTTTTATATTTTATTGTGGTAATAAATGGAAATTAAAATTAAACAAATATCAACAAATAAATTCTTCATCGTAAAGCTACCACTTCCTACCATACCAGGTATGCAAGTTTAAAATGTCGTTTTAATTCCAATAGAATGCGCTCTTAGCCTATTGAAGGATTTGCTTATCTCTAAACGCTATTTTGTTTGTTAGTCATTTGTTTACAAAAGTCAGTTGTTTTTAAGTCGTTTACGTGGACGTATCATACCTTTCTTTGGTGTTAAAAATGTCTAATTTTAAGCCAAATAAAGAGCATTTGCGGCATGTCATGATTTTCTTATTTAATAAAAAGAAAAAGGCATCTGAATGTCATCGAATTCTGGTTGAGACTTATGGCGATGTTGCTCCAACCGTCAGGACATGTGAACGCTGGTTTCAAAGTTTCAAACGTGGTTATTTTGATGTTACTGATCAAAAACGAGAAAATCGACCAAAAAAGTTTGAGGACTTCGAATTGCAATCTTTATTAGACGAAGACAATACCCAAACCCAACAAATGATGGCAGAACAGTTGAATGTCACTAGGCAAGCCATTTCCGATCGCCTGAGAGCTATGGGAAAGATTCAAAAGGTTGGAAAATGGGTTCCACATGAATTGGACGAACGACAGATGGAAAAACGAAAAACTGTGTGCGAAATGCTGCTTTTACGCCATGAAAGAAAGGGTTTTTTTGCATCGAGTTGTAACTGGCGATGAAAAATGGATTTATTTTCAGAATCCCAAACGAAAAAAATCATGGGTAACGCCAGGACAACCATCCACATCGAGTGCAAGACCGGACCGTTTTGGGAAGAAGACAATGCTGTCTGTGTGGTGGGATCAGAAGGGAGTAGTCTACTACGAGCTTCTCAAACCCGGCGAAACAGTCAATACCGAGCGCTACCGACAACAAATGATCAATTTGAGTCACACATTGATCGAAAAACGCCCAGAATGGGCTCACAGGCACGCCAAAGTCATTCTTCAGCATGATAACGCTCCTGCACATTCAACCAGATTGACTAAGGAAACGATTTTTTCGCTTGGTTGGGAACTCCTACCCCACCCGCCGTATTCACCTGACCTGGCGCCTTCTGATTATCACCTCTTCTCATCGATGGGACACTCATTGGCGGAGCAACACTTCAACAATTTCGAAAACGTACGAAAATGGCTCGATGAATGGATTTCAAATAAAGATGAAGCATTCTTTTGGAATGGTATCCATATATTGCCCGAGAGATGGGCAAAATGTGTAGAAAGCGAGGGTCAGTACTTTGAATAAAATATATTATACTTTTTTTAAATTACTGTGTATTTATTTTAAGAAATAAACGACATTTTAAACTTGCATACCTGGTAATCATTATCTACACATTTACTAGATGTATATATTTTGTACTGTAGTTAATTTTAATAAAAAAAAAAGAATTTAAGAGATTTGAAAATGTATCATAGACGCTGGGAGTAAATGGCTTACAATTAGTAGGAAAAGATACTATTCAATACTGTGAAGTAGAAGAAGGATAGTGCCACTTTAAGCCTGCATAAAGCAGGGAAACACAGGAATCCCTTGGGATCCCGAAGATAAAACGTATCAAGCAATTAAATTGCCTTTTGGCCTGGAGATCTCCAGAGACACGGCCTATTTCAAGTCCTCAAATCATTGCTCGGCTCACAAATCCAACTCTTTGTTTTAACGATTAAACTGCTTAACATTATAATGAGGACATTCTATTTTATCAAAGCAGTAATTTGTATTCGTCGAGCAAATTTCCAAAGTTATTTACTAGTTTATAAAGATACTGTCATGCCCAGTTTGTTAATTTTTTCTTTGTCCTCGCTCCATCATCAGCTTTAAAATACACACGAAAATTCTAAATACCAACAATGATAGACAAATCATTATACAAAAAGACAAGCAATTTTTCGCTTGTGATCACTAACCACAATCACTACTGAACCAAACCGTACCAAATTTTAACTACATTAGCTATAGAGTTCCGAAAAGGTTTAGCAGTAATAAAATATACTGGTTTTCAATTAATTTGTTATAAAAAAGGCGAAAATATGTGAATAACAGTAAACTTTGAAAATGGACCAATGCGCGGCGGGCGCCATTCTACATGAGAGGTTACAAAGGTAAGGTGTTACATAGAGCCTTAAATTGATAATAAAATTAACTTATATTCAATCTAAATATTTTCTATGAAAATTTTTCACCAAATCCGTAACAATCGAACGACTGGGAGACATTTTTTTTTTTTTTTTAAGCCTACTATAGAATTTATCAGCTGTTAATAAAGTTAATATTTAGAAAAAAAAAAAAAAAAAAAGACTTCAAAATTAAACCTGCATGTACAAACCTGAACTTAAAAGTAAAAAATGATATTTTAATTACTTCGAAACAAAGAACATTAAAGAACAATCAACGAAATTATCGATACTTATATACCTATTCACAATTTATGATCAGTTATTTATGGAATCGGTGCTAACCAAAACATTTGAAAGATTATTGCCAAGTCAGGATTAAACTGCCCTTCTTAGCTGGGACCGACTCCAAAAAATAAATGATCATAAAATGTGAACAGGTATATAAGTGTCGATAATTTCGTTCATTGTTCTTTAGCGATCTTTATTTTTAAGTAATTAAAATATTTTTTAGTTTTTAGTTCAAGTTGGTATATGTACAGGTTTAATCTTGAATTCGGTTTTTGTTGTTTTCTAAAAGTTACCTTTTGAAAACTACTATCGAATTTACCAGCTGTTGAAAAATACCAGTAAACTTCCTTATTCATCCCAACTAAAATAAATTTCTAAATTCACACTCAGCAGCCTTCCTATATAAAGTTTTCCCAAGACCCGAGATCCAGGAAAACTGTAATTAAACGTCGCTGACGTGGGAAGTCTTCCTCAGGTTCTAAATATAATGACAAGGAGTCCATTAAGGAATATTGATCCCGGCTAAGGACTTGCTGTTTTTTTAATTCAACAAGTCTTCTGTTGGCATTTTCTTTTCGATATTCAAATTTCTCTGAACTTTTTTTTTTAAATATTACAGCTTTCATTAATGAGGGCAATATATAAATAATAGGGAGTACAAAAAACAATGACCGTTTTTTAAAAAAATATTTGTATTATTATTTTTTACATATACAATACAATTAATACTCAAAGTATAGCCCATTGTTATCTACCGTTATTACCCATCTGCTAGCCAATTCCTCGATGCCACGCAAATACCATTCCTTGGGATGGCTGTCAAAGAACTCTTGACAGCATTTTCAACTTCCAGAAAATTATCAATTTTTTTCCCTTGAAGAAAATGGGCCATGGATCGAAACAGATAGTAATCCGAAGGTGCGAGGTCTGGGCTATATGGTGGATGAGGCAGGGGTTCAAACCCATGAAGTTCTGTAAACTTTTCTGCTGATTGTTGTGGAGTAAGTTCGTGAGGGACTAGTTTAAAGGTCTTTTTCACCTTCCCCATGGAGAGAAAAATCTTCAGAACCTCATCAATATCCATTAATGGCCACCCGGAGCCTTTCTTCCTTTCCAACATCGTATCTCCACTTGTAATTTTTTCAAACCAATGCCCCGCAGTTTGCTCTTCAAGGACATCTTCCCCTTCATATTTAATAATTTCACGAGGTGCTTCAGCGGCTGTGAAATTTGTTTTCCAGTAATGTTTTAAACTTACGAGAATTTGATAGGACACTGTCATGTTTCTTCTTTGAAATAAATAACTGAACTGAGGCTTTTTCTTTTTTTAAGAAGTTCAGTGTTAGTAAACAAGCTTAGAGAATGCTCTAAAGGGATTATTAAGTATTGGTAAATAATAAATAGCATTAAGATAGTTACAGACTTTTGAACTCTGGAATTCTAATCCTATTATTTATATATTTAATATTAATGTCGTATCACCAAAAATATTTTGTATTAAATATCTGAAAAAGAAACTACCGTCAAATTTTCGATCTCATGGTGAGGTCTGGAGACCGTGCTGGCCACTCAATTGGACCTCCGTCTTCCTATTTATTGTGTGAAACAATTGTTTAAACATTCCCTTACAGGTAAGTTGTAGTGGGTTTTTTCAAAACAAGAACTTATTTAAAAAATCAATGCCACGTTTACCATAATGAAGGAAGAATTCATTTTTAGAACAACCACCACAGAAATAAGAAAAAGATATCGTGCTTGTATTAGAAATAGTGGAGATCATTTTGAGCAATACCTGTGATACTCAAGAAATTTAATTTATGAATAATTTAAAATTAGTTTAATTTTGTTCCCTGATTATTGTTTACAAAAATGTAGATAAAGTTTACTCTGATAAAATCGAAATTCCGAGAAAGAAAGAGAAAATATGCAGTTTAACATATGCTATAAAGAAACACAACTATTTGTTACGTTTTGCATAAAAAATATGATTCGATTCATTATTATTATCAATGTGCGCTGGTGGCACCCTTTTGTTACTTTATAAAAAATAAAAAAAACTAGATGTGCTGCGTGTCTGCAAATGGTATTTTTTCAAAGAGTATTAAATAGAGAAGTTTTTAAAACAATTTGATTTGGCTGTTGCGCTTACTTTTTTTTTTATTGAACCTTAACTTGAAGTTTTGACAAGATTTAACGATCTCCCGTTTTTTTTGGTATTTGTTTTTTTGCACCATATCTTTTTTATTTTACATGGACAATGTATTAGTAATTACAGGGGAAAAAAATGGCGTTGATATATCAGTAAACAACGGAGTTAGGTAAGGCATAAAAATGTTTTTTTTGATTTGGCCATTTTTACAAAAAAAATTCATTTAAAATAAACTGTAAGACTTGTGTATAACAGGTAAGTGACCTTGAATAGGTTCAAAAAACGCTCTGAACATCCCTACCCGAGATAATTTTTTGGCCAACGATTTCAGGTCTTTGGTATTCCAATACCTTGACCAGAAGGACCTTCAACCTCTTGCTAAAGAATCGACGGGAAGGAGCTAAAGGGAGCGTCATCAAGAAGACATCGAAGACAACGATGTATCAAGAAAAAGTATAATTAATTTTATTTTTATTTTATTTTAAGTAATTTTGTAATTTAAATATAAGTTAGTAATAAGTATAATAATTTAAATTTAGCATTATCTTTATGAATGGTTTGGAAGAAAAATTAAGTAACTTAAAAATAACAGGTTCAACGTTAATTAAAAAAGAAAAAAATAATATGGCTCTAGAAATTAAAAATCATGATTTAGCATTAATTCCGGAATATGACGGAAATCCGTTACAACTAGTTGATTTTATTAGAAATAGCGAATTTTTATATAATTTATACTGTAAAGATGATAATACCCATAAAAATACAAACCAAGCCAAATTAGTTTTAACAATCTTAAACAAATTAACGGGGAAAAACAAATTACGTGGCCGATGCACTTTCCAGGGGAAGCGACGAATTGAATCATAATAGCGACGTGGAGGAAATGGACGTCGAAGAATTATTAAATCAGGAAATAGCGGACGAAAACAATTCCGAGTATGACGCGATAATAGAGGACTTAGGCTACACCTACATTGGATCCATGTCCCGACCGTCCCAGATATTCCGAGAACATCTAATTCGCAGACCGCCGGATAGTCGCAAAACAAGTGCCTACATTGGTTCGGGTTCTGACGGCCGCGGCCGGCCGTCCAGAGACAATTTTAAATCATTTCAATCGAGTCGAAGCTGTTCCATGGCAATACGAACGCATATAGCATCAAAATTAATAATAATTACTGCTAATGTTAATAGTAGTTATTACGTTCATTATAATTTATTACTTTATTTATATTTTATTTTTTTTGTTTTGATACACGCCATCACAAAATAAATATAAATATTCATTATCTTTAAAAAAAAATTATTATAATCAACAAAAATTAACATTTCTGTATTAGTAATTACAGGGGAAAAAATGGCGTTGATATATCAGTAAACAACGGAGTTATAAGGCATAAATGTTTGGATTTGGCAAAAAAATTCATTTAAAATAAACTGTAAGACTTTGTATATAGGTAAGTGACCTTGAATAGGTTCAAAATGAACATCCCTACCCGAGATAATTTTTTGGCCAACGATCTTCCGAACCTGTATATGTATATATATATATATATATATATATATATATATATATATATACACATATAATAGAACATTGATAATAATATTATAAATAGGAAGGATACGCTTTAGCTACCTTTGTGATATTTGAGCTGTTCTGAGAAAGAGCAATATCTACCTCAACTCAACTCCCCTGCCACTAACAGAATACATTCTTGACAATCCTTACCATTCATCTTCAGATTGTATCAAATACATCCTAAATATTATGTAATATTTATTCAGGCAAGTATTATCTTATATTTAATAAAACATTTCATTTTATAAATAATGTTTATACCTTTTAATAACACTGGCAAAAAAAAAAGAAAAAAAATGTTTGTTTCCTGTGACTATTTTGTTGTTTCTAACTCAATTCGATACATATTTTTTAAATATGTCAACAATGTTTCTCTAACAGCTTTTGTTTTTGTGTTATAGCTTCCCAACCTTATTTAGTATTTTTACTTTGATTTTAAATTGTTTGAAAGTGAAATATATTCTGTTGTTGTTTTCGATATGCATTCGTCCAGGCGGTGTTGTGTGCTTAATTCAGATTGTATTTGAAATATTTGTGCCGAATACATATTTGAAAAATATCGAAAACCTGTATTAGACTTTGTAAAAATTGCATATCATCAATACTTCAAAATAGATTAGTACAATCAGGACAAGCCATGGGTTCCTCATATTGTTTGCCAAAAATGTGTTGTGTGTCTACGGTTATGGTCCAGCTGGAAAAGAGATGCAGTGAAGTTTGTAACTTTCATAATTTGGCGAGAACCTCAAAACCATCATGACGACTGCTACTTCTGGGTTGTGAAAATAAACGGAATAAACCTTGGAAATCGAAGTTTTTCGTCATATCCTAAATTATCTTATGCTCAACGATCTCAATTAAAATCTCGAGAAGTACAACCCAGCACATCTAAACCCTCTGATGATCCAAATCTCTGTGAACGCGAACAAAATATATCAAGTGATGACTCTGATCCAGATTACAAATATAGCCTTTGAGAACCTCAACCATTTAATTAGATTAATAACAAAATGGCTTAGTGAGGGATCTGAACTTCAGAATATCTTTAAAAGAAACAAATTTGCTAAATCCCGAAACCAACATTACTTTTTATCGTACCAGAGAAAAGAATCTGTTACCGTGTTTTTCTCAAGAGAAGGATTTAGTCTTTTGTAACAATGTTGGTGGTATTCTGCAACAGATGGGTTCAATAAACTACAAGGATAGGGATTGGTGTATTTTTATGGAAAGCAGCGAAAGAAGTTTAAAGTGTGTTTTGCTCCATAGCAGTAACAAGTACTATTGCACATTCGTCGACTTTGAAAGAAGAATACACAAATATTTTATGCAAAGAGATCTACAAGGAAAAGTCATTTAGTCAAGGAAATCCTGTAAAAGACCATTTGATAATAAATTTAATAAAAATTTTGTTAACATTATGTATTAATTTCCTTACATTGTTTAATGAAAACAGTAAAACTTTATATTTCACAAAATAAAGCTGTTTGCTATCTCCCAGTATTTTTTCATAGCCAGGGCCTTTAAAATAACCAGTAACAATAAAAAAAATGAAGGAAGCAAAAATTGTGTTGACCAGTGTAATTTATATAGATTTTTTTATATATAACTAGCATTTTCTGTCGCTGCTACTAGCATCGCGGCTTTAACCTCTATCATAAGTAGAAAACTTTCATAATTTTAATGAATAATTGAAGTTTTGATTAATTGATTTATCCCTCAAAATCTAGTATTATAGAAAGCATGCAAAATGAAAAAAAAAAAAAAAAAAAAATATATAAGACATCCGAGTAAACTACATTTCATACAGTTTGATCAGCCAATATTATGACAATAATATGATTGTTAGGTTTCCAGTTTTGTAAACCGCTACATTGACTGTATGAGAAGCAGTCAGTCCAAAAATCCACTACAACGTTTTTGTGGCTATATTTGTTGATTGTACTATACGTAGCCCGAGATATTGTAGCCAATATAAAAAGAGGCAGAATAAAATGGCTAGGGCATTTGCAAAGAATAGAAGCTAATAGGTTTCCTAAGATGCCGTTCTAGGGATACCCGGTCGGAAAGATAAGTTCCTCTCCTTATGGAAGGAACAACTTCGTTGGCTCGAAGATGTGGAGGACGAGAGAGGAGGAGAGGATGGAGAAGGGCTGCCGAAGATAGGTCTGAATGGAAGGGGATTGTAGAGGAGGTGCCATAAGATGATGATGATCATGATGATGACTAGCAAATAAACTTTGATTAGAAATTTTAATAACTTTAATTGTATCCTGTTTCATTATGAATAGAACAACAATGATATTTCTCCACACATTTATTTCTTTTTAATAACCATATAAGTTAAAATAATTAAATTTTATTTTAAATTTCGAGCTCTAGATAACACTGTAACATTGAAACCTCTTTCGCAGAACGACGCACGCCACCTATCGGTCGATTTTCAAATTTTACAGGTATCCACATAACTATTGCATTTTTAATAAACATTTAATTGAAAATAAGTAAATTTTATTATTATTAGTATTATATCTACATTGGACTGTGAACAAGATGTAGAAATTTGGTACTGATTGGTTTAGTAGTTTTTGTGATTAGTGGTAACAAAGAATGGCTTGTCCATTTATATTTGTATAGCAGTGTGGATTAGGACAAATTGTTAGTTTTATTCAATTATAATGGGGGTTATGCTTTATGTGGTTGGAAGATGTAGAAGCTGACCTAAGGCAATTCTCAAAGAAGATGGAGAAGAGCTGCAGAAGACCGTTCTGAATGGAGGAGGATTGTTGAGGAGGCCAGGGTCCTTCATCGGCCATAGCGTCAAAGAGTTAGTTAGTTAGTTATGCTTTATGTATATGTACGAGTATGTATGTGTGTGTATGTGGGTGTGTATGTATATATACAGGGTGAGTTGCTACTCGTAAGACAAACTTCACCAGTAGATTTGACACAAAAAAATGAACAAAAAAGTTCATATTAACCATGGTCCGATTCTCAACCATTTCGTAATAATTTCGTTTTTTCTCGATTTTGAAAGATACCACTACCTGGTGTCGAAAAACCGTGATATCTTTTAATCTAAAAATTTCTCCGAAAATCTGATAGCACCGTTAAAATCTACATTAATTTTTCAATAAGATTATTACCATGGCAAATTATTTGGGCCTCTTTTTTTGTGCTTTATTTCAGCCAGAACAACAAAATAAGTGAAAAAATTTTGTGAATCGGAAAATGTTTAAAGTAATCCAGAGTTTTTAATTTTAGTCTCAGATGGCAGAAAATTTGAGGAAAAATATGTCATATTCTATTTAATTGCGCTTCTAACGCACTCGTCATTTTTTAATTTGGTGTTTTTCAGACCAAGAAATCGATGACATTATGAAAAAAAAAAGGATGGTTCAAGAATTGTTAATGTTTGAAAGTTTTGCATTTTAGATTTGAAAAAAAATAAAAAACAAATACATAGAAACTCACCATTAATCTTTAAATGAATTTTCTAATGCTCCCATCAGAACCCACATGCAAGTCGTCAGCAACATTCCTAACGACGTTTTTCAATCAATGTTTGGGCGGGAGTTATTGGAAATGTACTCATCGGTCCCTACTTAGATTTTCCGGCGAGATTAACTGGCCCAATTTTCTCCAAAACACGTTGCTCACCTTGCTGGAGGACCTTCCTTTACAATTGAGGGAAAACCTAATTTTTTAGCACGATGGTGCGCCTCCGCACTCCTCTAGAATAGTTCAGACGTATTTGAACCGAACATTCGAAACGTTGATCGGCCGAGGTGGGACACGTCCTATGGCCAACAAGATCTCCTGATCTTAACCCCATGGACTATTTCGTCTGGAGATATCTCAAGGAACAAGTCTATCGCACTGAAGTGACAAAAATGAGAGCAAGGATCTTCGCCGCTGCAGAAAAACTTCGACGTGTTCTCAGTTTTGGTGTGACAGTTGGGAGTATGAGAAAACGGGCACGTTTGTGTATAGCGGAGAACGGCTTCCAATTTGAACATAAATTAAAATGATTAAAAATAAATGAATCTCCAGCAAGGTGGGCAACGTGTTTTGGAGAAAATTTAAATAAATTGGGCCAGTTAATCTCGCCGGAAAATCTAAGTAGGGACCGATGAGTACATTTCCAATAACTCCCGCCCAAACATTGATTGAAAAACGTCGTTAGGAATGTTGCTGACGACTTGCATGTGGGTTCTGATGGGAGTATTGGAAAATTCATTTAAAGATTAATGGTGAGTTTCTATGTATTTGTTTTTTGTTTTTTTCAAATCTAAAATGCAAAACTCTCAAACATTAGCAATCCTTGAACCATCATTTTTTCTCTTAATGTCATCGATTTCTTGGTCTCAAAAACACCAAATTAAAAAATGACGAGTGCGTTAGAAGCGCAATTAAATAAGATATTTTTCCTCAAATTTGCTGCCATCTTATTATGTTGTTCTGGCTGAAATAAAGCACAAAAAAGAGGCCCAAATAATTTGCCATGGTAATAATCTTATTGAAAAATTAATGTAGATTTTAACGGTGCTATCAGATTTTCGGAGAAATTTTTAGATTAAAAGATATCACGGTTTTTCGACACCAGGTAGTTGTATCTTTCAATTCGAGAAAACACGAAATTATTACGAAATGGTTGAGAATCGGACCATGGTTAATATGAACTTTTTTGTTCATTTTTCGGTGTCGAATCTACTGGTGAAGTTTGTCCCACGAGTAGCAACTCACCCTGTATAGTGTTATTTTTGTGAATTTAGGTATTTAGTTAGTTTATTTAATTATTTAGGCCAACTCCTTGCTATGAGATGTATCTCTACAATCAATAAAATTATCTATCTATCTATTTATATGTGGATTAGGACAAATCAAATGTATTTAGACAAAAATAAGACTGCATTGTAATACTGTCAATATTCTTATTTTAAAAAATCATTTTTAAGTTGTGTTTAGATTTTTTGTCACCTGATTTTCATGTTTTGTTTAGTAATTAATAATTTAAAAATCTACTTTTTTTCTGCCTTTACTGTAATATTATAATAGTTTAAAAAAAAATATGTTATTGAAGAATTTTATGAAGAACTATGTTATTTTTTCATTTCATATTCAATTATCATTCAGTTTTATAAGTAATAACATTAAATGCTAAGCAAACTTTGCTCAAAAAAACTGATTTAGCCACATTTCGTTGGACGACTAATTGATTCGTTCATATTGGAATTTAATTTCAGCTTTTTGTGGTGGATACATATTTAATATTGGACAAACAGGACAAAGACAATTTTCAGCTAAAGCAAGGTGAACCGATGTCATCATTTAAATGTATGGAACACAATTGGGTCGCTTTTTGCCAACAGGATAAAAGAAAAACGGAACAAAAAGTAACACGCCATTGTTGTGAAACGTTCTTTTGTTTTATTTATTGTTTATTATTCAGTAAAGAAATACAATTACTGTGTCAATCATTTATTCATATTGTACTCAAATCCCCCACCTAACTTTGTTTCTTTAATTTAAGTCCAATTAAATTTCTGTTCATGTTTCTTTAGCTTCATTTAAATTTTTATCTTATCTGTTGAAATCATGCATAAATTTATATGAAATAAAAAGTGATCGTGCTGTTCATCATTTCAGACAACTTAAATGTTCACTATATTACCACACAAAGCCCCCCAATGAAGCACAAAAGACTCATTTATGTGGCTACAATAAGAAATATTTATAACATATCTTTTTAAATTACCTTTATGCTTGGTAGTAAACTCATAATTTCGTGTCACTATGATTTCTTGATCATTTTCCACTGATCCCTATTCATATTGATTTGTTCTGTGGGCTGAAGTGGGTATTTTCCGGAATTTAATGAAAATTACATATATGTCATTTGATAATTGATTAAACCAGATTTAAGAAAAAAGAATTTTCGGATAGGACAAGTAGTATCGGGATTATAATGAAAAATGTGCCAAAAAAAATTTAAATTTAAACCAGTAAGCGGTTTTTTGCGTGCTAGTATGTGGATTTTACGAGACTTGATAAAAATGTCATATATTCACGACATTCGATTTTGCCAATATTTTAATACGCTCGAGCGGCTAAACGGTTGTGATAAAAAACATCTTTACAAATAAAAAAATGTAGGGAATGTTTTCTTACTTGAATTGTATAAATTGTGACATTTGAAGAAAAAAAAGTTTACTTTATGGAGATAATAAGCCTTTGCCGATAAATTTTTAGTTAACGAACTACTTAGCCGATATTAATGAAATTTCATTTAATTCTCATTACGAGACTTGATCGAAATGTCATATATTCACGACATTCGATTCTGCCAATATTTTGATACGCTCTAGCGACAAAACGGTTGGTGTGATAAAAAAAAAAATCTTTATAAATAAAAAAATTATAAAATGTTTTTTTACTTGAATTGTATAAATTGTGACATTTGAAGAAAAAAAAAGTTTACTTTATCGAGATAATAAGCCTTTGCCGCTAAATTTTTAGTTAACTAACTACTTAGCCGATATTATTGAAAGTTCGTAACTATGTTTCTTTCATACTAACTAACCTTTTTTTAAAAAGCGCTAGCAATAATGTTTTAATTTGTTTGGGGGTGCCTCTTTAGCTTTAGACTCACTCAGCTGATTTTACTGAAATTTTATAACTATGTTTCTTTCATACTAACTAACCTTTTTTTAAAGGTGCTAGCAATAATGTTTTAATTTTTTTTTTTTTTGGAGGCCTCTAAATTTTTAATTTAAGAATTCCTTAGCTTATTTTACTGAAATTTGATTATCGATTAATGTGATAGTCGAAAAAACATAAAAAGTGCCAACATTTGGACAAAATTGTAAATAAAAAAAACGTTCCAGGCGAAGTTTTTGCCCGTTAATTTCAAATTCGTGTTCAGCGACCCATTAAACATAAATAGTGATAAAATCAAAACTTTCCTGTGTCAACCCTAATACACCTGACCTATTATTGACATTACAAGATATTACAAGATAACAAGATGGGTTCATACAAATCAGAGTTGCCAGATCCAGGAGACCTTGCATTATATAACTGATCCTATAGGAACAATAGCAAACTGCCCACAAGTTATGCAATTTCAAGTTTATGTTGGCTTTATAATCCCGTTGTTTTAAACAGATGTAGCTAATAACGTTTCCCCTCATCACCTCAGTTCCGAATGCAATTAACCGTACTTGTTTTCAAGACTAATCTAAAGCAATTGATAATATTTTTTTTTTGTATAAGAAAAAAATACATCTACTAAATGTGATAAGGATTTATTTTGATTCTCCATTTTTGACACCATTCTTGAAGGTTTAGGATATGGGATTGGAGTGTTTGAGAGGCATATAACAGAGCATATAACACACATGTGTCATCAGCGTAAGTAGTGAGGACAGTGGTAGGATGAGTTGGGATGTCAGCTGTATACACCGTGTAGAGGATGGGGCCTAGGATACTACCTTGAGGAATACCGGCAGATTGGGTAAAAAGAGAAGAATGGGAAAAGTTATGATTAACTTTGAAGGTTCTATCGCTAAGATAGGAACGGATAATTAGGAAGTATGTTAAAGGAAGGAATCTACGGAGTTTGTAAAGTTGTCCTGGGTGCCATACTCGGTCAAAAGCTTGTTCCACATCAAGAAAGGCTCCCGTGCAGTACATTCCGCGCTCCAATGCAGAGGAGACAACGTCCGCCACACGATGACATTGCTGGATTGTGGAGTGTGATGTTCGGACCCACAAAAATAAATCAAATTCTATAAATTAATAAAATGGTTAAGCGAAACCTGAGGCTCGATGTCAAACCACTCCCTGGCCACATGCCTCTCTCCATCCCACCCTGTAAAATCCAAACCTACAAGATTTTCTCATAGACACAATCCTCAACATCTGGATCTGTTTATGTATGTTTACTTGACAGATTAATGCTAATTTTTTTCTTAGAGATTCATTTATTATTAAGACTTCCCTTGCACATGTTGGCCGTCGAGATGCTATTACCTCAACTCTATTGCAGTTTATTATGCACGATTAAGAAATACCTTTAAAGATTGTAGACGGAAAGCTGAAAGGTGCTACCAAAGGGTAGTTGGTTTACCAAATTATTGTAATTATTTTTTCACAAATGCATTAAATTTATAAGTCACTTTTTGTCAATAATTTGCTACACAAACGTATATATGAAATTAAAGAATATTTAATGATCTACAACTTTGATACTTACACTTTTTCTGAGAAACGATCGTGAAAGGCTCTGGAAACAAATGTTTGACAAAAAGTTGGGTTAAAATTAATTTTTTTTTAAACTTATCGACTCTCAATAACGTATATCTCGATATACGATAAACAGTTGGAAGTCCGACAACAATGTATAGAATTATTTTTATAGGAAATTCAATTATTTTTAATTTTTATTTGAAAATTTATTTCCAAGAGTACACCGTTTTTGAGATATAATAAAAAAATCCCAAACTTGGACCTTCTCTCCCCTCCACCTCACCATTAGCTCACCCCCCAGGGGCGGGGACTTTTAGTAGTTTACCTTCTAACTATTCCTAACAAAGCTGTGAAGTCAAAAATTATAGCATGTTCATACACTCTACATGTCCTATTTCAGCACATCAAACTTCAGTTGAATACTCTACTCTGAAATTTTAAAAATTAATCGAATTAACTTCAAATCTCACCTGATACGTCTCAATTGCGGTTGGTGTTAATAGATAATTCAGGTACTCTTTAAATATTTCACACAAGAATGTGAAAGTAGTACATTTTAAAAAATTAAATTAGGTTTTTGAGCTGTGTTGTTTTAGAAATACTTCGCCATGTAAATATCAAATAATAAATAATAACAGAGGTCCATTGTGGCTACTTAAAATGGATATAACATTTGAATTCTATGTTATTGTATCGCCATGTTGCAATATCAATTACAGATGTACAGGGCCGGAAGTTGGCCATTGTTTATTAATCAAGTTGATGGAGACCGCTCTCTATTGTTCTCCCCAACTTCTCCAACCATGATGGATATTGCCATACCGTTAATTATAAAATAACAGGGACTTTAAAACATTAAATATTATATTTTGCCTGGTATAAAAAGGTATAAAGGGGAAGAGAAAGACAATGAGACAATAGTGAAGATATCAAGCAGAACCTCTATTAACCGTTATTAGATCAATGGGGTTCGAAATATCCGGCCAATCCCGATAAGGATATTAAAACTTTAAAACTATTAATTGATTTTTATAACTGTATTCATTAGAAGTTAATTTAAGGAAAATGATTGCAATACTAAAGTTAAAGAAAAAATTCCTTTTCCCCTTGGAATAACATAACAGTACAATAGAAAATGCCAGTGTTATTATATGGCAGCAACTTCTTTAGATTATAAATTAGATAATTACAAAATAGATTGTAATAAGATACTTATAAATATGTAGGGTCGGTTTTTTTTTTTTTTTTTTTTTTTTTTAAATTGAAATTTATATGAAGTAAATATGATGATAATTATAAAAAATGACACGTCACTTGTTTTTAAAGCAACTGTTCATCGGTAGCTCTTATAAAGGTTTTATATAATAAAGTAGAATATTAGAAGGTCCCGGAGCCACCTTCTTTTCAGGCGCCTCGGAGGGTTATCTGCAATGGAGTGAGAAGCAAGTTGGGAAACTAGTGGATTGGAGTGGTTATGGAGCTTACTATGAAAGGATAGGTATCTGGTGTGGGCTAAATCAGCAACATATGGAACATTAAGATCTTTATGGATAAGTTTATTGGTGACAAAGTAAGGAGCACTGAGGATTTTACGAAGGATTTTGGATTGTAAGGATTGGATACGAGATGAATTGGATAGCTTAGTGGAGCCCCAAAGCTCAACTTCGTATATCCAAATCCATCTAATTACTGGTATGTAAATGAGTCTTATGTTATTAAGAGGAAGGTTTGAACGTTTGTCAAGTAAATGTTGAAGTAATTGAAAACGACGGGCAATTTCTTGTCGTTTTAGTCTTGTATGTGGATTCCAAGTAAGACGTTTGTCCAAGTGGAGTCCTAGGTAGTGGATATGTTCAACTGGGATTAGTGGAATATCATTAAAGGATACTGTAGGGCAGGAAGTTGTAGATTTATGACAAAGAGTAAAGGTTATTTGGTTCGTTGAACTATGAAGATGGCGTAGTTAAAATTTGGTAGAGATTGGTTCAGTAGTTTTCGTGGTAAGTGATCACAAACGAAAAATGGCTTGTCCTTTTATATAATAGTTATAGATTTTAGATTAAAAATTTTTATATTTTATAATTACGAGTAATTGTATTTTTTACTTGATGCTATATAGATAAAGCTAAGTCTAAAGTAGTTTCTTTTGGTACAAAGACGTAACTGTAAGTAATGTTGTAGGCCAAAGTAAACAAGAACAAATTGTAAAACAAAATTAATGAAGACAGCTTGATTAAAGCAGACTAACGAACACTGTTGCTAAGGATTTAAGTACAAAAGCAGTAAAGAGTTTACTGGTGTAAAGGGTATAGGAGGGGGGTAGAGTCATCAAAGGAGGGCTCTGATTGGTCGCTATTGAGATATTGATGTGGCCTTTGTTTGCCAACTTGATTTGGTCATCAGCTGTCTTGTTTGCAGGTCGCTATCAGAGCTGTCTTGTTAGGTCTAAGTTGATATTGTAAGGTTGAAGAACTGGCTCTTGGAAATTAATGATGTTTTAAATCAAAAAAAATTTTTTTTTATATAAAACAAAACGAACTAAAGTGTCATTTAAGAATGCAACAAAGGAATATCAATGTATTGTGCCGACGTTTCAGTTTTCTGTGAAAAACTTCTTTAAGGCTAGAAGAAAAGCCAAACAAAAATATATGATAGAAAAAGGGTAAATATAAATTATATTAAAAATAAAGATAAAATGTGCAACATAATAAAAATTTTTTTTTTTTTTTTTTTTTTTTATTTGATTTGCTTCAAAGTACAAAGTTAATGGCAATCGAGTTATACTGTCATTTACAAATAGCCCAGTGAAATAAGCGTTTGGCAAAGAAAAAACTGCAGAACTTTTATTCTCAATGGATCTTAATGTTTTCAGGGCTGCTGAATCCGAATCTAAAGTTTGCTACCACGCACAGTGGGACGAATGGCCAACCTAGCAGGAAAAAAGTAATATTAAAAATTAATGAAACTATTGTGATAGGTGTATATTCAAGTAGTATATGGAACATTATTAAAGGTTCTTTCGTTTTTAGGAGGTGGATTTTAAGGTAAAAACAACGATCAAAGTAGTTTTGTAATTAGTGAATATAGGCAATCGTTATACCGCTAAGCTATTCTCAAAATATTTTTTTAATAATTTGACCTATTATATTATTTTTTTAAAAAGTGCCGTTAACTTAACCTATTATTAAACTAAAAAGATCTATTACTAAAAAGTAACCCAAAGTACCTCTCTGAAATTCATGGTAGAGGTCTCTTAGAAGGTATATGAAATAATCATGAAACATTTAGCGGCCTTTATCTGCTTTCTTGTCTGAAAACGAATTTTCAATACCGCGAAGAGAGTTATTTTGTATTTGGCAAAACTGTAATAGCATTGATTTAATATTTAAAACAGTTAAATTAGAGGATATTATACCAACATCTATAGCTGCACTGAAGATATATTTAAATTTGGTAGTTACGAAAATAAAGACGAAATAATAAGAGGCTGAAAAATCCGGAAAGAAATATTACATTTTATTGACTCTGATCATCAAGGAGATTGAGAAAATTACTTTTATAAGAAAAAATCGTATTACATACAACATACATTTATAAAGTTACAATATACAATAATACATAAGTATGAATGTATGTATGCATCTTTTTACTGTATGTATTGAATTTTCATTTAGATAAAAAATCAGTAATTTTAGTTTTTTTTTTATTATAGAGGAAAAAAAGGTGTAATCGAATTTCAATTAAGCATTATTTATATTATTGATATTTTTTCATCGTTAGTTTATTATTATTGAATACGGACAATGTTATTTAAAAACATCTCGTTTATAGGATACCAGCTTGACGTGTTTTTTCATTCATTACTTTTTTAAGATAATTAAAAATAATTACTATAAAATAATTACCCATTATGTAATCGTTAGAAACGATCTAACTCCTAATTTTTTATTAAATTAAAATGATAAATATAAAATACATGGTGAAAAACTAAACCTTATTAAAAAATAAAAAATAAAAATGGAACCACGGATAATGGGGGCCTACTGCGTAGTATTTTCTTTATGGTTGTGACTTGAGTGGTTTTATTTTACTTTATTTAAACTCTATTGTTTATGTGAATCAGGTTACCAGGTCAGTTTAAGTGATTCAGACTTTCTTCCTCTTAGATTGGTCATTCGTCCCACTGTGCCACGGCAGCTGTCGGCTTCATAACCAAAATCACCAAAAGCCCCCGAATTACCGGCAATATTCGTTTTTTTACCTATAGCACAATAGCGAACCGCTTTTCGAAGAAAATCTTAAGATATCAGTTTTAACTTAAACAGTACCTACAAAATGAAAAAGACAACTCCGAAATCGGACCACTTTTAGTGAAGTTATAGCCTTGGGAAAAATTGTAGAAATTGGCTGGCTTGCAGTTAATAAAAAAATAGTCCGATCCCAAATTTATTTTTTTCATCTTAAAACCGGTTAAATTTATTATAAAACATTAACTTCTTAATTCATATTAAATACCGAAAAACACCCATACCATATTTTAAATTTTTTAATATTTTAAATTACCCACTGAACATATTTTAAGTGTCACATGTAGCCAAAACGTACACATTTAGCGTGCTAGCGTGGGTGTTTCACGGGATTTAATAAAAATTACAAATATAGTTTATAACAGTACATTTAACAGGCTTTGAGGTGGAAAAAAGAACTTTGGGATGGGACAAAGAGTTAAGGTATTATAGCAAAAAATGTGCCAAAAAAATATGGATTTAACAAAAGTATAGGATTTTTATCGTTCTGGTATGTGTATTTTAAGGTACGTGATTAAAACTTCATATTTAATACTCAAATAGTAAATTTAACCAGCTTTTAGATGAAAAGAAGCAATGTTGTATTGGACTAATAGTTTTGGATATATAGCCATTGGAGAAATATAAACGTGTTTTCGCGGAGAAGTGGGACTGACCACAAGTTGTCCAATTTTTACAATTTTTCGCAAGACCATAACATCGCAAAACATGGTCCGGTTTCGGAGTTGCCTTTCTCATTTCGTAGTTACTAGTTTCAGTTACAACTAATGTTTAAAGATTTTCTTCGAACAACGCTTTGTTGTCGTTTAATATGTAAACAAACGAAAATTACCGGTATTTTGGGCGGTTTTCTTTCGTGATTTTTGGTATGACACGGCTGGCGTGGTAGCAAACTGCAGATTCGGATTCATTACCCAAAAAAATTATGTTATTTACATACATGTGAAGAACTACTCACTAGTAGCACTTCAATAAATTCTACACTAAAAGGTTTCAGACACCTCGGAGGATTACCAGGAATGGAATAGGAAGCAAGTTGGGAAACTAGTGGATTGGAGTGGTTAAGGAGCTTACTATGGAAGGATAGGTATCTGGTTTGGGCTAAATCAGCAACATATGGAATATTAAGATCTTTATGGATAAGTTTATTTGTAACAAAGTAAGGAGCATTACGGATTTTTCTAATAATTTTGGATTGTAAGCATTGAATACGAGAAGAATTAGAAGGTTTAGTTTAGCACTAGAGCTGAACTCCGTACGTCCAAAAAGGTCTTTTGTAGTAAATCGGAAGTTTCGACCGTTTGTCTAGTATATGTTGAAGCCAAGCTACAGAGAGAAACAGGGCTGTATGCTCTAACGGAGAGTGACTTCCATCAACTAGTTTCAGCTGACAACTACCCGTATTACAAAAGTTTTGTGTATGGTTGGAAAACTGAAGTGGGGGTAGAGCACTTCAACCTAGGAAGAAGGGGCCACGCCCCAGAAAGAATCCTGGACAGGAATGATGCTGACGACAACCCCATCACCGAATAATGCCTATATAAACGTAAAATAAAAAAAAAAAAAAAAAAAATTGATAGGTATGTTGTTATTTTAAATTAGTATGTTATAGTTATTATGTAGTTATTATTATTATGTATTATAGTATGTTATAGTTAGTATGTAGTTAATTTTAATATAGTATGTTGTATTAGTAGTTTGTATTAGTAGTTGTATTAGTTAGTTAAGTTTAATATAGTATGTTGTATTAAATATAGGTTGTTGTATTAGATATAAGGTATATTGTATTAAACACAAGTATGTAGTTATGTAAAGCGTTTAATGTATTTTAAATATTAAATGTTACTTTAAACGTGTAGTGTAATCTTGAAATGTTAAATGTTAAATGTAATATTGAAATGTTCTGTTAAATGTTTAAGAAAATTTATTCTTGCAATGTTAAAAGTAATATTGAAATGTTATGTTAAACTGTTAAAACCAGCAGTGATGGCTACAAGCCATCCCTGCAAAACCCGTGTAGCCGAGAGGCAAGGAAGGGAAATAAATAAAAAAATAAAAAAAAAAGTATATGTTGAAGAAGTCGAAAACGACGAGCAGTTTCCTGTCGTTTTAGTCTTGTATGTGGATTCCAAGATAAACGTTTGTCCAGTTGAAGTCCTTGGATAGCGGATCTGTTCAACAGGGATCGGTGGAATGCTATCGAAATATTAAATTTAAATAATTCGCTCTTTTTATTTGTTTTCTCTTGGAATTCAGTGCTGGTATTTCTTTTGGAAAAAGGCTGTTGTGAATTATTTCTGAGATTCCTTCAGAAATATTAAAATGACGCATATTGCTAGATATTGCGGTGGAATGAAATATTTATTGCGGATCCAGCTGGAATAAATAATCAGATAAATCTCCAATATCCCCTTCTCGATTCCTTTCAGTTCCAGCCAACTTTATTAAATATTTTATTTCTTTCACACCCACAAGCAATAATATATTATTGAATCTCGGTGGTAGATAAATCTCTAACCTACCTTATTCTTGAAAAATATTCCTTATCAGTTATTTATTATAAGACATACCAACAGTTCTCTGTAGATGTTTATCATGGCCACTTACGTTAAGGGAAGAACGTATTTACTTTGACTACGGATGCACAGTATATGGAGGACTGTCTGATGAGCTCGAGATGAGATGTAAAAGAGTAATGAACTGTTTTATTAGATTTATTTTCGGGATTTCCAGACGTTCTCGCATATCTCATAAGTAGAGACCGGATTTTTGTGCAGTAAAAAACTTTGAAACAAAACAACGTGCAAAATCGTGCAAAAAAACTCAAAAATGCAAAATCGTGCAGTAAAAAAAAAAAATAGCTCAAAACATGCAAAATCGTGCAGTAAAAAACTCAAAACGTGAATTTAAAAACTTAACACATGCAGCAATCCATTTATTTACACAAATATGCAAATCTTTACCAGCCTTGAATAAACTTAAGCACATTTCGACAAACGTTTCGTTTTAGAGTTAATTAAATCTGAAATACTTTAAAATTTGGGAAAAAAAGAAGATGAAAAAAATTGTTAATTAAAAGAAACTTAAAATATCTTTATTAAAATTTCCTTTTACGTGGAATCAAAATATAATTAAATGGTTTTGAAAAATAAATTAGTTTTTAAAAGTTTAGTGAAAATGTACGGCATTATAAATTTCAAAATATTTCTCAGTATGCCGCCTGTCACTTAATAAAATGTTCTTTAGCAAAGAAAAGGAACGTTCTACATCTATGGACGTAACATGACAATTTTTGTAGCGTGCGATTGTGGATGGATCCAGATTATCAGCTTCTACTTCCCTTCTGGTAATACAATAATTTAATGTTTTTTAACGAATGTAGCCGTAGTTTTTCTCAAGGATTTACTCGAATTTTGAAAACAAGCATCTTCCCTTTTCAATTTCAATTCGTTTTAAGCTTTCTGCGAGAGTTTCAAACAATGTCAGCTCTGGATGTTCATTTGTTCATTTTTTCAATTTTGTTGAAACACTCGCGGACGTTTTTGGCATTTTCAAAGTTAATAGTTTAAAATCTTGTCAACAACTAGCCCTTTGTACTAAATCAGAAGTGGGGAATGAAATGGGAAGCGGGGAGTAAAATTTTCTGAGGAAACGTCTTAGTTCTAGGAAGTACGTCGGTCCTCAATGTTTGCCTGAATTCTCAAAGCTCCTAATTCAATACACGATCATTTAAAAGTCGTAGGTCACAAATACATTTGATTTAAGCGACTTTTTACTTTCAATTTAAAACTAATTAACCTTTAGTTAATTAATTTAATATAAATAATTGTTATAAATGTTGCCTAATAATCGTAAGTAAAATTTTCAAAAAATAAATGATTAAGTGAATAAAATTAGATGGATTGTGCAATTTCGTGCAGTAAAACTCGAATTCGTGCAATTAAGCTCAAAAAGTCAAATTTGTGCAATTTCGTGCAAAATAAAATTTAAGAATAAGAATCCTTATTATATAAATGAGATAACTACTTGGGTTAGAGAGCGCTAAATCAAAGCGAACTAAATGTGCAATAACACAGAAATCCGGTCTCTACTCATAAGTATTCTGACATTTTTAGAGTTTTCGACGTCAATACTTCCTGGGTGCTCTCATATTTCAAACCTTAAAAACCAAAAACCCCGCCTATATCCATGACCTCCTTACTCTGCGCTCCTCCGTTCACCTCTTAAATACTAGAACCCAACCTATCAACCGGCGCATCGAACTGCATCCTTCGAGAAATCCTTTATTATCCGCGCTTCCTCTTTATGGAATTCATTGCCCATCACAATTCGAAAAAGCTCCACTCTTACTTCCTTTAAACATCATTTATTTCTTTACCTCCTGGATCTTCAATCTTCCGAGCAAATGTAAAACATGAATATTTAAGTTATATACATTATAATAGTACACATAAGATGTATCCTATTACAAGTTTCCTTAAATTATTTTTGTAACTCATAATTTAATTAATAATCAATTTTATTATTATCATTTATTATAATTAATTATCATAGCCAGATTTTTCTATGTATTGTATTCGTTTGTTATTCTTAGGGGACAAGTTGTCCCAGAATAAAGTTCATTTTTCTTTTTCTTTCTTCTATTTAAAGTTTTCGAAAGTAAAGCACTACGTAGAATATTTGGCCCAAAAAAGTATGAACATAAGGGACAATTAAGAAGATTCAACAATGCGGAATCGCAGGAGCTTTATACGGTAATTATAGTTGAGGTGATACCAGCGTGTCGGTCAAAATGACCATGTTGTCTTTGGGTTAGTAATGACCGAATTCCAAAAGGAGTAATCGGTTTTGAGTAGTCGAGTACACGTCGGAGGGGTAGACCAAGACGTAGATGGGATGAATGCGTCAGAGCAGAACTTAGGGATTTGGCTTTTGATAGGATGGGTTGGAAGGAGGTCTTAAATCGAAGGATTGTGTTGTCTGCAACGAACCTTCCCCATCACTTTGAAATATCAAATATATAAATATATTACAGACATATACAGGGTGAGTATCTCTTAGTGAAATCAAAACACAATCATAACTTTCAACATACCATTCGAAAACCTGATTAAGTTTTTGTGAGGTTTGGCGTTTTGTAGACAGTTTTTTTTTTCGAAAAACAGTGAGCGTTGAAGTAATTTAATACATTGTAACTTCTATTAGGATTGATGAATTAATTGCTACTTCTATTGAGATTATTTTATTGTAAAACTAGTTTCGAATCCTAAACATTCTTCTTCAGTTCTTCGAGGTAACTAAAACACTGTGTTTTAGTTACCTGTAAAACAGTGTTTTAGTTACCTCGAAGAACTGAAGATGAATGTTTAGCATTCGAAACTAGTTTTCTAATAAAATAATCTCAATAGAAGTGGCAATTAATTCATCAATCCTAATTGTATTGATCCTTCTATACCACCATGCGTACCTCAAGTGATTGTAACTTCTCTAAATAAGGTGAAGATCAAGCTGTTCTTTAGATCACAAGTTTGTAAAATTAAAGATTACATGTACTCTCCTCTTATAGAAAATTTAATGCTAAATTCGAAAATCTGGTCAAAGTTTGAAAAATATTAAAACAAAATGGAGATATTACAGCTTTTATGGTAACAAACGTGGTTTCCTAAAAAATGTTTTTGATTTATCGTATATCTGCAACGGATTGGAATAGAAAGGTGAGATCTGCGGCATTTGTCTACATTTTTGGACCTAGTTTCATCCAATTTTTACATTGTAGTATCCAACACTAAGAGATACTCACCTTGTATTATTTATCCAACCAACAATAATAGTTTTAATTATTATTAACATCATGATAATATTTTCCCATTCCTTATTTGTTTCCAATTATATCGTTCTGATATCTTGCTACTTTTTTTTTATTTATTTTTTTTTTTTTGGTGTTTTCCTTCCAGCAGTAACCCTGTTGGAAGGGATTTATTCTTTTCTGTACACACCATACTTGTACATTGTAAATATAATATTATTTTTGATTTGATTATAATTTTACATGTGTTGAAAGGTATAAAAAGTAAAAAAATAAACAAGAAAAATAAAATAAAATAAAACAAAGAACAAGAAGTTATATAACATAAATAATTTAAAATTCAATAAAAACAGCAACAAAGTTATGTAGAGAAAAGTTTATGAATATTTGCTACTTATTTATGACTTAACAGGTTTTTCACAATCTTATTAATTTATTATAAATTGCAGTTCATTTCATTTTTAGACTTATAAAAAAAAATAATAAATTTCAAAAAATTAATTAATCTATCGTCTGGCTATTTTTTATTCTACTTTTTGAATCCCAAGTGCCTAAAATATCATAACAACAATTTCATATTTAGTAAATCAACACAAATTTAAGTATACTTTAATATAATATAATATAATATTTCTAATGTAACAATATTTTACGATTTTTCTTCTTTCATTTGTACCATTTACAAAGTTATAAAAATATGTACTTATTAGGGTGCATAAAAAACAATTACCGTTTCCGAAACAAATATTTGTATTAATATTTCTTTGATTTAAAATTAATTAATACTCAAAATATAGTCCATTGTTATCTGCCGCCATTACCCATGTGCTAGCCAATTGCCCGATGCCACGCTGATACCATTCCCAGGGAAAGAACTCTTGGACAGCATTTTCAACTCCCGCAAAATTATCAAATTTTTTCGCTTGAAGAAAATGGGCCATGGATCGAAACAAGTAGTAATCCGGAGGTGCGAGGTCTGGACTATATGGTGGATGAGGCAGGAGTTCAAACCCATGAAGTTCTGTTCGTGAAGGACCAGTCTACAGGTCTTTTTCACCTTCCCCATGGAGAGAAGATGGCGACTAACAGTATCTTTCTACACACCACACTCCCTGGCATGTTCGCGGGTACTTGTGGACGGGTTTGACTCAACAGCTTCCTTCAGAACCTCATTATTATCCATTAAAGGCCGCCCGGAGCCCTTCTTCCTTTCCAACGTCGTATCTCCACTTCTAAATTTTTCAAACCAACGCCGCGCAGTGTCTCTTCAAGGACACTTTCCCTTCATATTTAATAATTTCACGGGCTGCTTCAGGGGCTGTGGAATTGTTTTTCAAGTAATGTCTTAAAATGACGAGAATTTCGTAGGACACTTTCATGTTTCTTCTTTGAAATAAATAACTGAACTGAGGCTTTTTTTGAAGAAGTCCAGTGTTAGTAAACAAGCTTAGAGAATGCTCTAAAGGGATTATTACGTATTGTTAAATAATAAATAGCATTAAGATATTTACAGACTTTTGAACTCTGGAATTTAATAAAACGTTCATTTTATTTTTTATAAGCCCTATTATTAAATGTATTGCGGGTATCTTCTTATCATCCAAGCCGGCTTTTTAAAGTAATATCGTTTAAGTATATGAAGAGCTGATGCATGTTAATTACATAAATATTTATGTGAGAGATACCGTCCGGTTTCTTGGAATCGGCTTGGATCCATTGGTTGAATAAAAAATGTAACAATAATTCAACAAATCTATATACTTAAGACATTCCAGGCCACTTTACCACAAGGCTACTAAAGGATACCGGTCTAAATAAATATTTAAAAACATTTATATTTGTCATAAAGTAAAAAAATAAATAAATAAAAGAATTATCCCGGTTATCTAGATAGATGCTTGCTGTATAACCTAGACGAATCAGATGCTCTATACTTTTTGGTCATTCAGAGAGGATGATATATCAAAGGCAGTGGCCATATATTGCTCTGATAATTTAGAAGGCAGGTCCATTGGCTGTGTAGTGTTATTTATATCTTTTTCATACTGTTTTAGCATTGAAATATTATTCGGAAGGTTAGTATGATATACCATTATCTACACATATTTCAGAAATCAAACCTTTTGTAATTATACAGTCAGTTCGACGTAACTGGTTATACATAAATATATGCACAATTTATTGGGTTGAAAAATAAGTCCGTTCGGTTTTTGATCATGAAATAAAACTCTTTGTATAATAGACATCAAATCTATTTTAATCTACAATATATTCACCATTACTTAGTATAACTTTTTCTTATCTTTCGACCAATTGCATAATGCTACGTTCATATAAAGTCTGGGGTGTATTGAAAGAAAAAACTGAACCAAGTCGTTTTTGATGTCCTGCTCGTTTTGGAATTGCTTACCATTCATGAAAATCTGTTAATTAAGTGATAGTCACTTTGAGCTAGGTCTAGTAAAAACGGAGGATGGGGAAAAAGCTCCCATCCAAAGCTAACTGACTTCATGCGAGTGGGGATGGAAGACCATCAGCTGCCAAAAATATGATACAAGAGGCTCTCTGAATTTCGAAAAGTTACCACTATGCCTCATAACTGGTTGAGAGAGCTTGGTAAACTGCTTGCTATGGTGGGAGCTTCTGACATTTTGACTTGTTCGAACTTAGAAATCATTAAACAGCACGGCCTTATATAATGAGGTACTATATTAGAAGGTCCCGAGGCCATCTTCTTTTCAGGTGCCTCGGAGGGTTATCTGGAATGGAATGAGAAGCAAGTTGTGATACTAATGGACTTGAATGGTTGCGGAGTTTGCTATGAAAGGGTAGATATCTGGTTTGAGCTAAGTCAGAAACGTAAAGTATATTAAGATTTCTGTGGATAAGTTTGTTCGTGATGAAGTAAGGAGCATTGAGGGTTTTTCTAAGGATTTTGGATTGTAAGGATTGGATACGAGATGAATTGGATGGTTTAGTGGAGCCCCAAAGCTCAAATCCGTATGTCCAAATAGGTCTAATTACTATTTTATAAATGAGTCTTTTTTAATTAATTGGAATGTTTGAACGTTTTCAAGGATATGTTGAAGTAATCGAAAACGACGGGCAGTTTCTTGTCGTTTTAGTCTAGTAAAATTATGTATTAAGGTAAAAAACCAGAAAAATCTAGAAAACTATGGATGTTGCAATACTTCTGACGGGGAGTATAGTTATAACGAACTCGATACATATTAATTAATTATCTTTACGAAAAACCTTCTCCCTTTCAAAACTAATTGGTTTAATTGAGTTGATCAATAGGATCTATATCAGAGGATATCTTTTTGAGATATCTGTACCAGCTGATTCAGAGATATCTATTTCAAAGTATTTTGTAAGCTTTTAGCCTGATTGAGGGCAGTCCCTGTTACAAATAATACCATAATGGGTCCCTAGGCCGTCGAAGGTTGTCAATGAGCCAACGAGGAAACACCATTCACTAATTTATGTTCGATATTTCTGTGACATTTCCCTCTTTGGTAGATTTCGGGATAAATACGTCAATTGTCAATTTGTACGTGTCACTATTCCTTCCCGAACAGTTTAGCATATGATTATAAATGATTTTATCAAAGATGGAAACAACGATCCCTTCATGAGATATCAATGGGTTGTAATTACGAACAATCTGTCATTTCAAGCGAGGGATAAATTAAATTTTGTGTCCTGCCCGAATCGTTTTGAATAGGTATTCGTTTTTTTTTTTAAGGAGATGAAATGGTCAGGGGTGCAGTCAGGACGAATAAACTCGGCAAGTTTTTAAATGAAAAACTTATATTTTGGCGTGGCTACGTATCGACCTGCCTTGCAGGTCTTCATTAGGGCTAAAATAAAACTTTGATGTGACCAAGATGATAAAAACACTAAAAAAAAAAAAAAAAATAATAAAAACTAATAAATATAATTTAAAAATGAATAAGAAACAAGAAAAAATATCTGTAGTTAATTAGATAATTGAATACAAAATAGTAGCAAAGTCTAGTCAAAGATACAGTTGTAATAAAAAAAAAAAAAAAATTTAAATTGAATAAAACAAATGTTAAATTGTGTAAACTAATACAATTTCAAAATTTTATTAACAGATGTTTCTAAAAGGAATTAAAAAAAAAGGTATAAGGGATCTATATGAAAAGGAAAATAAGATAGAAAGGTAAGCAAAATAATAAAGTTGGCATAACAATAAACGAAGGAAGAGGTTGGGGAAATATGAGAAATTAAAATAAATGGACTCACTGATTGTTGTCTAGATGAAGGCTTGACTAACAATGACTGTTAAAAAATAAAATCAGTGAAAAGGGGGGATAATGACTTGCAGAAAGTAATTAAGGGTGGCAGTGGCTAATATAACATATGAAAGGGGGCGCATGGTTGATAAAAACCGAACTATTTTTTTTTTTTATTTAAAAGACGTGGAAGATGTTAAATATCAATTCAAACATTTTGCTAAAAAGAAAGCGCTATCAGCGTCAGCATAAAAATAAAAATAAAATAATAATAACAAAAAATAAATTAATAAATAAAATTAATATAATAATTATATTATTATAATAATAATTATTATTACACAAACAATTTTGTTCCTGGAATACTTACGTCATTGTAAAATCAAATTACCTTATTATTATGATAGCTAAGGTTCTTGTGAAGATAATTATCACCTTGGGTTCAGCTTACCTTTATTCTATTGCCATAACAATTCCTGGAAGTTAATTCGTTATTATTTAGCGTATTTTTAAGTTATTTTAATCTAATTAAAATTATTAAGGACTTGGAAAAACCGATAAATTATCTACCGATACTATAGTGGTATCCTCATCTGACTCCGAATCGGAAGTCAATTTATTTTGCATTGCCAACTCCACGATACGCTTGGTACGGGAAGATATTCCACGAAACATTTTTAAACAAAAAATAGACCAACTTACAAAAAAGGTACTACTAAGTAATGTCTATTTGCAACAAGAGCTATAAGCATACTAAATAAAGTGGAGGGTGCGAGGTAGGAGGATTGAAAATAGTGATAGGGTAATAAAAGGTGTTGGAAGGGTTTCGACAGGTCAATCACCTAAAGAACAGTTTTATACCTGACCGGGTTAACACATTTTTGCTGAATAATAAACCTAATATGTTATTCCATCAATATTTCTGGAAATTATTATTATTTTTTTTTTTTTTTTACAGCTAGGTACTGTTTTTTGTTATCCTCATAATCATTGTATGGTAAAAGAACTAATCTTGAAGGGGTTTATACATTTTTTTTCCAACATTGCAGTAATATTTTGTGTTAAAATGAAAAACAAATCAAAATATGCCAATAGAGAAGTAAAAAAATATCTATCAAAGGAAAAAATAGTTATTTTATGATTTAGAAAAAAACAGGCAGGGCCCCAGGGACATTGGCGGGCACATAGGCCCGCTACATTTTTGCCCTAATCACCATAACTAAATGGTTGCTAATGATTATAAAATGCATGACATAGTTATATAACTGCCGAATGCCGCTTTTAAGCGAAAAAAAATGTTTGGTCCTAAGGGAAATATTAACAGAAATGGCTTGGTCGTCAAAGTGTTAATACAGAACAATATTATTTAATATTAGTACAAAAATAACGGCATTTTACTAATATTTACCACACCAATAATCACAACACAAAAAAACATAACCAACTAATTACCTTCCATCTTGTTATTGACTGTCTCCTAGCAACGAGTAAACACTCCTTGGCGAGTCTTGGTTACTTAGCAACGGGGGTAGTTCTCTTTATTTCGTTACAGTGTTATAAATTTTACAATACATTATAATGTATTTTTTTTTCTAATTCAATTCATATACAGTTGTAAATATTAAGAAATAGTTTTTAAAAAAACTCAAATTCTCTCTGATTGGGAAAATCAATTAATCATGGATATGTCTATTTATAACCTACTGCTTTTAACAATTCAAATTTTAGAAATAAAATATCAAATTACATAAATTATTAATTAAATTGAATTGACAATCAATTATTCAAAACATGGTTTGAAATCGATAATTACAAAAAAAAAAAAAAAAAAAAAAAATAATAAAAATCAATTCAGATCAAAATTTTTATCTGGAATTTTAAAAATCATTTGATGATTGATTTTTATTTTTGATCATAAGTTATAAAAATCAAATTCTGATGATTATTTTTCAACAAAATTTTTCCAATTAACAATAATAATAATTTTTGAGTAATTCCTTTAGTTAATTTTTTTTTTTATCTCCATGGTTTTGAGTTTGGAGAAGTAGTTGGAGAATAATATAGTCAAATATTAGCAACAGAACATCTTTATTTTTGAGATCCATTACAAATTTCAAAAGTACGGAACAGAAAAGGTAATGGATTTGATTGAACCTTAATATAACGCTAGATTGTATTTTCTGCTTTATTTAAATTTTATATACATAAAATATATTGAAAATGTGTACATTAATATTGTGTACAAACATATGCATCAATTTGTGTGTAAAAGGTGATTTTTATTTTCTGATCAACATTCTTTTTGATCGGACTTTAATCATTATTATTTATGGAATACCGTATCACTCATTGAGTGATCATAATTTTTAATCAAATCAATAAACATCAAAGATCAATTGTAATTTTGATTTAATAAAAATAATTTTTTAAAACTTGGGGCTCCACTAAACCATCCAATTCATCTCGTATCCAATCCTTACAATCCAAAATCCTTCGTAAAATCCTCAATGCTCCTTACTTTGTCACCAATAAACTTATCCATAAAGACCTTAATGTTCCATATGTTGCTGATTTAGCCCGCACCAGATACCTATCGTTTCACAGTAAGCTCCATAATCACTCAAATCCGTTAGTTTCTCAACTTGCTTCCCGCTCCATTCCTGATAATCCTCCGAGGCGTCTGAAAAGAAGATGGCCCAGAGACCTTCTAGTTTAGAATTTTTATTATAGTGCTACTGATGGGTAGTACTTTTCATGTTTTGTCACGTTATTCTTATAGTTAATAGCACATTTACTTGATGTATATATCTTGTACAGTTGTAAATTTCAATAAATTGTTATTAAAATAAAAATAAAAAATAAAGAACAAAAACAAAACCGACTTCCAAGATTAAACCTACATAAACAAACTTGAACTAAAAAATAAAAACTAATATTTTAATTGCTTCGAAACAAAAACCATTAAATGACAATTAACGAAATTATCGATACCTATATATCTATTCACAATTTATTATCAGTTATTTTCAGAGTCGGTGCCAGCCAAGAATGGCAGTTTAATCTTGCCTTAGCAATAAACTTTCGAATGGCCGGAGACTGCGGTGTGGCGGTGATGAAACAGTGGGAGCATCTTTACAATTACTATTTCTTTTCAAATTCTGTTTGTTTTGGTTGGCACCGAATCCAAAAATAACTGATCATAAATTGTGAATAGGTATATAAGTATCGATAATTTCGTTGACTGTCATTTAATGGTTTTCGTTTCGAAGCAATTAAAATATTACGTTTAGTTTAATCTTGAAGTCGGTTTTTTTTTTTTTTTTTTTTTCTAAAAATAATTTTTATTTTTTACTTTTTAGTGGTGAGTGTATTTTTGTTTATACAGTCAACTCTCGATCTTCAAGCTACCCTCAAAAATAGTTCGACTTACTGAACAAAGAATTATCGATGTTATCATTCAGTGGAATATAAGTGTATCTTCATATAATGGGAAAATTGAACACAAAATTGTAGTTGAAATCATTACGTACATTTTCATTAATGGGAATGTTGTTTGTACATACATATAAAATCATTGATACAGAAAATTAAATACCCGGTACCAATTTATCATATAACATTCAACTGAATGCGCTTTTTTTTAGGGTTCCTATAAGTTGACTTACCGCCTTCCAAGTGGCAATCTTTTCTTTATTCTTTAGGATGGTTGAAAGAGAACTACGCGGAATTCGGAATTCACAAGCAAAAAACGCCCAACGTCTTTCTCGTTTCTCCACTTTGCAAATCATTTTTAAGTTTTCGTTAATTGAAAGAATTTACAATAGCCACTGTAAAATTATTCATTGGAGTGAATAACTAATAATAAGTGACTGGGTGCAACTATGAACTGGAAAGATAAACAATGATAGGAAACCGGAAAACAAATTACACATGAAATTCTTTTAATTTGGGTTCGAGTTATAGAGGCGATGTCTTCTAATAGTTCCTTTCATAGAGGTGGTCCTAGAAGTTCTCTCTTTTGAACCCTATTTTCAGTTCTACTTATTTACATAATTTTTAACACCGAGAGTTGACTGTATATGTAAATTATTTTTGTTAAAAATTTAGATTTAGTTACCATGGAGATTTTAGTTTATTATATGATTTTTATTAACTGTTTTTTTTTGTTTTTTCTTAAAAATTGCTCCGTTGATTTCAAAATATTTTTTATGGGACCACCTCTAAAGTATGCCCTACCGATCTAAAAAAAGAATCATCAAAATTGATTCAGAATTGACCGAGTAATACAGAAAAAAAAAAATACAGATGAGTTGAGAACCTCTCTTTTTTTTTAAGGCGGTTGAAAATCAGGAATGATTTTTAAATTAAACATCAAATATAATTATTATTATATGATTTTTTGGAAAAAATAATTATTGATTTCAAACCCCGATTCAAAATAAACAAAGTTAAAAGAAAAAAGGAGTTTCAAATTGACTTTTTTCGCTATAAACAAAAAACATTTTCCCTCAAGTTTTTGATAAGAAAACTCTCCGTAAATTTTTTTTACCGATTGTAGAAGAATATTTTAACTACCTTTTATTTAAACAAAGTTGATCGTTCCATATTAACAGGAAAAGTGAATGCCCGCTCACCGCTACTAAAAAGAAAATGTTTTATTATACTTGCAACTAAATACTTAACTGTACTAAGCACTTTATTGGCCTTTTACACGCGTCAAAATCAATTAAATAAACGACTAAACACTTGCTTACTAAGCAGGTACAAATGGCAATGAGAACAAGCTTCCAGTGCGCGGGGGCCTTCAAAATCAATGTATCAATAATTCAATTAATTAATTTTTGTACTGTTACCTCATTCAAATATTTAATCATTCCTTTATTATGTTAAATTTTTTCTTATATTCTTTGAACAACTTATTAGACACAAAAAAAAAGGGGGGTGGACGAAAATAAAGATTGAATCAGGTCTACAGTTCTTTTATCATAATTAGGAAGGAAAAGAGAGAACTGTCAATATTTTGCTTGAGTGCTGTTATTCACTCTCCCGATTATTGTAGTTACATTTAAATAATATAATCTCCTCGTCTTAGCTTATACAATATTTTGGTAATTGTATCCTTCAACAGGTTTAATTTTTATAACTTTAATAAATGAGCATTATATATATATATATACATATATCAGTTCTATAAAGAATCATCCATTACATGATACCTTGTTTGATATTGAGAAAAACAAACTGCTTAAACTGATACTTTATGATAGTGATAAGCATTTTTAGAATTAGATAGCAAAGCCATCAAAGTTCAAGAAGCTTTTTTGTTTAACTGTTTGTTTTGAATGTAAACTTCATCTACGTGAAATAATATAGAATGTTTTCCACCTTTCGATTAAAATTTTGTTCATAGATTTTATTATTTTAGGTTATATTCAAAATTTAGTTGCAGTCGATACTCTCTCATCAAGAGGTGATATTAGAAAAAGATACGACGAATCTATACTTTCAAATAAACTATCCATTGATAATAAGATTCAGATTCCATTTTCTTTTTTAAAGACAAATAGATTTGAGTGAATTACTAAAAAAAAATATATCTGTTTCTGCGAAATTAGCTATATGTTGGACATTAAAGCCATGGTGGAGTATTTCATTTGCGGCATGAGGATTCAGTGGAGGATTTTGAACTGGAAGGTTGGACTCCATAACTCTATGCCGAAAGTCCAAAAAAATAAAATATTTTTGTAATTGAGCTTCCTTAGTGTACTGGGAAATCAGAACACTAGTTGTGTAATTGCTGTGGTTCTATATCGTCGAGGAGTTTCTCATCTTTTCATTCCCATATGAAGAGTATTAGAATGTCTGGTAACCATAGTTCTGAATAAATCGCAAAAAAAAATTGCAAAGTCTATAGTCTTTTATCATTGGGAACGGATCCTTTGATTCCAAAACATATGAATTAAATTAAAATCCTAATTCTAGCCTCCAGCAGACCATTTTAAATCATAGTACATCGAACAAGCAAACAAGTAGTGATGAAATCTCAGTGTCAATTGTTTTGGAAATTCCCCCTTCTAGCCTTAGCATATGAGATGAAATAGTTTCTAGACGAATATAAATTAAGACCTTAAAAAAACCGTTAAAACAGCAATCCTTAAGGACGAAAAAGCTAATTCTAATTGTGGATGGAGAGCGTGGCCAAGGATGTCCTTCGGCCTCGAAAAAACGTCAGATCCTGGCAGATCTGTAAAACAGTGTCCTTAAAAACTATCAATCCTTAAAAAAAAAAAAATCATCCAACAGGGGCTAGGAAAAAAAAAAAAAAAAAAAAAAAAAAAAAAAAAAAAAAAAAATAAAAAAATAAAAAAATTAAATAAACTTCACATTTAGCAAATATCAGTATGTTTAGTGAAAGATCGAGATATTTTTCGATGCGACTACGCAAACTCGCATCGACCTTTGGAAAATGGACTGTATTGAAAACTATAAAAATGAGTGTTCGCACCTTTGGGGAGATCTTAATCAGAAGATATCTGAACCAAATATTACAGTATAAACTACTCACCTGGTTGAAGCGGCCGACGTACTTCCGCGTTCCTTCGGAGGCCTCCAAAAGAATCGCGGGCGAACGAAAGACTCTCGCAGGCTGAAACACTTTGAGAAAAGAAAAGGGTTTTTGGAAGGCTATTTTTAGCCTTGGGCATGTGACTGATACAGGAAGACCAATGTGTCTTGGGCAAGAAGAAAATCAGTCAGGTTGGCTTCAAAGACAGCGAGAGAGTGACGATTATTCCTGTAGGGAGTAACGCAGATAAGGGCTAGTTACCTAGAAATTTATAGAGTGCGTCTATGAACGGTATATTAGTTTTTCTCCTTTCCCCCCCCCTCTCACAAAAGCGCTGATTGGCGCGAACACAATATTAGTTGAGGTACCCATAATAGTAAAGGATGATCAATTAGGAATTTTTTTTTTTTTTTGGTATTGTGGTATTTGGCATCTATTTTGGTCATTGGCAGTTCGTCTTTTTTTTATTTATCCTCGTCCATAAAACCTGACGGCTTTCAGGAACTGCAACAGTGACCACACAGAATTTTCATTATCTTGTAGAACTTCTTTCAGTGTATGATGGCATTTTAAGTCTTCCTCTTACAGATGAAAACTGTTGACAATCTACTAATATGTGTTTTACTGTCCTGGGTTCCTGGCAGCTTACACACAAGTAGGGGGCTCCAAGCCACGGAGAAGGTATCCATGGGGGAATTCACAATGGTTTCCTCCTTTCTGGATACCTTGTAACTTGTTTGCAACTTTGCTGAGCACCTTTGACTTTACTTTTTACAATTCAAACGTAATTGATTCTTCACACTTCGCTTGAATCGAGCATCTTTACATGTCTCACCAGTCTTCCCTAAGAATTAGATTGATGTTTTTAGTAATATTTAAAAACTAATTCTAGCTGACTGAGCTGCTCTTTTAATTCCTGAAATACCGCAGAGAGATGGAACCCAAATGGAAAATATTAAATTGTGTTTCTGTTGTATTTTCCAAATCACGTCAATGATCTCTAATATCACATGCTCAGACCGATACTTCTTAATACTTAAACACACAGTTAACATACAGCCTTGGCCAAAAGTATTAGGCACCATGAAAAATTCTCTTTTTAATTTTAATAAGTAATTGTTCAATCATTGTTACACCCAAAACGAGTTTTGTTGACAAAAATACTTCCTTTAAATAGGTTATTTTCAACCATTGCCCTCTACTTCATACGATACACCAGGGGAAACAATAATGCAATATATACTTAATGACTCAGTACAGTCGCTGCTCTCTTTACTTTAACTTGAGAAAATTTTTGTTGTATTTAATTGTGAATATTACAAGTAAATTACATTTTGGGCTTTTTTGAATTCAAAGAACTGAGTGAGATTGAACGTGCAAAGATTTTATGTCGTCGGGAGGGTATAATCAATCTTAGATCGCTAAAACTATGAAGTGCTCCCGACGTGCTGTTCAATATAATCTTATGAAACAGTGGACCTTTAACACACTTTCCTCGCTACCTAGAATAGAAAGAAAAAAAAAACAACAGGTGCAAGGGAGGAGAGATTTTTCGTGAGAATATCTCGTCAAAATCGCAACAAAACATCAAAAGAACTGACTGAAGAGATTAAAACCTTGTGTTCTGGCGATATTTCTGCTCGGACAGTTAGAAGAAGACTAGGAGAGAAAGGTCTGAAGGGATGTAAAGTCAGGAAGAAACCGTGGCTTAGTGAAGCCAATCGCAAGAAGAGGCTTGCCTGGGAAAAACTTCGCCAAAACTGGACTGCTGAAGATTGTACAAAGGTAATTTGATCAGACGTAAACAACTTTGAGGTAATTAACTTATTGTAAATTGAAATTAAAAATGTCGAAAAATCCCTAAAATAAGTTTCAACTGCAGGAATATAATTATTTTTACGAATTCAATAAATTCTAATTCTAATTTTTTGCAGATTTCTGAAACTCCTGGAGCAGTTTTAGTACGAAGGAGGGAAGACGAAGCCTATCACCCAGATTGTGTTGTCCCTACTGTAAAACATGGTGGAGGAAACATAATGATTTGGGGTTTTATAGGACTTCAGGAGTAAGAGAAATGTTTTTGTGCGAAGGGAGGATGAATAGCGATACCTACATATCAATATTAAAACAAATTTTAAAGCCTTCATTTGAATAAAAATAATTTTTAGAGAAACAAAACCGACTTCAAGATTAAACCTACTTACACGAACTTAACTAAAAAATAAAAGTCTGTGACAGCCAAGAATGGCAGTTTGATCCTGCCTCTGCAATACACCTTCGAATGGCCCGAGACAGCGGTGTGGCGGTGATGAAACAGTGGGGGGATCTTTACAATTACCATTTCTTTTTAAATTCTGTTTGTTTTGGTTGGCACCAACTGCAAAAATAACTGATCATAAATTGTGAAGAGGTATATAAGTATCGATAATTTCATTGATTTTCATTTAACGGTTTTTGTTTTTAAGCAATTAAAATATTCTTTTTTATTTTTTAGTTAAGTTCGTGTAATTAGGTTTAATCTTGAAGTCGGTTTTGTTTTTTTGTCTAAAAATTATTTTTATTTTTTACTTTTTAGTGGTGAGTGTATTTTTGTTTATATAGTCAATTCTCGATCTTCAAGCTACCCTGAAAAATAGTTCGAGTTACTGAACAAAGAAGACTTATCGAGATTATCATTCCACACACCTTCATGTAATTGGGAAAATTGAACACAAAATGGGAGTTGAAATCATTACGTATATTTTTCATTAATGGGTATGTGTATGTTGTTTGTACATACATATAAAATCATTGATAAAGAAAATTAAATACCTGGTACCAATTTATCATACAACTTTCAACTGAATTGAGCTTTTTTCTGAGGGTGCCTAAAAGTAGACACCACCTTCCACCAGTGGCTATTTTTCTTTATTCTTTAGGACGGAGATTTAGTTACCTTGGAGATTTTAAATAATCATAATCATAAATATGTTTAAAATGTAAGGTTATATAACAGTGATTTTTATTAACTGATATTTTGATTTTTCTTAAAAAGTGCTGCGTTGGTTTCAAAATATTTTTTATGGGACTACCTCTGAAGTATGCCCTACCGGTCTAAAAAAGAATCATCAAAATTGATTAAGAATAGACGGAGGTTCTCAACTCATCTGTATTTGTTTTTTTGTATGTTACACGATTACTCTGTCAATTCTGAATCAATTTTCATGACTCTTTTTTAGATCGGTAGGGCATACTTCAGAGGTGGTCCCATAAAAAAATATTTTGAAATCAATGCAGCACTTTTTAAGAAAAATAAAAAAAAAAGTTAATAAGTGATTTTTTAAACTGTTTTATTTTAATGGGACCACCTCTGAAGTATGCCCTACCGATCTAAAAAAGAATCATCAAAATTGATTCAGAATCGACGGAGTAATCGCGTAACATACACACAAAAAAAAAAAAAAAAAAAAAAAAAATACAGACGAGTTTAGAACCTCCTCTTTTTTGAAGTCGGTTGAAAAATATTTGAACTGAGGGCAGTGCCAACATTATTCTCAACAGGATAATGCTTCATGCCACGTTTCACGCAAAAGTAGAGAATGGTTCGAAAAAAACAATATCAATTTTCTTGACTGGCCCCTCAGTCCCCAGACCTCAATCCCATTGAACACCTGTGGACTAAATTAAAAATCAGAGTTGGTAACTGTAATCCTACAAACAAACACAATTTGTTTACATTATTAAAAGAAGAGTGGGAAAAAATAGTTAAAGAAGATTGTGCACAACTTGTTAATTCCATGTTAAAAAGAATAATTGGGGTAATAAAAGCAAATGGTTTGAAGAGGAAGTATTAAATCGTGTTTTTTATGATTAAAAAAAATATATGTTTTAAATAGTTGAAGTTATATTTATTCCCTAATACTTTTATGTAGGTGCCTAATACTTTTGGCCAAGGCTGTACTTATCCGATACCAGTAAGACGTTCATTGAATCTGTGACGACTAACTTTTCATACTCGGCTTACAGGTAGTACAGAAGTGCTTCCTTAATGACAGTTGCCTCTCCAGTGAAAATGGAACAGACTCGAAGTAACTTGAAGTTTCGTTCTTCGCTTTCGGTCACCACTGCACAACCCACTACTGAATTTTCACATTTTAAAGCATCGGTGTATAAGATTTTATGGTCCTGAAACTTCTCCAAGAGAAGCAAAAACTTTTTGTTTGATTCAATAGGAGTCATATTACTTTTCCTGAATTTGTTCAGTGAAATATCTATACAGGATTTTTAATGACACCAACGCGGTTTTGTAATCTTTAGTTATTATATTTATAAAATATATATCAAATATATTCAATATTTATAACATAAGTTATTATTAATTATTTTATTCGAAGGCTAGTTCTAAATGTCAATCATATATTTTTAGATCTAAAATCATACAAGCAATCAAAATATCAGCAATTCCATATGCAAACTATATATTAATTTTAAAATGTAAGACAAAAAATCAAACATAAGAGAATAAAGCGGAAGGGATTCTTGAAGCTATTGGTTCATATTTTGAACTGTAGAGTAATTGAAATAAAGGGGATATTTCATCCCATATTTCATAGGGGCGATCCCTTAGGTTTTCCCTATGACTTGTTTTCTCTGTTCCTAACACTGAAGTTAAAAATTTAAAATATTTATTTGGTTATTTAAATAGAACTTTGGATTTGTTAAAACGATTATTATTTCTAGTGGTTCTCAAATATCTATTTATATAAAATAAAATCATAAAAGCTGAAAAATAAATACCTAAAGACATTATATCCATATTGTTTCTCCTTGTTTTTAGACAATTCAGGATTCCAGACGCGGCCGTACTGGTGAAGACTTTTAGCGTATTGAATTCCTAATAGCGAAAGGAAAGGAAAGGAAAAGGTGGGGACTTAACTTAACTTCTTATCTGTCAAAAGTTAACTGACAGCTATTGTTTGTGGGGGCGGGAGGGTGCGGGCGGAAAGGGAGAAGAGAGAAGAATCTTCATCTCAAAAAATATCCTTACATTGAGAGGAAAATAACATTTCTCCCAACACAACCTCTGTTTTCTCTATCCTCACTTCTTAGTTTGGTATTTGTTTTAGTAAATAAGAAATTTTGTTTAAGAATTTTTTAACCAAAACTTGTTTTTTTTTGTTTTTTATTTTATGCTTAATTTACTGCGGGATGTTATAGCTATGCAATTTTTTAGGAAGTTCAATATTCATTTCAGATGATTCGAAAGGTTATTTGGAATAGAATGGAAAGTGTGTGTGTCAAATTAAGGAACATTAAGTATTTTTTGAAGGATTTTGGATTTCAAAAATAGGATGGTTTAGGGGAGCCCCAAAGCTCAACTGCGTATATCCTTGTAGATCTAATTACTGTCATGTAAATGAGTCTCTTGTTTAATTAATCGGAAGGTTTAAACATTTGCCTTGTAAATGTTTTTTTTTGTTATTTACAATTTGTTGAAATTTACAACTGTACAAATATAGAATAGAATAGAATAGGTTTTTAATGTGTGTTGTAAAAACGCTAACAATGACATGTGGTTACTAATCAGTAGCAAAGGATACAATACAATCTAGGCCATCATCTTTTTAGACACCTCGGAGGATTATCGGAAATTGACAGGAAAAAAGTTGAGAAACTAGTGGATTTGAGTGGTTATAGATCTTACTATGAAAGGATAGGTATCTGGTTTGGGGTAAATCAGCAACATATGGGCATTAAGATCTTTATGGATAAGTTTATTTAAGATGAGGATTTTTCGAAGGATTTTGGATTGTAAGTATAGGATGGTTTAGGGGAGCCCCAAAGCTCTACTGCGTATATCCCTATAGATCTCATTACTGTTATGTAAATGGGTCTCTTGTTTAATTAATAGGAAGGTTTAAACATTTTTTGTTATTTACAATTTTTTGAAATTTACAACTGTACAAATATACATTAAGTAAATGTGTTAAAAACGCTAACAATAACATGGTAAAACTTGAAAAGAACTAATCATTAGCACTACAATACAATCTAGGCCATCATCTTTTTAGACGCCTCGAAGGATTATCGGGAATTGACAGGGAAGAAAGTTTAGAAACTAGTGGATTTGAGTTGTTATAGAGCTTACTATGAAAGGATAGGTATCTGGTTTGTGGTAAATCAGCAACATATGGAACATTAAGATCTTTATGGATAAGTTTGTTTAAGACAAAATAAGGAGCATTGAGGATTTTTCGAAGGATTTTGGATTTAAGTATAGGATGGTTTAGGGGAGCCCCAAAGCTCTACTGCGTATATCCCTATAGATCTCATTACTGTTATGTAAATGGGTCTCTTGTTTAATTAATAGGAAGGTTTAAACATTTTTTTTTTTTGATTTACAATTTTTTGAAATTTACAACTGTACAAATATACATTAAGTAAATATGTTAAAAACGCTAACAATAACATGGTAAAACTTGAAAAGAACTACTCATCAGAAGCACTACAATACAATCTAGGCCATCATCTTTTTAGACGCCTCGGAGGATTATCGGGAATTGACAGGGAAGAAAGTTGAGAAACTAGTGGATTTGAGTGGTTATAGAGCTTACTATGAAAGGATAGGTATCTGGTTTGGGGTAAATCAGCAACATATGGAACATTAAGATCTTTATCGATAAGTTTATTTAAGACAAAATAAGGAGCATTTAGGAGTTTTCGAAGGATTTTGGATAGCAAGGATTGGATACGAGATGAATTGGATGGCTTTGTAGAGCCACAAAGCTTAACTCCGTACGTGTAAATAGGTCCAATGTTATGTATATGAGTCTTCCTTAATTAATTGGGAGCTATGAACGTTTGTCCAGTAAATGTTGAAGCAGTCTGTAACGACGAGGTGTTTCTTATCGTTTTAGTCTTATGTGTGGATTCCAAGTAAGACGTTTGTTCAAGTGGAGTCCTAAGTAGCGGATCTGTTCATCTGGGATTAGTGGAATATCATTAAAGGATACTGTAGGACAGGAGGTCGTAGTTTTATGACAAAGGTTGTAAATGGTAAAGTCGAAAACGACCGGCACTTTACTATCGTTTTAGTCTTGTATTGAAAATCATTTATGATATTTTTAAAAATCAGTTAAAATTTAAACTTATTTCAATAATAAAACGATAGTTAAAAATAAAAGTAAAGAGGAAGTCGAAAAAGGCATCGAAAAATTAAAGTCTTATGAAATAGCCGGATTGGATTACCTTAAAAAACATTACTTAACTCATTGTTTTGGTTTGCTTCAATGCTGATTAAGCTACCACCGCAAATAGATTATAGTTTCCTTGTAACTAAGCTCAGCCAATCAAATTAGAGATTAAACAGCTGATTAGAGAACACAATATCGATTGGATGATTATGGTCACCACAGCAACCAATATTGTTCCACCTAACTTGTTAGGTTAATTTTTTTATTGATATTTGCAACAATATAGGATTTTGTCACATCCATCTTTTTGAAAAAAATATTACAATAACTTGCAAAGGAACTGTCCATTGGCAATAAATACTCATAAGCAAATACCCAGAGCAAATTGGGTGATTAGTGGTTTCTAGAAGGTATCATGGAAGCATAAGTATATGGTTTGGGACAATTCAGTAATATATCAGACTTTTAGATTATTAAGTTTATTCTGGACATTATGAGGAGAATTTATTCTTTTACGAGTTGTTTTTAAATTCAACTAAATTTTCGAATGTTACGCCGAGGTGAACGTTGGACGTTCTTCAATGGTGCCTATATAACCTCGCTTCACTTGATTCGTCGAAATATCGTTCCTTATGTACTCCGCCTTTACGAAAGCACTTTTGTATTGTAATAGGCTGAACAGCGTTTCAAGATACTGCCGTAAACTGCATAGCTTGTTAAAGTGCACTCGATTAATGAAACGTTATGAGAATGTACGTAGTGTGAATCAAAAACATGGATCAACCGGCAAGTCTGTTAACATTTCGTGGAAAAACTGTTGTCTCTTTGTTATAACAGAATAGTATTTACACCAGGAGAACAGATTAATTGAATATCGCACAAGTGAATAATTCATTACACAGGATCAATTGGAGTTTCACCGGGGAACGAAAAAATTTGGATTGTAAGGATTTTTAGATTTTAAGGATTGGGTCCTAGAAGAACTGTATGGTTAATTTGAGTCCTACAAAAACTTAAGATAACTTTATATATAAAAATATTTCACTTATTATGGCATCACTCCTCTTTATTATTCATCTATTAAGTTACATGTTTCGGGAAAACTATGTCCCATCCTCAGACTTTAACATTTATTTCTCCTTGGTGTTAACACACCGTGTCAGTTCCTTTCCTGAGGAACAGACACGGTGTGTTAACACCAAGGAGAAATAAATGTTAAAGTCTGAGGATGGGACATAGTCCGAAACATGTAACTTAATCCCTGAATAATACACCATAATCCAATAATTTTAACTCCTACGTCCAAACATTTTCTATTATACCGGTATTGCATTTAGTATGCTATAGAATGCGCCGATCCCTTATACACAATATCCTTTATACGAAACTTTATAAGATGGATCAAAGTAATAAACCGTTATGATGAAAAAACTAACCTCTAACAGAGAAAAGGATTATGTTTCAAAGTTTTTATATTGTATTCTGTCACGAAAAAATAATATAATAATATAAGTTCTCATAGATGAAATTTCTACTTCTGTATTAGTACAATTACATAATATTAATAGTATTGAACGTTCCTGTCCCTAACAAAGAATTTTTCCATTCTAGTAGGATTTTATTTATTCCTGTACACACCATACTTTATTTTTATGATTTTCGTTTCAATTATTATTTTCTATTGCGAGTTTAATGTAAAGAATTAAGCAAGAAATAAAATAAAATAAATAATGAGAAGTTATACAGAATTAATAACTCAAAAAAATGCAACAAAGTTATTATAATATAATAAATATCTCAATAATATTTGATATAGATCAATTTATGATGTATGAATTATGGAGATATCAAATTTATTTCTTATTAATATCTTCAATTTTTTATGTAGAATTTTTTTTTAAATACATTTTTTAAATTGTTCACTGAACAAAATATATGCATCAAGTAAATTTTTTTATGACGATTACAACATGTTAAAACTTGAAAAGAACTACTCACCAGTAGCACTTCAATACATATTCTACACTAGAAGGTCTCTAGACCATCTTCTTTTCAGACGTCTCGAAGGATTGTCGGGAATGGAGTGGGAAGCAAGTTGAGAAACTAGTGGATTAGGGTGGTTATGGAGCTTTTACTATGAAAGGATCTGGTTTGGGTAAAAGTAGCAACATATAGAATATTAAAATCTTTATAGATAAGTTTATTGGTGACCAAGTAAGGAGCATTAAGGATTTTTCGAAGGATTTTGGATTGTAAGGATTGGATACAAGATGAATTGGATGGTTTTGTAGAGCCGCAAAGCTTAACTCAGTACGTCTAAATAGGTCCAATGTTATGTATATGAGTCTTTTGTAATTAATTGGGAGCTTAAAACGTTTTTCTAGTAAATGTTGAAGTAATCTGTAACGACGGGTAGCTTCTTGTCGTTTTAGTCTGGTATTATAGAATTTTTAAAAAATATTTTGAGTTCTTCAAACATTATCATCAAATATTGTTACATCCACCGGCCAATGTTCTGTAGAGTTTTTGTGTGTAGTATAGTTCTGTAGTCAGTAAGTAGTCAGCATTAATGATAGGTCGTTCTGGGAGGTACGGAACTTGGAACTGGTTTCAGATTTGAACCGGTTTAGAACGAAACAAATCGCCCAAGTTTTCGTTCCACCTGGAACGAAAACCAACGCCTAAAGATCTCTCGTATCGTTCCAAACCGGTTCAAAGCTGGTACCAGTTCCAAGTTCCGTCCCCCGGTGTAGTAGAGTTTAGATTGCATCTCTGGTTTTGTTCCACCGAAGGTCGTGCCGACTGCTTTGTTGCGTTGGTCCTGCCGCTGTTGATTCCTCCCCCCTCTCCATCGCTCCACCACCCCGCGCATGGGCATCTTCAAAATAAACCGCTTTCTTTGACATTTTCTATTCTACCGACAGAGCTCGGGTTCTTTCAGATTTAGAGAAATGAACCACACAAGGTTTTACTGCAAATATAATTAAATCTTTTTTTTTCGCTATTTGTTCAAATGCTAATGGAGTTGTCACAAGAATTGATTTCGCCTTTTTTCTCGGAACCGATGTAATTGGAAATTTCTCGTTCAATTTTGCACTATACTTGAACCAACATTTAAAAAAAAAAAAAAAAAAAAAAATTTTTGATTGAATAAAACTATTTTAAGAGTTTACATTTTGTCAATAAGTATACTTAGCTAATTAATTCTTCTTAATATTATAGTATATAAAATTTTAATTATAAAATAGAAGGGGAAGGTTTACTGCTCGAAGTCACAACAAGGGATGGAACAAAACTGCGTAGTAAGTAGCTAGTAGGTTAGCCAAACAGACATGGAACGGAACGAAATTTGGAACTGGTTCCATTTTTGGAACGGAGCGTAAAATCTCATTCCACTTTTAAGTCGGAACGGCCCTTCACTAGTCAACATTCACACTCGAGGTGGTATATCTTTCATTCTTGAAATCACAAGTATTGCTTCTTCTCAAAGATACAAATACACTTTTCCCTAAACTGATAATTTTAAACAGTATTTATAAATATTGATCTAGTTAATTAGCATCTCAATTAAAAAACTGGCTTTCATTCCAAAATGGTATCAAATGTGAATTAAGATAAAAAAAAAAGGTATTGTATGTTGTTTGCAGTTTTGCTCTAATACCGATTACTAAATAGGTGCAAATATATTCACTCTACGATAGTAGTGATAGAGCTATAAATAAATTAAATGGCGACAGGTGTGGAAGTGGGGTGAGTATTTTTAATCTGGCTCTGTTTGTTTATGCAGAAAGGAAGAGCTGCTTCCAGTACTTCCAGCACTCCAGGCCTCCAGGACGGGGGGAGGGGGGGTCATCACACTCCAGCGAACAGAAATAAGTGCTTGTGAATTTTACAGCGAGCCCTCCCTCCCTTCCTATCCTCATTCAGTGTTACTTCCTAGCTGGGATTTCATCAATTAATCCACCAACTTCTCCATTTCTTTCTTCTTCTTTTTTTTTTGAACAGGTTATATTTTTCTTATTTCCGGTTTGATTTAAGATTAAATTTAATACTTACATGTTATTATTGTGTTGACCTCAATTCAAAATAATTTATGTTTTTAGAACAAGACTATAAAAAAAAGTTTATTTGAATAAATTATATTTCATTAATCTATTGTTCTCAATACATTACATTACATATTAGCTTTTCCTTTGGCATATTCAATGAATTTTAGCTTTAATTATCCAAATTTTAAGCGTGGGTGCTGGCCAAACGACCTTGCTATATTATTTTGATTTTAAATTCTAAATACCACTGTCCTCACCACTTACGCTGATGACACGTGTGTATTATCAGTAAACAATGATCCCTTCATTGCCTCCCAAATATTCCAATCCCACATCCTAAACATTCAAGAATGGTGTCAAAAATGGAGAATCAAAATATATCCGAACAAATCTCACCAAATAACCTTTACCCTTCGTCATAAACCATACATACAAGAAAGAAACTGCTCGTCGTTACAGACTGCTTCAACATTTACTGGACAAACGTTCAAAGCTCCCAATTAATTACAAAAGACTCATTTACATGACTGTGATTAGACCAATATGGGCTTACGGAGTTGAGCTTTGAGGCTCTACTAAACCATCCAATTCATTCCTTATCCAAACCTTACAAGGCAAAATCCTCAATGCTTCTTACTTTGTCACCAATAAAATTGTCCATAAAGATCTTTATGCCCCATATCTTGCTAATCTAACCCAAACCAGATACCCATCCTTTCATAGTAAGCTCCATAATCACTCAAACCCGTTATTTTCTCAACTAGCTTCCCACTCCATTCCTGATAATCCTCCGAGGCGTCTGAAACGAAGATGGCCTAGAGACCTTCTAGTGCAGAATTTTTAATAAAGTGCTACTGATGAGTAGTTCGTTCCAAGTTTTAACATTTTATACATTTTTTTCAGGTTTTATATTTTGCACAGTTGTAAATTTCAATCAATGTAGGTATATATATATAAAAAAAAACACATTTTTAACCGACTTTAAATCAATATTTCGGGGAATTGATAGCGGAGAGTTTAGGCGAGGGTTTCAGCGCGCTCGGTTTGAATCCCACCTGGTCAGGTTAAAATTTATTTAGTAGCGGATCTACGAAATGAATCTTTAACTTCTCACCCTACACTACAATAGATAAGGATACGCGTAGGATAGACCCTAGTTGGATACTTAAGGACATTAACCCTTTGCACTTCAAAGCCGCGAACTCAAATGCCTGGTAGAGAACTCATATGCCGTGTATGAGCCGGCGATTCTTTTCATGGCTTTCACTCAGGTCCGCCAACGGTGGACCACGCGTATATCATTTTCAGGTTTTCTTCCTCTCTGCCCAAATTCTTTTCATTTTTTCGCCCATTTCCCTCTTTCAATTCTCCTTCGTTCCATTTCTTACCCTCCTTTCTACTTCTTCTCCGCTACAAGAACCTTTATATTTTTAAAAACCATTTTCCGAATTTATCCTTATCTTGTAGTCTCCCTCCGTGATACCCAATTTTTTAACGTCCTCTTTCATTTGCTCTGTGTAACCCTTTATATTTTTCAATTTCATCACTTTATCAAATATTTGTTTGTTTAATCTATTGCTATTCATTCTTTTCATGTGTCCGAAATATATATATATATATCTCCTTCGTTTCCCATTTCTTACTTTCATGCATCTTCTTCTCCGCTACAAGAACCTTTATTTATATTTTTAACCATTTTTCGTATCCGAATTTATCCTTATCTTTGTAGTCTCCCTCCGTGATACCCAATTTTTTAACTTCCTCTTTCATTTGCTCTGTGTAACCCTTTATATTTTTCAATTTCATCACTTTATCAAATATTTGTTTGTTTAATCTATTGCTATTCATTCTTTTCATGTGTCCGAAAATATATATATATATATATACATATATATATATATATATATATATATATATATATATATATATATGATGTAACTTTTTTTTTATTACTTCAAGTACAATAATATAATACAAACACAAACAATATTATCTTCAAGAGAGGATCTTGAAAAAATAATGCCGATCTGTACCCGGCTTATGAGTCGTGTGCCAGACAAGAGGAACTTACGATCTGAGTGGAATTGTATTTTTATGCCGGCCTATGAGTGCAAAGGGTTACACCCAATTTAACAACAACAAATAATTTTTTTTTTCTTTTAATAAATGGTCTTGGTACCTAAAACATTTGTAGTAGGCGAAGGGCTGTACGCAGGCCGTCTCATATCTAATCTCAAAAACGTTTTAGAGCCAATATGTGGTTTTATCTATAAAGAACCCAAGTTTTTATTCTTTCTTCAATTGCTTAGAGGTAATCAACGATTCGTTTACTTAAAGCTTCTCTAAGTGTTCTCAAACAGTTGTTCAGCGAATTCCATCAACTGAAGCTCGTATAACATCTATGGACTAGCTCTGAGAGAGAGGAGAAAGAGAGAAGAAAGAAGAGAGAAGAGAGAAAGAGAGAGAGAGAAAGAGAGAGAGAGAGAAAGAGAGAGAGAAATCATGATATCCGAAGATGAACTTGTTAAAGATGTACTCACCTACAAAACACTCAAATAACAATCATCCGGGATCACCTGTGGTGTAGTGGTTAGCATAGCCACCAACTAAACCCAAGATCGCGGGTTCGCAGCCCGGCAGATGACTTTAGGATTTTTTAAAGGGAGTAAAAAATCCTTAGCTATGCCGTCCTCCAGAAGGACGTAAAATGGCCATAGCAGAATAAAGTGACGCTAAACGAAATAAACAAACAAACAATCATCCAGCTATCTTCCTAACAACTGTTCTTCATTTATTACGTTACGCATGTTATTCCAGTTTGATACATTCTGATTAACTAAAAAACATTCTTTTATAAACTTTATTAAATTTATAAATTTTAGAGAATAAACTTAAAGACTCATTGTGTGATATAAGTAATTAGTCAATATTCTAAAACATTAAGAAATTAAAAAAATTATTCAGTTAAAATAAATTACCTGCATTTATAAAAACGTATATGATATAGTAATTACTATTTCACTTTAATAAAATGATATAATATGGAAGAGGGATATTATAGTACAATATGAACTGTCCCTGGTTGTAAATGTAGGAGACAGCTGATTGGGAGGTATTGTTATCGAGGGAGCACTGCTTTAGTGATCAAGTGAGCCATGAACCTGATAGCAACTTGTCCAATATCCTTCCTCATCATAGCTTTTATTATACCAGTAATATTATTAATCAATACAATACAAATTATGCAATATGTATTTTATTAAATTATAGTAATCTTGAGTTGCCCATTAAATATACACGAGAATTTATTCAGTCCTGAACTAAACCTTTTTGTATTAACATATATTTCTATTGTTTTTAGTTTTAATGGGAATAATATAACTAAAAAATAATAACTATTTTTTTTTTACATAAGGAAGTACACTAAATATATATATATATATATATATATATATATATATATATATATATATATATATATGTGGATAAGGTGGCCTAGTGGATAAGGCACCACGCTAGAGAGGTGGAGACTTGGGTTCGAATCCCAACCGGGGTCAAATCTTTTCTCTTCAAAAATAAAAAAATATATTTAAAAAATATTTAATAATCAAGAATTATTTCATAGTTTAATATATATATGACAGCTCGTCAATAGATCCATTTAAAGTAATGTTCAAATTGAACATTCATCCCTGAATTGTACATCGCAATTGCGAGTGCCCGGGGGTATGGATCAGTGAAGAGAGAAGATTTCCCTGGTTCGGATACGAGCTCGGTGGCCTAGTGGATAAGGCACCACGCTAGAGAGGTGGAGACTTGGGTTCGAATCCCAACCGGGGTCAAATCTTTTCTCTTCAAAAATAAAAAAATATATTTAAAAAAAAAATATATATATATATGGGAAATAAACGTTTACTTATAAAACATGGTATACACAGTTTTTTTATAACGTTATTATTATAATTCTTTATCAGTCACTTTATTACCACGGTTTCCTGAGTTAATACAATTTATTATTTTTTTAGAATTTACAAATTTGCTGAATCCCGCCCTAGCCCACCTGGTTTCACCCTTTCCAAAGATGAATTATTTTTTAATTCTATCTTCAAAAGTTAATTCATTATCAGACCAAGCTTCCTGCTCGGTTTTACAATAATGGTCCGAATTAAAATGGAACAAAATTTCTTCATCAGAGCTAAAAGAATTATACTACCTTGATTTGCCAATGCTATGTTCTAGAATTTTTCCCTCGTCATATTGCTCTTTAAGCACTTATAAAATAAGTAGATATGTGTTCAGTTTAAAAAAAAAGGATATATAATAACTACACGACAGAAAACAAATAGTTACTTACCTGGCCGGGCGCTTAACTTAATTACGAAAAATGTAACAGGTGCTCATTAGATTATGTTTGAAACGGTACTAAAGGGTCAAGGAAGAGTCGGGGAAGGGAATTAGCGACTGGAAGCAAGTTGGACCGAGTCTGGGAATATTGGAGAGGAATATATCCGGTTGGTTGACGAAAGCAACCAGTGCGCCTGGTTTAGGACTAAAGAAACCAATAAAGGTTGCTCTATTTACCGAACAACCTTATAAAACAATAGTCAGCAATAGACCCCAATAGAACCTATGAAACATTTCATAAACTCCCTGATTGCCTGAGATTCATAGTCTATTCGATTTGCATATTATAGGGCGACGTACAAAGCGGAACAAGGAATAGAGGAATCTATATTTGAATATTGGCTTTAGCATTTACTGTTACAGTTAATTGTGTTCCGCATTGTTGCTCGCCCAATACTGTTATGTAAACCTTTCGTATTAATAATATTATATATTATGTAACGGATTGGTTATATCGAACGTTCTGTTCCAGCATTGTGTTCCGGAACAGGTAGTGAAGATATTAATAATTAAAATAAATATTTTGTTATTGTTTGTTGTGGCTTAACTTTCTTATGTACTCCAACTAACTTCCAACAACTTCGAAGTAATATCAACTCACCCATGCCGGTTTCATGCCGCTGACGACCCGACAATGCTAACGTAAGTGTTTGTTTTTTAACTTTACCATCTAACACAATATGATGGGAGTCAAAGATAATATTTTTTCTTTTTTGTTGATTGATATTTACAACTGTATACAATATATACATCAAGTAAATGTTTATGAAATAAATTACAATAGACCCTCGGTATAACGCGGCTCGTTATACCGCGGATTCGGATATAACGCGGGTCAAGCTCCGGTCCTGATCCTGATCCAATTAAAATTAATAAAAAATAAGGTTACATCGTATTATGGTTTTAAAACCAACAGAAGAAAACTTGAAAACAATTCATTAGAAAATTGAGTCATAAAACCAATAGAAAACACGAAAAGGTTCCTAAGTTTAATAAGTTCTGGGAAAAAGTGAACTCTGTAAATTAAGTTACATTTGTTAAAACTTTTTTTAAACACATTTCTAATTTTACTGAACATTAAAAGGAATTTGTAAAGGAAAAAAATTATAACTTGTTGTTAACGTAGGAAGTAAAACTAAATAGGACGTTTAGAATGAATTACGATTGTCTAACCAAGTTTCATTGTTTTTGTTTCAATATTACAACTTTTTAAAGTTTGATTTTTATTAGAATTTAAAAAAAAAAAAACTTTAGGGAAGAGTGGGTACATCGCTTGTATCGTCCTGGAAATAAGCCGAAATGTGTTGCTTAGACAATGTCGATTATCCTTCCCGTAACCTACCTAGATGACGTACGGAGAAGTTGTCTCTATTCCTGCCTTCTTCGTTCATAGAATCCCCCTCACTTCCTTTTTAAAAACTGTGTATTATTCCTTTAGTTGTTGCCCGAGTTTATATCAGAGTACATTTTCATTATTTTTTGACCGCCAATAATTCATACTTCCGCCCTCGTTATACCGCGGGTACGTCTATAACGCGGGAGGTTTCATTTCCCCTTAACCCGCGTTATAACGAGGGTCCACTGTATTTAAATAATATGCCAATAATAGCAAGTAAAAACAAAAAAGGCGGTGTGCTTAGGACCATACGCTGGAATAGAAACATAGATCGCAGCACTGAAAAACATAATCTTCGGACGATCGTCACTTTTCACTACTATATTTTTTTTAATTTAAAAAATGCATTGAATCCAGCAACAAAAAATCTAGAGAACTGCTTTCTTAAATTATTTTTATTTTGTTGGCTTATTGAGTATTTTGATCACTTCTATGAAAAAGAAAAGAAAAAAAATATGAGCATTAATCCATAGCAAGCATTATCCCAATAGATCTTCATAAAATATCTCCGAAAATATTTATCCGACTTTGATAGTTGAAGGGTCATTCGATCAAACATTAGTTCCTTCAAGTTTTTAAGTTGTCGTATTTCAAAAAGTACAAGTCCGATGCTAATAGATAACTCTATTTTCCCCCTCCCTATCTTCTTCAAGTAATAGTATCACAATTTTAGATCGTGTTTTGAGAAAAAAATTTATCCAAAGGTTCACAGAGGTGATTTTCGACTTCGTATTAAAATATTGATAAAAATAATTTTTGAGAAAAAAACAAAACCGACTTCAAGATTAAACCTACTTACACGAACTTAACTAAAAAATAAAAAAAAATATTTTAATTGCTTCAAAACAAAAACCGGTCAATGAAAATCAATGAAATTATCGATACTTATATACCTATTCACAATTTATGATCAGTTATTTTTGGAGTCGGTGCCAGCCAAGAATGGCAGTTTGATCCCGCCTCTGCAATACACTTTCGAATGGCCCGAGACAGCGGTGTGGCGGTGATGAAACAGTGGGATGATTTTTACAATTACCATTTCTTTTCAAATTCTGTTTGTTTTGGTTGGCACCGACTCCAACAATAACTGATCATAAATTGTGAATAGGTATATTAGTATCGATAATTTCATTGATTTTCATTTAACGGTTTTTGTTTTGAAGCAATTAAAATATTATTTTTTTATTTTTTAGTTAAGTTCGTGTAAGTAGGTTTAATCTTGAAGTCGGTTTTGTTTTTTTTTTCTCAAAAATTATTTTTATTTTTCACTTTTTAGTGGTGAGTGTATTTTTGTTTATATAGTCAATTCTCGATCTTCAAGCTACCCTGAAAAAATAGTTCGACTTACTGAACAAAGACTTATCGAGGTTATCATTCCACTTACCTTCATGTAATTGGGAAAATTGAACACAAAATGGGATTTGAAATCATTACGTATATTTTTCATTAATGGGTGTGTGTATGTTGTTTGTACATACATATAAAATCATTGATAAAGAAAATTAAATACCTGGTACCAATTTATCATATAACTTTCAACTGAATTGAGCTTTTTTCTGAGGGTGCCTAAAAGTAGACACCGCATTTCACCAGTGGCGATATTTCTTTATTCTTTAGGACGAAGATTTAGTTACTTGGAGATTTTAAATAATCATAATCATAAATATTTTTAAAATGTAAGGTTATATAATAGTGATTTTTTATTATTAACTAGTTTTTTTTGATTTTTCTTAAAAAGTGCTGCGTTGATTTCAAAATATTTTTTATGGGACTACCTCTGAAGTATGCCCTACCGGTCTAAAAAAGAATCATCAAAATTGATTAAGAATTGACGGAGGTTCTCAACTCATCTGTATTTGTTTTTTTGTATGTTACGCGATTACTCTGTCAATTCTGAATCAATTTTGATGATTCTTTTTAGATCGGTAGGGCATACTTCAGAGGTTGGTCCTATAAAAAATATTTTGAAATCAATGCTGCACTTTTTAAGAAAAAAAAAAAAAAAAAAAAAATCACGTTAATAAGTGATTTTTTTTTTTTCTTAAACTGTTTTTTTTTTTTTTTGGGACTACCTCTTAAAAAGTGCTGCGTTGATTTCAAAATATTTTTTATATGGACCACCTCTGAAGTATGCCCTACCGATCTAAAAAAGAATCATCAAAATTGATTTTTTAAGAATTGACAGAGTAATCGCGTAACATACAAAAAAACAAATACAGACGAGTTGAGAACCTCCTCTTTTTTGAAGTCGGTTGAAAAAGCATATGTTCTAGATCTATAATATTTTTAAACGAAATGTAGCAGGATTCTTCTTGTTTAAAACGGAACGCCTATGACAATCGCAGCTTCTTTCGTCAAAGCATTATAAGGTAAACAACAGACGAAGACGTCAAAAGTCGTCGAGAGTGTCTTAATGGCTGCGCACTGCAATGCGTGGTCCACTCTCCTGTTATTGCTGCATTGTCTTTCACTCTTAAGACGTGTTTCAAGTTTCAAGTCTCTATCTCATTGAGAAGAAAGAAAACGGATCTAAATCTAGATAGTAAATCTAAATCTACGCATATACGGTACGGTACGTTAAGCAAGCTTGCTTCTTTTTTTAGACACTCTAATAAACAGGTACAGAACATGGCAACAGAACAAATTCCTAACATAACTCATCGGAGGCTGAAAAGGAAGTGGATGAGAGATCTCCTAGTCTAATCCCTAATAATTTAGTATCATGCCTACAGATTGTACCACTGAGTGCTGACTACCTCATGTCTAATCATGTCTGTTTTTTTTTTATGTAACTTCACATTCATTGTTTGTCAAATGTGTACAGTTGTGAATAAAATTATCTTAAAAAAAAAAAAAAAAGGTTCAGTACTTTTAGTGGTTAGTGATCATTAGAGCCCGGATTCTCGTGCAATTGAATCTTTTTATTGCAAGCTCGTAATCAGCCAGGGACAAATTATTGATATGAATTAGGATGTTTAGGCCCAAATTTACCTAGTTTAATATTGCACAAAATTGCACATTTTGGGGTTTACTGCATAAAATTGCACATTCTGCAGTTTGAATGCACAAAATTCCTGGATTCAAATCGTGAATGCGCACAACACTTTCTTGTTTTTGAAAAAGTAGCAACTTTTAGAAGAATGAATAATTTTATTTTTATATAGCTAATAATGTTTCTTTTTTAAGAGATATAAACTATTCTTAGTACAAAAATATAAAAAATACACTTCTATAGAGTTCTTAGAAATGTTTAGATTGACTTGAGCTAGGGAACTCGGATCCCCACCTTCCAAGAAATTTTGACTCTCCTTCATAACTTTTCTCATCGGTAGCAATAATGTTTTAGTTTCCGACTTCCCTCTAAGGAGTAACGTTGTCTCCATTAAAATACCTAAAATTTCAGCTAGTGTTAGTTCAAAGATACTAGGTTGGATAGAAAAATATCCGGAACTAAAATCCGGTGGCAAGATAATATATTGTGGGCCCTGTGACAAAGCTATCGGCAGCGAAAGAAAGTCACAAGTTGATGCACACTGTTCTTCGAATAAGTTTTTTAACTTGAATTTTTATCCCTATTTAATGATTTAGAGCATAAATGTACGGTTATTTTTATTTGTAATTGCAATATACATATTTATATTCCTAAGTAATATGTACACATAGCTTATGTATAGCATGTACAATAAAGAGATGCGATTTGTTCTTATTGCGTTTTAGACAAGGACTATTTAACTACTCCCTTAATAAGGACCGGATCAATAAATTTTAAGATAAAAACCACTTTTTGGAAAGAAATGTAACTAGTAAATTGTTTGTTCAACATTTTTTATCATTTGCATGATTTTAAGTTTTTATTGCACGATTTCAGAATTTTTCTTGCACGAAAATCCGGGCTTTAGTGATCACAAACGAAAAATGGCTCGCCCTTTTATATAATAGTATAGATTGCGTCATGTAAAGAAGTCTTTTGTGATTATTGGAAGCTTTGAACGTTTGTTTAATAAATGTTGGAGTAGACTATAATGGCGAGCTCGTTTGTCTGGTCAAAAACAGTTGAAGTTTGAATCTGTTCAGGTGAATTACTATTTTTGCTTGTTAAAATCAATTTTTATTTTTTAATGAGCAACAAGGTTTAATAATCTTAAAGATAATTACAGATAAATTAATTGATTGATCCATATTTGTCAATGTCAACAAACAGGAGCTCTTTTGTCTATTGAGTTATATTCCGATGTTGAATACTGAAGTCAAATAAGAGGCGGTACATTTGCCTGAGTTTGAGCTGCAATATCCAAGTTGTCAGCTCCCTATCAAGTCCGGGTCACTCCTGTCATCTGGCTTAGCTCTGCATTTGATACTCTCTGGTGTCCTTGTCATCATATTTTTGTAGCATTACCAACGGTTTATTACCATCGTACTTGTATCAATATTAAGAAAAATTCATGAAGAATTTTATAAAACAAAATTTAAAAAAATATACAAATCACTACAATTAGAATTGACAAATTAATTGTCACTTCTATTGCAATTATTTTATTTGAAAACTAGTTTCGAATGTTAAACAATCATCAAATATATTGGTAGTCACCTAAGGACATTAAACGAATTTATGAAATATATCAAGAAAGGCAGGGGAAAGGTCAGGTAGGTAATCCTACCATGTCAATCCTAAACCCCAAACATTTAACCCAGCTGTCCCTTCCCCTTCCATTCTTGATATATTACAGAAATCCGTTTGATCTCCTCATGTGAGTACGAATATTTTTGATTTCTTATCTTATATTTTTGAAAACTTTAGCATATATAATCTATTTAACAAAGTGCTGTTATTTTGAAAATTTTGTTTTAGAACTGGTGATGAATGTTTAACATTCGAAACTAGTTTTCTAATAAAATAATTCAAATAGAAGTGGCAATTAATTCATTAATCCTAATTGTATTGATCATTATATTATCGTCATTTTATTAAGTAGTATTCTACATGTATAAATAAAAAAGCTCGAAGCCGACACCACTATTCCCAGACCAAAAATCTCCCTCCAACCCACTCCACCAGACCCCAAATCGACATCGAACCACTGCTCCTTTGAATTGGCCAAACCCGCAAAACTCTCCCAGATCGATTCCTATGCGTCACTTCGAGTTTCGTATTTCTGTGGTAATTTTGTATTGTAAGTTAAGAGCAAAATTCGTATTAGAGAAAAAAACACCATTTTTTACCGTGGTACATGTTTTTGCGGGGACTAACTCGGTTTCGGTAATCGTCCGTCTTTGAAATCTCCTAACAACTATTTAATTGTTAATCATTAATAAAAAAGCAACATTAGTAATTAATAATATTACATTCTTCCTTTAAGTTCACACTAGAGTCTAAAGTGAATTGGTATTATTATTATTGAACAATTTTACTAACACGGAAGTATACAAATGTAGAAAAAATTACAGATGTAATTAGGAAAAGGAGACTAATGTTATATGGGCACATACAAAGAATTACCAAGAAAGAAGCAGATTAACAAGAAAAATTTGTACATTTTGAAAGATTAAAAGGCAGACCCAATTGGCTTCATGAAAATTTAAAAAAAAAAATGGCCTAAATAAAGAAGAAATTTAGGATAGATCAAACTATAGAAACAAAATTAAAGAGTGGGAAGAAGGGAGAGAAAATGGACAGTAGAAGAGAGGAAAGAGAAAATTGAACAGATGAAGGAGTATTGGAGGAAGTGTAAAGCTAACTTGGTGGCTTGTATGTGGTCCTTAGCTGTTTTGGAACGAAAATAATTATAAACAATTGTACATACTAATGTAAATATATACCTATTTGAAAAACATATACTATGTATCCTTGATCTGTACTGAGATAATGCGGGGGTCTGGGGATAATCCACCATAAGAAAATGCATGTACCACCATATAGACAAATCATAGGCCCCAAACTTTTTTTTTATTTATTATTATTATTTTTTTTTTTTGACAATGATTCACTAACACGGTGAGGACACACTCAGTCTCTCACGGATCTTGTTGGCAATTTTTCTGGAGGTTCCTGGTCAAAAAATAATAGACACGTATTTTGCCGTTCCGACCAATGGGCCCTAGGAGCCGAGAGAAAAAAATAAAATAGCATTAAACTAATTAATTTTATATCTCGAGTTTAAAAAATGATATCGACATGATTCTTGCACCAAGATTTTCAGTTTTGATTGCGAATTCAAGGAAAAATACAGAATGACAAAAACATGAATTACGTTTAGACGGTTAAACGTATCAACTTTATTTTTTTACACGAAATATAGGGTGGTAATACGCTTGAAATGTTTTTGGTTTCATCACCGTATCTGTTTTCAAACACAAGCTAAAAATCAAAATGTTTTTCGGATTTTCAAATTTTTTTTCATAGGTTTATGTTCATCGAATTTTACATTTATACACATCAAAAGAAAGCTGGGGCTCTCCTATTTCCAGCGATACCAACCAGTGAATTGTGTGACAAAGTAATGGCGATTTAAAAGTATGTAACCAAAAATCGGTTTAAAAATTTCATTTTCCTCAAAGAGCGTGAAAAAAATGATATATTTTGATTTTGTTGAATAAGCGTTTTTCAATGTTTTTTAGGGTGCTGAATTAGAATCTGACGTCAATTTTTGTGTGAAAAAATCTATAAAGGTAGTTTGCTTGAAAATCTAATCATTTTTTTAGAATTTAATTAATCTAAACCAAAATCTATGGAGCGGCTGTATTTTTCCTTAAATCCGCAATCAAAACTAAACATCTTGGTGCAAGAATCATGTCGATATCATTTTTTAAACTCGAGATATAAAATAAATTAATTTAATGCTATTTTATTATTTTTTTTCGGGCCCATTGCTTGGAACGGCAAAATACGTGTCTAATATTTTTTGACCAGGAACCTCTAAAAAAATTGCCAACGAGATCCGGGAGAGACTGAGTGTGTCCTCCCCTTGTAAGTAGAATTTATCAATACAAGCTAAGTCCGTTTGAAACAAGTAAAGAGGGAACAAAATACAGGAAGTCTAATTACTGCTTTTCTACGAAGCAAGATATCTTAAGTATCAATTAGAAAATTTAATATTCAGATCATAAAACTCTAAGGAAAATAAAATTAACTTTGAAGTGATAAATACTTTATAAAAAAATTCGCTAGGCAATTAATAAGTTTTTTAGTACACGCCTTAACTAGGAGGTTTTATTTCCTCGGCAACACGTGCATTTTATTAATTTGCTTCAGAAACCATTACACCTAAGCCATAACCCATCTTAAAACAGCATCCTTAAGTACGAAAACTAATTCTAATTGTGGAAGGAGAGTGGCCAAGGATCCTTCGGCTTCAAAAAATCGTCAGATCCTGGCAGATTTGTAAACCAGTGTTAAAATCAATAAGGATGAATTATGAGAAAAATATAATTCATATTATAACGGTTATGAACTGAGGATATTCAACTGGCATCAAATATAGCATGCTGTGATTAGAATAACACGAATTCGGATTACAAATAATAAAATATTGTATAGAAAAAGAATAATTTCACTTTAATTTAAAATTTCACAACGAAACCAATAAGTCATTATCACACAATTTTACAGAGTTACTGATTTTCTCCTCAGCAGGGCAGTATAGCTTTTTCATTTAAATTTTGGCAGGGAATATTTACAGACGCCGTTCTTGAATGAAACCATTTAAACAAGCACTCACCGATCGAGGGTGGGCTCTTACGAGAGTGCCAAATTACTGAGAGACTTGTAGTTCTTTCGAGTAATATATTTATTATCTTTTATTATATATACGAGGTGTGATCAAAAAGTTCCAGGACTGAATTTTTATACATTTATTCATACAACATACAGGTCATTCAAATTTGTCTCCTTCGAAGTACTCCCCTTGGGAAGCTACACACTTTTCCCACCGGTGTTTCCACTGATCAAAGGCCACAGAAAACTCTTCTTTTGTAAAGGTGTTTAGCAGCTCCGCTTTTTTTTCTTTAATTCGTCAACTGTTTGAAATCTTCGTCCTATCAGGTGTCTCCTGAGCTTCGGGAAAAGAAAAAAGTCGGCTAGAACCAGGTCAGGTGAGTAGGGGGGCTGAGGAATGACAGTCATTGCGTTTTTTTACACAAAAAGGCCATCTTTAAACCTCTTGAACCACTGATGGCAGCATGATCGGCTTAGACATTCTTCACCAAAAGCCTCTTGTAACATCAAAAAGGTTTCAGAAAACGTTTTGTTCAGTTTCACACAAAACTTCACACAAACACGTTGCTCTTCTTTCACATTCATTTTCATAAAATAGCCAAACTCTATAAAACTAACCTCAAACAAACTGTGCTAATGTTACTTTCAGTGATGTTATGATTGATCTGCAAACACAGCTGTGTTCCTGTTGAGTCAGGCAATACAATGCTGCCAACCGCATCGCTGTGAGACATTGCATTCCCATAGTATATAAAAAGTCCTGGAACTTTTTGATCACACCTCGTATATCATTTTATTGAAATTTACAACTATACAAATGTGTAAATCAAGTAAATGAGCTGATAACGATTACAATGACATGTAAAAACTGGAAAAGAACTACTCATCAGTAGCACTTCAATAAAAATTCTACACTAAGAGATCTCTAGGCCATATTCTTTTCAGACGCCTCGGAGGACTATCGGGAATGGAGTGGAAGCAAGTTGAGAAACTAATGGATTTGAGTGGTTATGGAGCTTACTATGAAAGGATAGGTGTCTAGTGTGGGCTAACTCAGTAAGATAAGGAACATTAAGGTCATTATGGATAAGATTATTGGTGATAAAGTAAGGGGCATTTAGGATTTTTCGAAGGATTTTGGATTGTAAGGATTGGATACGAGATGAATTGGATGGTTTAGTAGAGCCCCAAAGCTCAACTCCGTACGTCCAAATAGGTCAAATAACAGTCATGTAAATAAGTCTTTTGTAATGAATTGGGAGGTTTGATCGTTTGTCTAGTAAATGTTGAAGTAGTCTGTAACAACGAGCAGTATCTTGTCGCTTTAGTCTTGAAGTAATATATTTAAACTATAAAATAAAACAAAATAAAATGAGTAGTATTTCTTTTATCTTTTCACAGTTACCTTTTCTTCCTTTATTTACGCAAACATAAAAACCCATTTTTTGATAAACATAGATAGAGAAAAATAATAAGAGAAAGAAAAGGTTTGTGAAACATAAACGGAGCCTCATTACACTAACAAGAAGGTCGTTTATATTCTTTAAGAGCCATCCTCAATTTAAGTATTTTACATTTCAGGTCATTACCTGACTCCGAGGCAAGGACCACCTCTACTGTTCCAGGTAGTACCTTTATAATGACGGCAACATTTCTTAAAACTTACTTTATCTATATAAAAATATACCAAGTTTAAATGTCAACATTCCCTCATTACTGAAATTAAAATTAAAATGTTTATTACAGTGAACTAACTCGCCATATTTCTGTTATATCAAAGAAAAAAATTATTTATTTATTTTTTTAAAAATATTTTATATAATATTAATAGGGCGAATCAAAATTTTCTCCAAAACACTACTCAACAGATTGAACCCTCAAATAGAACCTAAAATCGGAGAATATAAAGGAGGCTTCAGAAAGGAAAGATCGTGCCAAGAACAAATCCTAAGCATAAAATTGCTGATAAAATACTACAAGACAAAAACCAAAAAAAAAAACTACATCTCGTTTGTTGACTTTAAGAAAGCTTACGACTCAGTGGATAGAAGATCGTTACTGGAAATACTAAAAGAATACGGAGTAGATCAAAAGACTCGAAAACTAATAGAACTTACACTAACGGACACCGAATCCAAAGTACGATTTAGAGGGATCAGCAGCAAACCTTTCCAAATAAAAACAGGACTTAGACAAGGAGACGGCCTCTCCCCAACATTGTTCAACGTTGTATTGGATAAAATAATGAAAGAACTATGGAAAGTTAATAATACGGGTGCGATTATAGGGACCAAGAACAACCATGTCAACGTAAGATGCCTTGCCTACGCAGACGATCTTGCCCTTTTAGCGGAAACGGAAGAAGAAGCGATCGAACAAAGAAATATCCTGACAGAAATTTCGGAAAAAACAGGTCTACATATCTCTTACGAAAAAACAGAACTAATGACTACCGACCCAGACTTAAAAAAAAAATCAGTGGAAACCAAATACGGAACAATAAAAGTAACAAACAAATTCAAGTACCTAGGTGAGACTATATGTAGCAACGGTTCGGAAAAAGAAAGTATAAAGGAAACAATAACTAAACTACAGAAACTATCTTTTGCAACCACTAACGTTTACAACAAAAAACCTTGTCCACAAAAGCAAAAATAACACAGTACAACACTGTCGTTAAACCTGTGATTTTATACGGGACAGAAACCACTTGCATTCCTAGTCTGGAAGAATTACTAAGGATTGAACGGAGAATTCTGAGAAGGATCTATGGCCCCAAAAAGACTCAAGGAGGGTACAGGCTTAGACCCAACCGGGAAATCTATAAAGATACAAAGGACATAGAAACGGAAATCCGGGTTAGAAGACTGAAATTCTATGGACATATGATAAGAATGGTCCCGGAAAGACTAAATAAGCAAATATTTCAGAAAATCCGTGGATATAAAAGCTCAGGAGGATATATGAAACAGATGAAAGAAGAAACGGAAAGATTAGGTATAACGGACCAGGACTGTCAGGACAGAGAAAGATATAGAAACAGACTTAAGGAATTGAAGGTTGTTGTGGGCAGAAGAATTTCAAAAAAGGGAGTGGCGTGGACAGAAGAAAGAGAAAAGAGACACGAAGAAGTAATGAGAGAAAAATGGAAGGAAAGAAAAAACAAGAGAGGAGCCAAAAATTGATATTCGCGTGGTCTCCAAGGGCGTTTCGAGGGGGAAAAAAAAAGGGCGAATCACTAGTTCTGTTCATAGTTAAGTGAATTTGTCGATTTGAGAGGGAATTTCTTGGATACAATATGTAATATGACATCTTTGCTTATATTATTAGATTCTCAAAAGTTTATTCTATTGAATGTAAAATTGAAAAATACACCAAAGCTTCCTTTCAAATAAATTTTTATATTTTTTTTTTACAAAAAGTTAAAAATACCAGTTATAGGCATGCTGTACCAGTTATGGTCATAAACAGGACTAATTATGGACACGTGGCAAAATACTCTTTAAACAAATGGTTTTAATAATTTAAAAATGACTATTAATCAAGAACAACTATAAATATAAAAATACTAACACTACGCAGTCTAATAAAAAAGTAAAGCATATATTTAAAAACACAATCACTCGATGGACTCATTCACAAACTTTGTACCTTATCAGCTTGAAAAACCGTCTTGAAATGATAGTTGAAAATGAATGAAAACAACAATTTATCAGAGTATAATTTATAGCCTCAATTCTCGTTGATTTTTCTAGATAAGCAGTAACTGCAAACAATATAGTAATCATCCCCACTAAAAAAATATTGAATTAAAATAAATCAGAATGTATTTTTTGTAAATTATCTTCTTTCAATATGTCCAGTTTTCTTTAAATAGAAGTAGCCATCCGTGAAGTACCGGATATAACTATATTAACTATTAATATTCACTTAAGAGGCGTAAGGTCAAGCATGACCACTACTAGAATTGTAGTATTTAAATTTTAATTGGTTGAAAAAAAAATTTTAAACGACCAGTTCATATTCTTTACTTAATTAACATATTTGATTTACTAATTATTGAATCAATTTAGTCACAAACAATGTTTTGTTATTTTCAGCTCCGAAGACCTACAAGACAGGTCGAATTGTAGGTACTCCGTTTTATTACGTTTTTTTTTAAACTTGGATGTGTAGTTTATAAATCTGAATGCATATCTGACCATATTCTTCGACCATTACTTATTTCCTATTAATAATAATAATAATAATAATAATAATAATAATAATAATAATAATAATAAGTACTGGCTGGCAAGGAATATCTCCAAAGGCATAACAATGTAGCCAAGGTTGTGCATCAAGCTATGGCCCTCAAGCTGAAGCTGTTGGATAAGAGTTGTCCCTACTATCATTATCATCCACAACCCATAATTTCAGAAAAAAATAAAGATATTTTGGGATCACCCGATAATTACTGATCATACGATCATAAACAACAGGCCGGATTTATAGTGATCATAAACAAAGTAGGAAATCAGCTTTTTTATTATTGAAATCGGTGTGCCATCAGATGACAATATGTTCCGAGTTTTAGCTGAGAAGAGGAAATACCAGGAGCTGGCAGAAGAACTGAAACAACTATAAATAGACTCGATAAGTGCAGTGTCTTGCCCATGATTATATCTTGCAATGGACTGATTCCGAAAGACACAATTTGTTCAATAGAGAAGTTGGAGCTGCCAAAAACAGTGCTACAAAAAATGCAACAAGCAGCATTGTTGGGAAAAACAACAATAGTTCGGAAATTTTTAAATTCCAAATAAACATTCATGGTTGACCATGCTTGGTCCCCAGAATGTTTGCTGCCACTAGGTGTGAAAACAAAAATAATAATAATAATAATAATAATAATAAGCTTTATTGGCATCTATAAAGACAAAAGCCTCTCCCATAGGAGGAACTTAGAAGTCGGCTACAGCCGACGGAACAGAAAATTATATATACAAATTAAAACAAAAACAAATAAAAAACCACAATCAAACAAACAGAAACCCTACAAATCAGAACAAGAAACTAAATATTGTTGATAACCTTCTTCCACCTGATTCTGTCTCTCGCCACACGCCACAAGTTGTCTCCTACATACTGTGTAATTTCGTCCCTCCACATAAGTGCGGGCGACTCCTTTTCCTGCTGTCTTCTCTCGGGATCCACTCGGTATATGCCTTGAACCATCTTTCGTCCTTCTTCCTTGCCAAATCATTTCCTATTAAGTTGTTGTTAATAAAGCTACAAATATGTGGTGGTACATGTGCGATATGTGATGGGACGTGACCCCAGTGAGGTTTGAAAATCGACTGAAGTATGGTTAGCGCCATTAAGCAACTGAGCCTGCAATGGTAAAAATATCGAACCCATCTGGATTACCAACTTATAAATTTTTTTTTTTTATATATATACATTTATTGAAATTTACAACTGTACAAAATATATACATCAAGTAAATTTATTGACAACGATTACAATAACATGTTAAAACTTGAAAAGAACTATTCATCAGTAGCACTTTATTAAAAATTCTACTAGAAGGTCTCTAGGCCATCTTCGTTTCACACGCCTCGGAGGATTATCAGGAATGGAGTGGGAAGCAAGTTGTGAAACTAATGGATTTGAGTGGTTATGGAGCTGACTATGAAACGATAGGTATCTGGTTTGGGCTTAATTAGCAACATATGGAACATTAAGATCTTTATGGATAAGTTTATTGGCGACGAGATGAATTGGATAGTTTAGTAGAGCCCTAAAGCTCAACTCTTTACATCCAAATAGGTCTAATCACAGTCACAATTGGGAGCTTTGAACGTTTGTCTATGTATATGGATCCCAATTATGCTTTTAATCTTCAACCACTTTTACTTAATTGGGAGCTTTGAACGTTTGTCTAGTAAATGTTGTACTCATACATTAAAATTAAAAATTGGATGCCCAATTATGCTTTTAATCTTCAACCACTCAAATCAGTGAAATAGGACCTGTTGAAAATATGAACTGAAAAACACATTCACTTAACATCCGGAATCAATAATCATTTAAATCAGATGTAAAACACGTTTTAATTCGTACTATTCTGTGACTTGTAGTTCATAATAAATACGCTTTTGAAAAAAATTGTCATACAAGATTATTAATTCAAACTTTGGTCCCTTGAAAAGAGAACTATAAAACAATAAGAAAGTTATGCAAAGCCTGATCGATAGTGCCTTGTAAACCGGGAGAAACGTTTTTCTTGCTTCCTGAATATTTCAAATCCTTCCCCGCCCCTTGAATATTTTATTCAATCTTAGAAACATGACATTTTCGTTCACCTTTTGCCTTGCAAGGTACTCGACTCTATTCAAGGAAAAATCTATTATTTGTAGAAAATCTTCATTAACCAAAACCGGACAATCTAATAATAATCAACAAATCTATACATATACAGGGTTTCCAAAAAGAGTATCGGGTATTTGTTACTTCGATAAAACAAAATCTACTTAAAATAAAAAAAAGTTTATTGTTAATTATTACAATATAAAGTGGAAAATTATTTCGAAAAGATGATGTTATCTAAATGGAGACCGTTATGCTCCTGGCACTCTTCTAATCGGGAACGAAGATTGGCGATCACATGCTGACATAGCTCTCGATATTGCTGCCATATTTGACCTCATGTTTTGCTTCTATTGCGTCAGGTTCGTCGGATTAATCTCATAGAACTTACTTTTAAGGTATCCCCATGCTAAATAGGCAAGTGGACTAAGATCGGGCTTCTGGGAGGCCAGTTGATGTTACCCCTATACGAAATGACCTTAATAGGGAATAATTCGTTAACAGCTTCCATTTTTCGATTCTTAGTACTGGGCAAAGGAAAATCCGAGACGAAAGCATGAACGACCCCCGCACAGCCAAAAAGTCGTCGTTTGGGCCGCTGTATCTGCTAGAGGGATAATCGGTCCTTATTTTCATGAAGATCGACGAGGCCGACCACTCAATGTGAATAGTGACCGTTATTGCGATATCCTGCGAAACTTTTTGGGTCCAGAGTTACAGGAATTTCAAGGTTTCAACTCAAGAACGTGGTTTCAACAAGATGGGGCCACTTTCCATACATCAAATCAAGCAATGGCAGCTGTTAACGAATTATTCCCTAATAAGGTCTATTCGCGTAGGGGTAACATCAACTGGCCTCCCAGAAGCCCCGACCTTAGTCTACTTGACTATTCTGCATGGGGATACCTTAACCCTAGAACACCAACACCCGTCAATATGACGAACACCTCTGTTAATTACTTTGGCCACTTCCTTCCCAGTCATCCAGTCTCCGTGACACCTTAGCTAGACCTACTGACAATCCATTTCATGTCACCGAAGGAAGCACATTTATTCGTTTAGCTGGTTCGGAGAAACTTCAAATTATGTCAAAACAGGTACGTCAAAATTACGAATGGTCGGTAACTAAGGAATATCAATGTACTAAAATTGTGCTTAATATGTATTAAAAATAATTGTATTCCTATTTTTGCTGTAACATATACAGTCCATTTATGTTCATATATTTTATACCTTTTTATGTTCATATTTTAAGACAGTATTTTAAAATAAAAATTGTTAGTAAATTTTTCTTCTTTTTTTCAACCAACTTCAAAAAAGAGGAGGTTCTCAACTCGTCTGTATTTTTTTTTTTTTTTTTTTTGTGTGTTACGCGATTACTCCGTCAATTCTGAATCAATTTTGATGATTCTTTTTTAGATCGGTAGGGCATACTTCAGAGGTGGTCCCATTAAAATTATTTTGAAATCAACGCAGCACTTTTTAAGAAAAATCAAAAAAACAGTTTAAAAAATCACTTATTAACGGTTTTTTTTATTTTTCTTAAAAAGTGCTGCATTGATTTCAAAATATTTTTTATGGGACCACCTCTGAAGTATGCCCTACCGATCTAAAAACGAATCATCAAAATTGATTCAGAATTGACAGAGTAATCGCGTAACATACAAAAAAACAAATACAGATGAGTTGAGAACCTCCGTCAATTCTTAATCAATTTTGATGATTCTTTTTTAGACCGGTAGGGCATACTTCAGAGGTAGTCCAATAAAAAATATTTTGAAATCAACGCAGCACTTTTTTAGAAAAATCAAAAAACCAGTTAATAAAAATCACTGTTTTATAACCTTACATTTAAACATATTTATGATTATGATTATTTAAAATCTCTAAGTAACTAAATCTTCGTCCTAAAGAATAAAGAAATATCGCCACTGGTGGAAGGCGGTATCTACTTTTAGGCACCCTCAGAAAAAAGCTCAATTCAGTTGAAAGTTATATGATAAATTGGTACCAGGTATTTAATTTTCTTTATCAATGATTTTATATGTATGTACAAACAACATACACATACCCATTAATGAAAAATATACGTAATGATTTCAACTCCCATTTTGTGTTCAATTTTCCCAATTACATGAAGGTAAGTGGAATGATAACCTCGATAAGTCTTTGTTCAGTTACTCGAACTATTTTTCAGGGTAGCTTGAAGATCGAGAATTGACTATATAAACAAAAATACACTCACCACTAAAAAGTGAAAAATAAATATAATTTTTAGACAAAAAACAAAACCAACTTCAAGATTAAACCTACTTACACGAACTTAACTAAAAAATAGAAATACACTTATATTGGCAAAAAACTCCTCTTTATTATTCTTCAATCAAATAACATGTTTCGGGACTTTAGTCCCATCATCAGACTGAAAACAGTATATCATATGATTACACAACTATTCTATTAAAATATCAATCAATACACTCAAAGATTAATTTGCCCTTAACATATCATTATAAATTTTACCTTTAATAGTATTCCTTCATGGTGTTATTACACCGTGTCTGTCCTTTCATATATTAAAATAACAATACTTCTACCTAATTTGACCCAAATATTAAATAAATAAATAATAATAAATAATACCCAATACTTGACCCTTGTACCCATTAGGTAGAAGTATTGTTATTTTAATATATGAAAGGACAGACACGGTGTAATAACACCATGAAGGAATACTATTAAAGGTAAAATTTATAATGATATGTTAAGGGCAAATTAATCTTTGAGTGTATTGATTGATATTTTAATAGAATAGTTGTGTAATTATATGATATACTGTTTTCAGTCTGATGATGGGACTAAAGTCCCGAAACATGTTATTTGATTGAAGTATAATAAAGAGGAGTTTTTGCCAATATAAGTGTATTTCTATAATTGTTGGCTCCTTATTTGAAGAATTAACTAAAAAATAAAAAATAATATTTTAATTGCTTTAAAACAAAACCCGTTAAATGAAAATCAATGAAATTATCGATACTTATATACCTATTCACAATTTATGATAAGTTATTTTTGGAGACGGTGCCAACCAAAACTAACAGAATTTCAAAAGAAATGTAATTGTAAAGATCCTCCCACTGTTTCATCACCGCCACACCGCTGTCTCGGGCCCTTCGAAAGTGTATTGCAGAGGCAGGATCAAACTGCCATTCTTGGTTGGCACCGACTCCTGTATAACTGATCATAAATTGTGAATATAATATATAATTGGTTTTGAAAATTTCTATTTGGCTCTTATTCTCTGTTTCATTGATTGACTTATGTTTAACTATTGAGTAAACGCAGACCTACAATAGACCACTATATATCTATAGAAGACTATCATATCCCTTGGGCACAATCAGTAGCATATCTTGGCGTAGAATTAGACCGATCCCTCACATTTACAGCACATGTAAATAAAAAATGTAACAAAATAAAAAATATGATCAGTAAAATGTCCCCTTACTTCAATAAGCACTCTAATTTATCCAATAGAAACAAATTAATACTCTATAAATCCGTAATCAGACCTATGATAACATACTCCTCACCTGTTTGGAGTAATACATGCAAAACAAATTACAGAAAACTGGAAATTATACAAAATATTTGTATGAGAATCATAAATAATTACCCCAAATACACAAGAATTTCCACTATGCTCACTGATCTAAATCTTCCCACAATCAAACAACACATTCACTCCCAAACAAACTCATTTTTCATATCAGCTGCTATATCTGAAAACCTATATATCCAAGAAATAGGTAATTACAACAAGAAAATTCTAAAAAGATACAAACACAAACGGACAAAACACATATTACTTAAAGACTAAAAAAAAAAAAATAAATAAATAAACATAAACTAGCAGTAGTGTAAACATTTTTACGCCTAAAGTTATGAATATAAGTTATAGCACATAAGTAGTCTTATTACAAGTTGTATATATTTTGTAATTATAAGTTGTGTATTATCATCTTTATTATTTGGCTTACATTATAATTTAACTCTTATTTATTATAATTCATAAAATCAACTATAATTGTAAATTGAACTAGCATTGTTAATTTTGTTGTGTAGGTTTTTTTTTTTAGTTTTTCTTACTGTTTTATCAAATTTGCATTATTTACTTGTTTATAGATTCCTCCATATTAATTACTATTTTACATGAGATGGATGTGTATCCAAACATGTAACTATGTTTTTATTAGCCTAATTTGGCTTTATGTAATTTATTTTCAATAAAGAATAATAAAAAAAAAAAAAAAAAAAAAAACTATTGAGTGATATATCTCATTTAGTTCTCATTTTTAACACTAAACCCACTGACATTCCATGTATACATTTATCTAGCACATTTGCGCAGTAGAAAGTAAAAATAAAAGAGAAGTGGATAGTGAAAAACCACTTTTGATATATTTTTAATGAAATTAGTAAAGTCAAAAAGCCAAGTGATGAATGTTTCCACGAAATAGAGTCATTTGATCCGTCATAACAGGTTTAATGTTAAGTAATTCTACAACAGTCTCTCTAATGTTGTTTGAAATCCGTTTCATGTTTGTATTAAAAACAAATATTGTGAATTGAACCATTTGTTGCGCAGTATCTAATTAGACTGATTGTGAGTAATATACAAAGCAACATTCCTACCCGAAAAGTATAGACATGTTTATAATTAAACCATCAATTCTCGGAATCCCTTCAAAATTTATAACATCTTTGTAAAATTGTTATTTAATGATAACCAGGCTCATTTTATTTATTTCTGTACATTATATTATTCTAAGGAGACATAGTGCCAAAATAAAGTTTATTTTCTATTCTATTCTGTTTTATTTATAGAGGAGTGCAAAGTCACAAATAAAAATGGTGTAAAATTGAGTCAATCAATATTAATTATACTCGAGTGCAAAAAATAACAGGCGCACCTTGATTTTCATTAAAAACATATTAACTAAAGGAATAATGTTGTAATTGAACCAGGACACATATAGGCCAGGGGATAAGTGATAACATTACAATAATCCTTTGCAGTAATCCTCTCTAGGAATAACAAAAAAGGGCCCAAGTTTGCAGATCAACATAATCCCAGTTAGCCTTCATTTCTTTAGAAAAGTGCAATAAACACCTGTGTGTAGTTTTTCTAAATTTTTTTTAATTTTCTTGTCCCACGCTAATCCAATTCTATTCAATATGGTGTTGGATGCCACGGTAGTTACTCAAACCGTAGCGTTAATTGAGGACGGAAGAAGTCACCGATACGTGGCAGATACTCTCGGGGTACCGGAAACGAGGGTTTGCAGGCGATCCAAAGGTACCAGGAGACAAGCAGCCACTCGGGGAGGTCGGGATCAGGTCAGATGGTCGAGATAGAGTCTAGAGAAAATGAGGAGAACGCTACGCTGAGTGCAATGTTGTAGGTACAGTTCGGAGGAGTTTCATTAATGGTGTAGGGAGAGATTTGTTTAGAAGCGAACACAGACCTCCATGTGTTCCGAAGGCCATCTCTCAATGCAAAAACTTATACAAGAGATATCCTTGAAGAGTATGTAGTCCCTTTTGCTCCGTTCATTGGCCCTTATTTTATGTTTATGCATGACAATGCACGGCCACACGCTAATGTTGTTAGTGACCTCCTTGATGAGGTCGGTATCCGAACCTTGGAGGGGCCAGCTCGCAGCCCGGGTCTCAATCCTATAGACCATCTGTGGGATCATCTTAAGAAGGCCATCCGACTGCAACATAACCCTCCATGAGCTGAGAACTGCCGTAGAAGAACAATGGGAGCAGATTTCTCAAGATCGAGTGGATATGTTTTAAGGAGCATGCCTGAAAGGATGCAGGCTGTTATTCAAGCAAGAGGAAGACACACTCTATATTAAAGACCATGAATTGTGTGTTTCTTGCATATTTTAAACGATGTTTAGAGGTTTTATTTTTTTTTTCATTAAATCAATAAATGTTTACTTTTTTGTTTGATGATTTTTTTTGCTTTAAATTGCATGTTTTATTAATTGTCCTTTTGTGTCATATAAACAGAATATATCCGCTACATATATAAAAAGAATTGGCAAAGTTTATTACGTTGTGAAAGAAAAAAAACAAACAATATGCGAACATTCAAGGTGCGCTGTTTTTTTTTGCACTCGAGTGTATATCAATGTTTTCTAATGTAGATATGTACAGTTGTATGTATGTATGTACAGGTTAACAATTATCACATTAAAATATGTGGGATATTCCAGATTTACAATAAGGCCATCCTTTAAACATCCTGAAGGAATCCTCATATAATTTGTGTATATTTGCAGAGCTTTTACAATTTGTTAAACAATAATTTATCTAAGCTTATGTGATTTAAAATTTTTTATAAACTATCCGTTAAACAAAACTATCGTAAAAATAATTATTAAAAAAAAATAAACCATCTGTAAAATTTCTGTAAGGAATGAAAGATTCTGTTAGAAGCCTTCCTGATGGCAGATTGGAAATAGAACTCTGGAGTTGCTTTCAATTTCCCTTTGAGTCCTTTTTAACCTTGTTCCTCCCGCCCTTTATAAATCGTCCACTAAAGGAAAAGAACTATAGTTCTCAGTGTTTTACAAGTTTTATACAGCTCTCTTGTGAACCGCTTCAAACATTTAAAAAGTTCTGCCTTAGTTTCCTATACAAAAAATAAAATAAAATAAATGTATATACTTCATTTTAAAATATTTAATTGATTATTTCAACTCTAATAGAAACTTCCTCCGCTACTCAGAACTCCATTTTGGACAGAATTCTTACTTGGATTCCACATAAACTTGACCATTTACCTGTCAATTGAATGTACGGATCTAAATTTATTTACGGAAATACCAACTTCGCTATCCATTTAAATGAAAATACCACAAATTCTTTTGGGTTCAAATTCATGTCGTATGTTTAGAATCAATAGATTTTTTTCTTTTTTTTAATGAGCAGAATCTATATGAATCTACATCTATAAAAGACTCGTATATATATATGACAATAATACAATTATCAGACCTGGAAATACGGAGTTGGCCTTTTGGTGTCAAATTCATGTCATCCGATATTTAGAATCTAAAATCCTTCGGAAAATCCTCATTGACCCTTATTATGTCACAAATAAAACTAGCAATAATGTTCCTAACTACCACCTCCTCAAATTTCTTCCTATTAGAATTTCGATAAATGTCAGTGAAAGAAGAAATTTGAAAAAGAAGAAGTCTTGGGGACTGTGTATAAATGTTTCTACCCCGTGAGGTAGAAATTTATTATTGATATATTATCGGAAATCTAATCATCAAAACAATCGAAAACACATTCCTGATTTGAATATATTAATATGTATTATTTAGTAAAATATATAATTAAATATATTATGCATATATAAAATAATATTCGATTTACTTTTTTTTTTCTTTTTAACTAATCCCATGTCATTACCAGCAAATTATTCCTATTGACGTTTGATATTAAAAAAGAGATCAAAACTAATTCACATATTCTTCAATTTATTTCGAAATAAATCCAAATTTCATGTCAGATATTGGACTTTTTTTAGAAGCAGAGTATTCGCAATAATCTGATTGGTCGGTTCACGTTTGACCTTTTCCTCGTCCTCTCCTCTTCCATTTATTTTATTGAACATCTGATATATTTATTTATGTTATTATCGAATGGTATAAACATCATTTAAATCAATTTTATATTTTTAACTTACTAGCAACCCCCTTCGCAGTTTCGCTTAATGTAAAGTAATTAGATAATTCAAACTAACATTTTGTAGCATGAGACTGAGAATGAATTCCTAATGAATAAATTATGAACCACAAAAGTATGTCTCTCTCTCTCTCTCTCTCTCTCTCTCTCTCTCTCTCTCTCTCTCTCTCTCTCTCTCTCTCTCTCTCTCTCTCTCTCTCTCTCTCTCTCTCTCTCTCTCTCTCTCTCTCTCTCTCTCTCTCTCTCTCTCTCTCTCTCTCTCTCTCTCTCTCTCTCTCTCTCTCTCTCTCTCTCTCTCTCTCTCTCTCTCTCTCTCTCTCTCTCTCTCTCTCTCTCTCTCTCTCTCTCTCTCTTCTATATATATATCTATATATATATATATATATATATATATATTATTTTTTTTCATTTGATGCTTTTTTTTTTTTTTTATATATACATTTATTGAAATTTCCAACTTTACAGAACTTATACATCAATTAAATTTATTGACGATTATAATTCTTCTTCTTTGAAAGGATTTTTCTTCGCTATCGAAGTTTCCTTCAACCAAACTCTTCTCTCAGCCAGTTCTTCCATTCCTCTCTATTCATTGCTTCTTCTTCCGTTAATCCTAATAATAATAACATTACAATAACATGTTAAAACTTGGAAAGAACTACTCATCGGTAGCACTTTATTAAAACTTCTACACTAGAAGGTCTCTAGGCCATCTTCGTTTCAGACGCCTCGGAGGATTATCTGCAATGGAGTGTGAAGCAAGTTGAGAAACTAACGGATTTGAGTGATTATGGAGCTTACTATGAAAGGAAAGATATGTGGTGTGGGCTTAATCAGCAACATATGGAACATTAAGATCTTTATGGATAAGTTTATTGGTGACAAAGTAAGGAGCATTGAGGATTTTACGAAGGATTTTGGATTGTAAGGATTGAATACGAGATGAATTGGATGCAACTGATACTTAAATTTTAAAAGAAGTTACTATCAGACCTCATATATGTAATTTATAAAAAGTCGTGTAAATGCCCATACCAGCACGCTAAAACCGCGTAATGTAAAATTCAACCTTTCCCCCTCCAACATTTTGTTGTGGCACTGACCTTGATTGGCAATTATAAATTTTCATCCAGAACAGGGGATAGATAACACCCGTGTATTCCAAAAAAAGGGTGAATTAACTCGGTTAATCGATTAAAATCGATTAATATTAGGTATCACAACACATAATACCGTGCAAGAATAATGTTTAAGGTTTAGTTTTTATAGTTAAAAGTATAATATAAAAAAATAAAAAGTTGAAATTATATTCACAAAAAATATATTTTGTTAGCGGCCATATTGTTCTTTTATGATGCCTTTTTTCGTTTTAATTTAGCAAATTGGTTTCCCAAATGCTTGAACTCATCCCTTTTGGTTATTCTTTCTCCGTTTAATTGAGTGTCAAAGTCAATATTAGTCTTTCATAAATTTTTAAAAAGAATCCTCTAGAAAATATTTGATGGAAAATTTTTTTAACATAATTTACAGATACTTCCTCAGCGAAAATAACAATAGAATTAACAACACAATAATTAATCATATAAAATTAGCTGTAGTTCCGTAAAATAAACCGGAAAATAATCCGAAGTTTTAAAGGACTGTTAATTGTTGATTATTTTCCTCAAACGTAAAATTAAATGCAATATAAAATATATAATTTAGAAATGATTTGCTACTTTTATAATATTTAATTGAAAACTAATTTATGTAGCATTATTCATAATAATGTTAAAGAGCCAATACAATTGGGTATAGACAAATTTTTTTACTGCTATTATAATATTATCTTTATTAAAATACAAGTTACAAATGCTAGAAATCAACTTTAGTTTTAAAAACCATACAAACATTTAAAACATAAGAAACTTTATATATATATATATATACTAGTATCCCCCGTTGCGACGTTGCTTGCTACCATAAGTAAAGAAGTTTAAATTTTTTTTTTTTTTTTTTTTAATCGAATTTCCAGGTGAATACGTAAAATTCAAGGATAATTTCCTGAATTTTCCTCAGGAGTAAAAATTGAAGGGTAATTTCAGATTTTCAAGGAATTCCTGTCAAGTGGCCACTGTGTATATATACTCTTTTCTTTGTTACCAATGACCTTATCCATAAAGATCCTAATATTCCATATGTTGCTGATTTCATAGTAAACTTCATAACCACAAAAATCCTCCAGTCCCTCCACTTGCTTCTCCTTCTATTCCCGATAACCCTCCGAGGAGTCTGAAAAGAATATGATTGTGGACCTTCTAATACAGACATTTTATTGAAGTGCTACTGATAAGTAGTTATTTTAAAGTTTTGACACGTTTATATAACAATAATAATAATAATAATAATAACACATTTACTTGATGTATATATTTTGTACAGTTGTAAATTTCAATAAACGGATGATAAAAAATAAATAAAAAAATATGAATTAAAAAAATTAATTTTTTCTCTTCACTTTTTAAATATTAGTTAACGTATATATTTTATATTGTAGATAATGAATGTTATTTCCTGTTTACTATTTACTTATTGAATAATTATTGTATTTTTAATAGATTTGGTTTACTTTTAGCTCTCACAGGAATTATTTTTTCTAATAGAAATTTATTTTTAAACAGAGGTTTTGTTATAAAAAAAAATAAATAAAGAAAGAAAGCGTTTTACACATCTACAGAATTAAACTAACATGTAAAACAATAAAAAAATATAAAAAATTAAGAGCTTACATTACGATCTGACGTCATATATCTTCCATCCGAATCAAAAAGTTTCTTTTCCCAAAACATTTAAAAGCGGAAATATTAAGTTAAATTAAATTACATTAAAACACACTACAACACAACTAAATCACAAAGCACTGCAACACAACCTAAAGCACTAAACCGAAAACCACACCGTACGACCGTTCACAGAAGCGGGCATCTCGAGATCTTAAATTAAACTGACAATAATAAGTCCTAACTGTAGAAGGCTCTGAAGAAATCAGGTGATTTAATTAAAAATGATGGAATCTGATTGGCTGAGCCACACTGTACTACCCTAATCTCGATATATTTCATTTGTTTTTACTCGCTTATTAGTTTTTATACTGTTCGTATAAAAAACATTGGACGTTTCCAGTTCTGACCGGATTTGATGTACATTCAGAGACGAAATATTTCCGATTGCTGGAGACTAATATAATATCTCAACTTTAAATATTTGCTACGTATTTTTTATTTATTATTTAATTAAAATTCGATATATTCACTGACTGCCTTCAGCTTACAGACAGGTGTGAATTAATAAATAATGATAACAAAAATAATATTGACGTAAATAATAATAATAATAATAAAAACAATGAAATAACTTTGAACAAATAATTTTGTGAAACGACTGAATTACAAATTATTCTGAATCCATGCCTAAATTTTTTCTACTGTTATCATTATCATTATAATAATTATTTTTTAATAAGCTTACATTAACTTCACCTGTATGTAACTGAATCTCTCATCGTGATTTTCACCGATTCTCAGCGATCTGATTAACTCGAATATTTTCTCACGTGTCAAGGACCAATGACAATACGATAATTGCACGACTTTATTCTTATGTTCTCACTTGATCCATGCAAATTACCCCCAATATGGGGCCTGCCTTCCAAAAGATGAAGTAGTAGGTTTTATGTTTTTATATGATGCAAATGAGTTCTGAAAATAAAATATCATAAATGTGACTATATTTGATGAGGGGGCCTTTTTTTGTGTGTGGGGGGGCAAAAAAACCCAAAACGTTTGGACTATTATCAGATTTATACACAAAACATATACAAAAATATTTTCAATCGAAAAATGTGTTATTTACAAAATTAAAGTTTATTAAATTGTGCCTGTACAGACATCCCTGAATTGTATTTAGGCGTTTAGCCATAATTGGTTGTAAAAAATCTAAAAAAATTGAAAACTTTCAAAATAAGTTAGTTTTTGTCATGTTTATGAATCTAAAACAAAAATGTCCAATCCATTCAAAAAATGTTATATGATAACTAATGTAGGTCAAAATTTTCACATTTTTACTCTGAGATATTTCGATAGAACTAAAAATATTTGGTTGATTTTGGACAAACCGTGTTACTAAAATTGTGAACAAATCACAATTAGTACAAAGAAATTAGCTCCGAACTTTGAACTTCGAAAATAAAAAGGTCTGACTGCTAGAAATCATTCACCAACCTTAGTTTTAAATGTGGGGGATAGGTATACGGTGATGAGGAATGAGAGAAAGTCAATTTTTTAGTGTTTTCAATTAAATGTTGGAAACGGTAGATTCTAGAGAAATATGTTCAATGTAAAAATTAAAGCTGATTAGATTTCCTATGAATTGTTCTAATACATATTTGTCGACGTTTCAAAAGTGTTCGAGATATACGTAGAATGGTGAAGAATTTCATGTACTCGTAGAATGGCGCTCGCTACCTGTTGGCCATTTTTTAAACTTCACTGTTATCCACATATTATTTTTTTTTTTTTTCAGATTGGTTCAGCAGTTTTCGTGTTAAGTGATCACAAACGAAAAATGGCTTGTACTTTTATATAATACTCGTAGTATAGATAAATTGTAAATGTCAGTAAATAAATGAAAATAATTTCTTGGAGTTATAATTGTCACATTTTATGAATCAGGATATATTCATGGGGGTTCATTTATTCACTGCTATTTCAAGATCCTTTTTTATCAGAGAGAAGAAATCAAAGGCAACAGTTCGATCCATAATTCATCGAAGTAGAAACATCCGCCATCAATTGATGAATCGAGTTTACATAAATTTATAACAATGATTGGACAGAGCCCATCATCATCATCATCAGTCCTTCGTCTTATTGACATTTATATATTCAAATTGATACAATTAGCGAGGTTTTAGAAATCATTGCTCCAGCTGATTGGTTTTTTTTTCCCCCCTGTTTTGATGGTGATGATTTTTAAAGCTTTTATTCTATCAAACAGTAGTTTATATTAGAAGATGAAATATTTTAACACGGAATATATTTTACCCTATAGTAGAATATATATTTTTAGTTGGTCAAAAGTGATAAATTTCGTAAAATAAATAAATATTTCGGGAGTGTATCAGTTTAGTGAAATAATTCATCTTCTGACAGCAGTTCAACCAGTAAGGTTATTTTTAACCTCTACAATAATACGTAATTCAAAATCAGACATTCAAAAATAAGAATATATTTTTAATAAATTAGAACAAATGTTTGTTTTAATAGTAAAACTTCTTGGTCATCTCTGATCCAATCAATTTAAATCTTTTTTATTTTATTTTTTTATTTATATCAATTTATTGAAATTCACAGCTGTACAATTCTTTAAGTAAATGCGCTGATAACGATTACAATAACATGTCAAAGCTTGAAAAGTACTACTCATCAGTAGCACTTTAATAAAAATTCTACACTAGAAGATCTCTAGACCATTTTCTTTCAGAAGTCATTTTTCCCCCATCATTTCAGGACTTTGCTCTACGTAATAAAGTAATAAAGTTATGTTTAACGTACTGTTCTTTATCGACAATGACCACAGCAAACATTTAATAAGTGATTAAAGCTACAAATACAAATTTTTGTTTTCAACCAATGTCCAACAAATTACGTTGGCTAGTCCCACTGTGCGGTGCTCCTTCGCATCTGTGCTATGCAAACCCACATCACCAAATTTTCTTGTACCATTTCAAACTGTGTATGTATATCTATCTATATATGGTATTTTTCAAAAACAATTCATAAAAATACATTACAGATCACAGTTTTCAGGTTTTATAAATATAAATATAAAATATAAATAAACATTTATAAATAATTTGATAACCCCTCAGGTTGAAATATCACAATTTATTTATATACAAATATCTCTTAGATAATTAGACTATATCTTACACGATAAAAATTATTTAACGAAAGCAGAGTTGTCAATAAAATGTTCATTGGACAAAACAGTAATAAAGAAACTGGAACTTTATACGTCATCTGGAAAAAAAAAAAAAAATCGTGATTCCAGCGAATCACCAAAGGAAAAACGTGGGATTCACAGCAATGGTGACTTCCAAGTATTGGTTTGTTTTCTGATCTTCCCACAATGTACTAGATTTTAGGTCTGCCCCCAGTTTGAAAGTTTTCATAATAGGCCTCGTTGAGCTCCCGTTTATTAACAAGTTTGATTAAAAATGGCTCTTTTTAGTACGTTAGAGAAATAGAAGGTAATGGTTCGGATCGGCGACACCAACTCCTAAACGCGCCGAGAATACCTTTTATCGATTCTTACCTTCTTCCGATTAATTTCGGTGTTCTAGTCGCTGCTTTTAGAGGGGAAAGGTTATTCTCCTACATTTACTGAGAAACTCTAAATCCCTGTTCAAAGTAATATTAACTTCTGTTTACCTTCTAATATTAAAATGAGAAATAAGGAAATATTAAAGTGGAAATAAGGAAATATCAAAATATAAGACACTAAATCAATTTTGAATTAATATTAATTTAATCAACAATTAATATACTACTGAACCACCAGTAAAGTTAATTCCTGATGAACTTCCTGTCAAAGAAGTGAAAATAACAAATTATAAATATAAAAAAGACAGAATCCTTAAGTATTTATTTGGCATAACTCCTATTTATTTAACATATTTCGGAGACAATGTTCCATCATCAGGCTTCTAATTTTTTTTAAAAACACATTAATCTATAAGATTATACCAATAGTTCTACAATTATATAGTAATCTGTCATTTACCTCTTAATCTGTGATTATTTTCACATTGTCAATTCTCCATGTTATAAGCCATTATATAATATAAGACAGAATCCTAGTTGAAAGTGATGATGTTAATTTCTGCTATATTTTCTCATGGGAAGTGGAAATAAGAAAACATAAAAAAACCTGTGATATACTTTCTCACATTTATTTATAAACTGATATGTTTTATTGAATTAATTATACAATCTGTCTCACTTTAGCACAAAAAAGTAATATGGATGACAAAGAATCCATTCACAAAATATGTATACTGAAATTTTATCACTGAAATTGAAACAACAAATACAAATATATAAAACACCAAATCCAGGTACAAATAAATCTTGTTAAGTTTCATAACACTTTTACAAGTTGTAAATTTTATCACTTAAATTGATAGAACAAATATAAATATGTAAAACACCAAATCCATGTACAAATTAATCTTCTTAAGTTTTATAACACTTTTACACATAAGATTAGATGAAATAAGAAAACATGAATTCGTAAAACACTTAATCCTTTATGAAACTCATTTTGTTAACTTCTGTTTCACTTATTTACATTTAAGAAGACTAAATATCAATATAACAAACTAAACAACACAATCCAAGTTGAAACTGTAGAAGTGATTGTTTACATGTGAGGTTATAGGAATGAACTATCGATAAATGTAAACTAGAAGTGAAGCGTAAGGATCGAACTGGTCGGTGTAGCGCGGGTCAACCTAGTTTGGTGGTGTCGCCGATCCGGACCGTTACCAAATAGAAATATAGAGAAATTATAAAATCTAATCGAATGAAGTCCAGCCGGAAAAACTTCCTGAATTTCTCCCCGTCGTTCTGGAGGTGCAGCTCAATCAACGAAGAGAGAAAACCTTTTTCTCTTCTTCGGGAAAACATAGGGTCAATTGATCTGTTCATAACATGGAACTCCTCTTCCTCCATTAACAATCACAACACCAGTTTTCTTCTCAATATACTCCGCTGAAGCCAGACTACGAAATGATGAACTTCCAGCCGCAGCGTCTGGAAGCTGCATGTGGAACCATCCTGAACGCAGCAGCTGCAGCTAGCTGATAGCGAAACCCCACCTTAACATAGCTAAAGCGTATCAAATTATGCGTGATGCCCTCGTGTTCCCTAAAACGTATCACTTTTTACTATGCCACGGGTAAAACATGTCCCATCTCAAAAAAAAAATAAAAATAAAATAAATAAAAGAGGTTTGAAGAATGTATCAAGCGATAAATATAAACGAGAGGTGGGACGCAATATAGTGTTGGCAGTAACTCAGCGGTAGAGCGGACAGGCGAGCAGCTTAGAGTTGATATACACTGACAATGCCAACCCCGAGATTACTTACTTACTCGCCGAGCTTTTTCTAGCAGCTCTGGTGTGAGCGACGAATCCGGCTTTTTCTTTTACTTTATGTTCGGTGTAGCGAATTGTCAGCAATTTGTTTCAGGCGCTAGCGAACAAAACATATCCTACTTTGCATACCAAAAGCTCACGAGCAGTACACCCGTGGCAACGAAAAAAAAATAACCTCGTGATATTTTATTCAGCTTTGTCAGGATAACATATTAACTTGTATTATATATATTTACTAGAAACTCGATGCACCGACGAGGTTGTGACCAAGATAGGCTTAGTTAATCAAGAATTCCCAAAAGATAAGGGAAAACATTAAAAATAAATAAATTAATAACGCATGAAGTCTTATTACATTTATCTATTCAATAATTTATTATGTATGCAATAGTCTATACTGTTATATAAAACGACAAGCCATTTCTCGTTTGTGATTACTAGAGACCGGATTTCCGTGCATTTGCACAATCTTTTCACATTTCATTTTTTTTTTTTTTTTTTTTTTTTTTTTAAATAACAATTTATTGAAATTTATACATCAAGTACATGTGCTGTTAACTATTACAATAACGTGACAAAACTTGAAAAGAACTACTCATCACTAGCACTTTAATAAAAATTCTTCACTAGAAGGTCTCTGGGCCATCTTCTTTTCAGACGCCTCGGTGGATTATCAGGAATGGTGTGGGAAGCAAGTTCAGAAATTAGGGGATTTGAGTGGTTATGGAGCTAACTATAAAAGGATTGGTATCTGGTTTGAGCTAAATCTGCAACATATGGAAAATTAAGATCTTTATGGATAAGTTTATTGGTGATAAAGTGAGGTTTTTCGAAGGATTTTGGATTGTAAGGATTGGATACTAGATGAATTGGATGGTTTAGTGGAGCCCAAAAGCTCAACTCCGTAAGTCCAAATAGGTCTAATCACAGTCATGTATATTAGTCTTTTATAATTAATTGGGATCTTTGGACGTTTGTCTAGTAAATGATGAAGTAGTTTGTAACGACGAACAGCTTCTTGTCGTTTTAGTCTTGTATGTGGATTCCAAGTTGAGTCCTAGGTAGTGGATCTGTTCAACAGGGATCAGTGGAATATCATTAAAGAATACTGTAGGTCAAGAAGTCGTGGGTTTACGACGAAGGGTAAAGGTTATTTGGTGAGTTTTTTTTTTGGATTTATTTTGATCCTCCATTTTTGACACCATTCTTGAAGGGTTAGGATATGGAATTGGAGTGTTTGGGAGGCAATGAAGGGATCATTGTTTACTGATAATAAACATGTGTCATCAGCGTTAGTGGTGAGGTCAGTGGTAGGATGATTTGGGATGTCAGCTGTATACGCCGTGTATAGGATGGGGCCTAGGATACTACCTTGAGGAAAACCGGCAGATTGGGTAAAGAGGGAAGAATAGGAATTTCTATGGTTTACTTTGAAAGTTCTATCATTGAGATAGGAACGGATAATTAGGAAATATGTTGAAGGAAGGAATTTGCGGAGCTACAAACTGTATTTTTCGATATTATTGTACTTAGAAGAGCGGGAGCAGTTAAGAGATCGACTCTTCTTATAATAAATAAAACCTACCAGGACTGACCGTTTAGGTGCTATATTCGTTTGAATGAAAAAAGTCATGTTTGAAATTCCTATTTTCTGTCAGCTTTATTCATTTCGAATAATCATTGATTGTTAATTTTATTTAATTGTTAATTTAAGTAATTTAGTCCTTTTAATCCTAAAATGTAAATTGTGCAAAACACCAGATTATAGATAGTTTTCCTCAAGCAGGGAGAAACTGAGTTTTTTTCTTTGCATATTATGAGATGAGATGGTATTTAGTATCTAGAAGGCTTCAGGTAGCCAACATAATGCACTAAAATACCTAAATATTACTAATTTAATTTAGTTATTTCGAAAGCTTGTGACAGAATTTTTTTTTTTTTTTTTTTTTTTTTTTTTTTTTTTTTTTTTTTTTTTTTTTTTTTTTTTTTTTTTTTTTTTTTTTTTTGTTTTTTTTTTTTTTTTTTTTTTTTTTTAATGTTTCTCGGACTGATCATGAATGATTTAACAGTTACAAGCAGCACGAGATTTTTATTTTTTATTATTCACTACACATTTTCCGAGCCAAACCCCAGTGATGTATGTTTTCCTCCTTAATACGTACGAAAATTGCTGGCGGAGGAAATGTTAATCTTGAAAGGAATTAATGAAATGCAAATAATATTCTTTGTTCATTGCAAAGCAAACTTGGAGGATGGGGGAGCTGAAGTAAAAAGGAATGGCGGAGTACAGTATGCTAATTAGGACGTAAAAAAAATAGTAGTATTTCGTAAACATTTTTTTTTTAAATAAATTAATGTACATAATCTATTTTTTTAGGAAATTGAAGAAAAAAAACAAAAAAAACACTGTAAGTAAATTTTTCTTTCTTATGCAAAATAGTAAGAAACAAATTACCCGAAAATCAGCAATAATGGTTTCTAAGATTGCTAATCAATCTACCAGTGATGTGTCTATGACTCTGACGATTAAATGACGAATAACATACATACAGCACTCTGGTCAGGGGCAACTTTTTTAGTGTAACGTTTTTTCACACTCAAAAATATGACATCTCGCTTAGTGTTGCTCATTTTGCTCAGATCGAAAATTTGATGAGATCAAACTTGTCAGAAATTTAATCTATTATATATTTGTCAAATACCACTCACTCATTTAACACGAAATCTCAAAAAACACCGAACGGATTGGAATGAAATTTCGTATGTGGCTTGCTCTAGGGCCGTAGGTGCTCGCTAAGAAAGGATTTTTTTTAATTCGGTCTGGATCGCGTGTAATTCGCGAAAAACGCGATTTCTCACGCATAGAAAATTCTTTGAATTAACATTACGGATCTTAATGAAACTTAGTACGTTGCTTCTTATTAAATGTTAGATGAACGACAACAATTATTTTCTAAGTAGTTTGCCCTGTATCGGTACTACTAAGGGGTAAAATAAAAGTACTCATAAAATTTTATTGGGTAAATAATTAAATAATTAAATAAATAAACTAAATTAAAAAATAGGTTAGATTCCTAAACCGCACACTTTGACTACAAATTAAGTTCTTTATTGTAGTAAACAAACAAAAATACGATTCTGGCATGTGGAAAGCTTATTATATGGTACTTTCTGTAAACTCATGTTGGCTGCAGAGTGTACCCTTACAAGTTTGAGTTTCGGGACTATTAGCCTGCTGTGAAAAGGAAGTAGAGGAGGTTAAAATACTTATGTTCTCTGGTGATGACACGGAAGGCCACTTGGATGTACCCACCAACCTTGCTTCACCAGTAGCTTCTTCCCCAACTGCTCTTCCTTTAGCTCGATAAGATAAAGATAATTGTTCTGTACCTGGTCCTTCTAAAATCGGCATTTTTCAACCAGGCCCAAGTTGTATTTCTCAAATCTATCTACTAAATATATTTGTCAAATACCACTCACTCATTCAACACGAAATCTCAGAAAACACCGAGCAGATAGGAATGAAATTTAGTATACAGCTTCCTATAGGGCTGTTTGTGCTCGCTAAGAAAGGAATTAAAAAAAATCAGCCTGGATTGCGGCTAATTCGTGAAAAAGCGATTTCTAACGCATTGGAAATTCTTTGAAATAACAATACGGATCGTAATGAAACTTAATACATTATTTCTTATTAAATGTTAGATGCACAATAACAATTATGTTCTAAGTAGTTTGTCCTGAATCGGTATTACAAAGGGGTAAACAGTACTAATACAATTTTTAGTGGGTGAATAATAGTAGATTTATTGTCGTATGGTTTATGGTGATAAGCTAAGTTAAAAAATAGGTTAGATGCTTAATCCGCAAACTTTTACCACAAATTAAGTTCCTTATATTAGTAAACAAACAAAAATACGTTACTGGTATGTCGAAACCTTATTATATGGTACCTTCTGTGAACTCATGGTGGCTGCAGAGGTGTACCCTTACAAGTTTGAGTTATTCCGTGACGAGAAACTATTGGCCTGCTATGGAGAGGAAGTTGAGGGGGTTAAAAGACTTAAGACAGACTCGTATGTTCTCTGGTGGTGACATGGAAGGCCAGTTGGATCAACTTATTCCTTACGAGCTCCGTCCCTAACTGCTCTTCCTTCAGCTTTCCGGTCACAAGATAATTGTTCTGAACATGGCCCTTCCCAAATCGGCTTTTCTCAAACAGGCTCATGTTGTATTCCTCGAATCTGAACAAATTGTACCTAGCCTTTATGAATTTAATTCCTTGAACCAACAATCTACCTTTGTTCTCAGTTCAGATGAGAATAACGCAGGAAATTATTCAAAGATTTAGTTCACAACAAACAATTAAGGAAATCGGCTGCAAAAAGATAGTCAAGCACATGTAGAGGTTAACCGGGAAGTTGTTAAAAAATACAAGAAAAATTATCCTGGAAAAACAGCAGAAAAGCGGTTAACAAACAAAAAGAGAACCAACCCGAAGTTAAAAGAAATGTTGTACACGCCTATACTGAGGATCACCTAAATATACATAGAGGGGCTGTAGTATATATAAGTATAACAAAACCCATCCTGAAATCCATAGAAATTCTTTTAAAAAAATACTCAGAATATAATCCTCATGTTAAACGTGTAGCTGTAACAAAACATGATGAAAGACGTTAAATGGGAATGTTGCAGTCATGGACAGTGGAGAAGCATTCAGGTTACAAGTATTACACAAAAACTGAATATCCAAAAGATAAAACAGTCGATATTGGACGACGGTCAACTTGCAATGGATGTTATGATGCAAAATGGAAGGAAGAGAGCCCTGTCATGTGCTACAGTAACGGAAAAGTCCAACTTCCTCCATTTCAAGAATATGCTGAACTCTTGCACAACCTCCTTACTTATGAACATCCTGAGGTTAAGGATTTTCTAAATAATAATTGGAAATAGAACGGTTGTTTCCAAATGACGTCGTTTGGAGCAAAAGAGATAAAAGAGGGACATTTCATGCCAACATTTAAGTTGCAAGGACATGTACACCACAGAATAGGGAGTTTGATGCCTCGAACAAAGCAGCCGTCTTTTGTTCGGATAAATTTTTTTGGTGATGACAACCATGAAAGAGACATTTTCTGTGGTTACTTTCAGAATGTGAAGCATGCATTGGGAGACCAACTCGAGAAAATTGTTCATGAACATAACAAGTACATTAAGGACTCCAGAGCTTCTTTGAGTCTGCTTCTAAAGATCTACAAGATTTCCAGGTAGTTATCAGTGCTGACAAAAAGCCTTCAAATGCTCACTGAGGACGTTACAATACTCTTACCTCTAACGAAGGTAAGAATGCCTTCTTGATTGTTGGCCAGGTGTTATAAAAGCGAGACATTATTCTCAACTGATAAGAATTAGTGAGTTCTATCGAGCGTATGATTCTTTTCAGTATGATCTGCCATGGAGAAGATGGGTACAGGATTAACATCCCTCTGCGTGACCCAAACACAAATACACCACTTAAGAAAACTGTCTGATAAATGATAAATTTGATAGTAAATTTAATTAGCTTTTATGTTTATTTAAAACATATTTTTCTAGAGCCAACAGTTTTCGAGATATTATCGAAAATGGAACTTCTCCCCTCCCCCCACCGTTAGCTAAACCCCTAGCGGCAGGGACTTTAAGTATGTTTATCTTTTAACTATTCCTAACGAAGCTGTGAAGTCAAAAATTATCGCATATTCCATGCACTCTACAATATGTTTATTGACTGGACTATTAGTAAATTATACATAGACAGGCGTATCCATGCCCTACTGTTTTTCTTATTAAGGGAGGAATTGATTTTTTGTTTTTTGTTTTTAGAACTGATCAATGTTTTGGTTTAGTCTGTACATTTGAAATTAGTCTATAAATAAAAATTTTTTAAAATTAAAATGGCAAATAACCCATCTTAAATATCTTTAGACTTACCATTATAATATTATTAAGACTAAAAATAGCTACTTTTTTTTTACAAACGTATGAATAGAAGTGCACTCTGTATCAACAATTGTTGAAACAGATAGCGTTTGTATGATAATGAAATGCCATTATCGATTACAGGAGCATAGCGACAATAGAATCGTGTTTACAACGTGTGGGTTTGAACCTGAAGAAAATTGAAAAGGACATGAATGGGAGATCTACTCCAGTAATCCCCTCAAACAAGACAAAGCTGTTTTACTCAAACAAGAGTTACCGCTGGGGTATTGTTCTTACCCACGCCTCACGTACATATATGTACCTTATACTCCTCTGTGATTTTTATAAAACAGCTTTGATCAATTAAATAAATAACGTTATATATAACTTATTAGCATTTTTTTTTTTTTTTTTTTTTTTTTTTTTTTGTATCTTAAATATTAAACCTTTAACATGGAAAAATCCTACGATACGTTTTCTGGAAACGCGAGGTCGTTACGCACAGTTGAATACTTTGATATTAGGAGAGTAGGAGCAGTTAGGAGCTCAACTCTCCTTATACTAAAAAACATTATCCCTGATTAGGAGGCGAGTTCTAATGAGTGAGCTCCTTTTGACACTGTATCTCCTAATACTAAATAAAACATTTTTACCTGGATTTTACCGTCCTTGATCGATCCATATCGGTTGTTCAAAATTTTGGTTTAAATAAATAAATTCACGTTTGAAATGTCAATTTTTAAGTTTCCTTCGCTGTACACCTAAGACCTTTAATGTTACTCCACTAATCCCTGTTGAACAGATCCGCTACCTAGGACTCCACTTAGACAAACGTCTTACTTGGAATCCACATACAAGACTAAAACGACAAGAAACAACTCGTCGTTACAGACTACTTTAACATTTACTGGACAAACGTTCAAAGCTCCCAATTAATTATAAAAGACTCATTTACATGACAGTGATTAGACTAATATGAACTTACGGAGTTGAGCTTTCGGGCTCTACTAAACCATCCAATTCATCCCGTATCCAATCCTTACAATCCAAAATCCTTTGAAAAATTCTTAATGCTCCTTACTTTGGTAATGCTCAAGTTTTACCATGTTATTGTTAGCGTTTTTAACACATATACTTAATGTATATTTGTACAGTTGTAAATTTCAACAAATTGTAAATAAAAAAAAAAACATTTACAAGGCAAATGTTTAAACCTTCCGATTAATTAAACAAGAGACTCATTTACATGACAGTAATTAGATCTATAGGGATATACGCAGTTGAGCTTTGGGGCTCCCCTAAACCATCCTATACTTACAATCCAAACTTCTTCGAAAAATCCTCAATGCTCCTTACTTTTTCACCAATAAACTTATTCATAAAGATCTTAATGTTCCATATGTTGCTGATTTAGCCCAAACCAGATACCAATCCTTTCATAGTAAGCTCCATAACCACTCAAATCCACTAGTTTCTCAACTTGCTTCCCTCTCAATTCCCGATAATCCTCCGAGGCGTCTGAAAAAAGAAGATGGCCTAGAGATCTTCTTGTGTAGATTTTTATTCAAATACTACTGATGAGTAGTTCTTTTCAAGTGTTGCCATGTTATTGTAAGCGTTTTGAACACATTTACTTAATGTATATTGTACAGTTGTAAATTTCAATAAATTGTAAATAAAAAAAAAATTACTATATTATAAAATAGGACAACAATGCTATAAGGACACTGTTTTACAGATCTGCCAGGATCTGACGATTTTTTGAGGCCGAAGGACATCCTTGGCCACTCTCTCCTTCCACAATCAGATATTAGTTTTTCAACGCTAACGACCCCTTCCCGTTTACTCTTTTTGCTAAAAAGGTACGTAGAAGAGTGGCGGTGGGGGTTCGGGGCGGGATTAAGAGATGGCTCCTGCTATAAGGACACTGTTTTACAGATCTGCCAGGATCTGACGGTTTTTTGAGGCCGAAGGATATCCTTGGCCACTCTCTCCATCCACCATTAGAATTAGCTTTTTCGTCCTTAAGGATAATATGTTTTTAACAGTTTTCTAAGTTATCCGATTTTTATATTCCCGACAACACAAAGAGAATACTAAAAAGGAGCTGGATGGAGACCTCCTTGACTAAAATAATAAAATAAAATAAAGACTGGAGGTGCCGCTGGGCTGCTCCCTCTCATGCCTTTCAAGCCATTTAAATTCGTACAGGAAATTCACTGGTGATCAAATTTTATTTGACAGGTGTGAATAAATATATAAAGTCAAAAAAAAAAAAAAAAAAAAAAAAAATTAAGTGTAATCGATAAAAATCTTGTATTGAAGTATGCAAATAATAAGCATTATTATAATAAGCAGTTCTGGTTAAAATTGCACTGATTAGGTGTTCGAAGATAACGTAAAAGAATAAATAGATAATGGATGGTAATCCAGATGAAAAGAAACTCTTGCGGGTAATGAAATCCATTATCAGTGCTTACAACCAAAGGCCCAGAAATCATATTTTTAAACACAATACCAAAAACCAAAGCATCGACGTTTTGATTTGGTAATAATTTTCATGAGGTTGGTTTTAATTTATAACCATAAAAGTATACCACACTTTGATAAACCTCGTTACTGCCACTCAACATTGTACAATTAAATTTTTACAAATATTAAAAATTTTACTATTGCTGAACCTACCAAGAAGTAGGTTAGGTCCGAGTTCGAGTCCGACTTAAGGCAGAAAAATAATTTTCTTTTATTTCAGCCGTGAATCGATTTCGAGGTCGGGAGACCCTCCTGGGGCACTCCCAGACTCTACAAAATGGGTACCCTTAATTGGGGAAAACCTGGCGGTTAGGCGTGATTTAGACCAAATCTCTTCGTTTCACAACCGTTGGGCTAGTAGTACATACTTACCTAAGTAATGAACCCAAGACCCATCATGGGTTGTGAGTGATACAGTTTTTGTTTTTTTTTTAACCTTCCCTATGGACTTTGAAACTGGTGTAGTTAAAATTTTGTAAGATTAGTTCAGTATTTTTATGATTGTAAACTCTATTGCAGAATGGCCCTAACTACATTGGTCAATTTTTGAACTGAGAATCCGATAGTTTTTTTTTTTTTTTTTTTTTTTTTTTTTTTGCATCATTTTTCGATTGGTTAAAATTACCTATCTTCTATACTTAAAAAAGCAGGCGAAGCCGTGACGGGGGATGTTATATTCAAATATTTCGTTATCCTAATCGGAAGCCCATAACACCAACCCACTTCTTCCTGTTTTCTAGATATTTTAATATACTCGTATTTGTTTTAATATATTTATTTTTATATATTTGGAACTGTATTGAGTAAAAAAAAAATCGAAAATGATTAAAATTGCTTCTAAAACAACAGTCTATGTCTGAAAATCTCTATTTCAGAAATTCCCTAGCCTTCTTTACTGACTACCTTGGAAATCAAATTGGGAGGCCAGTGGATTTAATAGGATCCCTCCGGAACCAGCTGAATTTCAATATAAAATTCTCGTCCTATTAAGAAAGATTTTTAATAATGAATCCCCTAGTCTGTTGTTTGAGAGAAAAGCAGAAATGAAGTAATAGAAAAACCATGATGTCCGAAGATGAAGTTGTAAAAGATGCACTCAGCTATGGAATATTCAAATAGCAATCTAGCTCAGCTGTCTTCCAAACAACTGACTATTTTGGATTGGATCTTTTTTTTTTTTTTTTTTTTTTTTTTTTTTTTTTTTTTTTTTTTTTTTTTTTTTTTTTTTTTTTTTTTTTTTTTTTTTTTTTTTTTTTTTTTTCAACTTATTCATTGGTATACAACTGTGAACAAAATAAAGAACAAGTAAAAATGTGGTAAAATGATTACAGTAACTTGACAATAACTCTTGAAGTAATTATTTGATTGTACATAAGATGGTCTCTTGGCCAACTTCTTTTCAGACGACCAGGTTATCTAGAACCTAATTGAGAGACTAGTGGATTCCAGTAATTATACAGTTTACTATTAAAGTATTGGTATTTAGTTTGGGCTGAATCAGAAACATATGGAACATTAAGATCTTTATGGATAAGTTTCTTTGCGATATTATAGAGTACATTAAGGGTTTTGTATTGTGAGGATTGGACACGAAAATAATTGGAGCACAAAAGCTTAACTTGTAAACTTGATGAAATCTTCTCTGCTCTCAAATCAATTCTGTACAAATCATTAGTTAGGCCCGTAGTTTGTTACGTTCATCGAACTAGGATACTCAAAAAGCTCTTCTAGTTTTCGAGAGGAAAATAATGAGGCGGAATATATGGTCCAATCTGCGAACAAGGCACTCTAAGATTGTGAACTAATTAACAGCGAACGAACGGAAGAGCGAACTGAAGATAAATAAAGAGCGCTGGATCGCTGAGTCTAACTCAGTTGATGTTGGTTGAATCCAAACTTTGCCGTCATCCTACTTGTCAGAAATTTAATGAAATATATTTTTTGTTATATAACATTTGTGTCTAGGACCTTCCTTTTAGGAGCTATATTGGTTTGAATGAAAAAATCTAGAAAATTTATTGAAATTTACAACTGTACAAAATATATACATCAAGTAGTGATATTGAACACAATGGCATGTAAATAACTTGTGAAGAACTATTCACTAGTAGCACTTCAATAAATTATAAACTATAAGGTCACTAGGCCATCTTCTTTTCAGACGCCTCGGAGGATTATCAGGGATGGAGTGCGAAGCAAGTTGTGAGACTAATGGATTGGAGTGGTTATGGAGCTATGGAAGGGTAGGTCTCTGGTTTGGGCTAAATCAGCAATATATGGGACAATAAGATCTTTATGGACACGTTTATTGTTGACAAAGTCAGGAGCATTGAGAATTTTTCAAAGGATTTGGATTGTAAGGATTGGATACGAGATGAATTGGATGGTTTAGTGGAGCCCCAAAGCTATCCGTACGTCCAGATAGGTCTAATCACAGCCATGTATATTAGTCTTTTGTAATTAATTGGGAGCTTTGAACGTTTATCTAGTAAACGTTGAAGTAGTAGAAAACGACAAACAGTTCATGTCGTTTTAGTCTTGTATGTGGATTCCAAGTTAAACGTTTGTCCAAGTTGAGTCCTAGGTAGCGGATCTGTTCAACTGGGACTAGTGGAACTAAAAAAATTAAAAATCAAATTAATGTTTACTAAGGTTCTTGAGGTTCAGTCAATAAATAAAACTAACTAAAAAACACCATTTTGGCGACTTTCGAGGCTATATTATTCTCATAATCATGCACTACAGTGAAAAAAACAGGTTACAATAAAATTATATACGTTATACAAGTTATTTTGAAACATGAAGTTAGCTACACTATAAGTATATAACAACATGTGTAAGAATAATAAAAATATATATAATTACAGAGTATAGAGGAGTATGAAACTACTTACAATGTTACAAGTGGATATGGAATCGACTAACTAAATTCTAACACATGTTGTTATATACTTATATTGTAACTAACTTTATGTTTCCAAATGACTTGTATAACTTATATAATTTTATGGAAACGTGTAAATAAATTTTATTTATTGATTGAACCTCAAGAACCTTACTAAACATTTAATCCAAGTTGAGTCCTACGGTCCAGTTGAGTCCTAGGATCTGTTCAACAGGAGTGAAATGCCATTAAGGATATTGTAGGACAGGAGGTAGTAGGATTACGACGAAGGGTAAAGGTTATTTGGTGAGATTTATTTTGATTCTCCATTTTTGGCACCATTCTTGAAGGGTTAGGATATGGGATTGGAGTGTTTGGGAGGCAATGAAGGGTTCATTGTTTACTGATAGCACACATGTGTCATCAGCGTAAGTGGTGAGGACAAATGAAAAAGTCGCCTTTAAAATCCTTATTTTTAAGTGAAGGCGCTTTTTTCACGTGATCTGTTGGTCTTGCTCGGATCGAAAATTTGCTGAAAGTTGACATCGGAAATTAAATTGAAAATATTTTTGTTCTATAACATGAGTCACTAAGACCTTTAGGAGCTATATTGCCTGAATGAAAAAAGTCACGTTCTTCTCAACTATGTTTATTTCGAATATAGCCCAGTCAATGAGTGCTGAAATGAGGGGTGTAGAGTCCATGGAATTCACAGCTTTGTTAGGAATAGTTAGAAGGTAAACCTATTAAAAGTCCCCGCCCTAGGGGGGTGAGCTAAAGGTGTGGGGAGAGGGGAGAAGGTCCCAATTTTGTTCGATTATATCTCGAAAACGGTGGACTCTAAAAAAATATATAGCAGATCAAAATTAAAGCTCATTAAATTTCCTATAAAATTAATTATATACGTATTCGTAGAAGTTCCAACGGTTTTCGAGACATACGTTATTAAAAATCGACAACTTTAGAAAATAAAAAAATGTTTACCTCACTTTTTGTTAAACATTTTCTTCAAATACCAGAAATGTATACATACAGAAATTAAAGTAAATTTAATGTTCTACAATTTTGATTCTGACGTTTTTTCTGAGAAACGATCGTGGAACGTAATAGAAGGAAAAGTTTGACAAAAAGTGAGGTGACATTGGTTTTTCCCCGAAAATCACCTTTTTTCAATAACGTATATCTCGTAAACGGTTAGATTTACAACAAATTTATATATAATAAATTTTATAGTGAATTTAATTAGCTTTTATGTTTATTTGAAACATATTTTTTTAGAGTCAACAGTTTCCGAGATATTATGGAAAAACCAAAAAAATGGAACTTCTCCCCCCACCGTTAGCTCACCCCCCGACGGCGGGGGCTTTTAGTATGTTTACCTTCTAACTATTGCTAACGAAGCTATGAATTCAAAAATTATCGCATATTCCATGCACTCTACGATGTGTTTATTGACTGGACTAATAATCAATAATTGTTAATTTAATATAAGTAATTGAAAATCATATAGGTAAACAAAAAAAAAAAACATGAGGGCATAAACAGTCAGCAGGATTTAAACTAACCTGATCTTACTTATTATTAACTTTTCATTAATATTAAACAATTTACATAATGTGATACTCTTTAAAAACAAAATCAATTTAATAAATATTTTTTAAATAAATAAAAATAAAATATTAAGTTATTTAAAAAAAATAATTTAAATAATATTACTTGTAGTCATTTCTTTAAACAATATTCAGCATTGTTAACATTTTATTACACAATGTTTGTTCGGTCAAATCTTACTTCAGAGCTTTAAGAAGGCTGTGCTTCTCCCCTCGGTAATGCCCGAAATGCCACACAGCTTTTTCTTTTTTTATATATATATATATTTTTGTCCGTGGCGATAGTGATAAGTATTTATTATATATATATTTTTTAATAAAATTATAAATTAAAAAATATTTAAATGATGTTTATACCATTCGATAATAACATAAATAAATATATCAGATGTTCAATAAAATAAATGGAAGGGGAGAGGACGAGGAAAAGGTCAAACGTGAACCGACCAATCAGATTATTGCGAATACTCAGCTCCGAAAAAAATTCCAATATCCGACATGAAATTTGGATTTATTTCGAAATAAATTGAAGAATATGTGAATTAGTTTTAATCTCTATTTTAATATCAAACGTTAATAGGAATTATTAATCTTGTGTTGTTATTTTCTATTCTTGATATAGGATTAGTTAGAAGAAAAACAAAGCAAAAAGTATAACTAATACATTTATAGATTTCCAGATTCCTTTCGTCATAATACCCGTCAACTTCTAGTGTCCTCTCTTATTTTCCCTTGCTTTGATTACGGTTGCTTGCTTTTTTTGGGGGGGGGGGCTGTCTGGTGATCTCTAGATGAAGCTGAGGTGACTGATGAACTGTTTCATTAGATTTATCTTCGGAATCCCCAGGCGGTCACACATTACTTGCCGATATTCTGAGCTTTGTTGGCTTTTTCCTAAATTCCGACGGCAATAATTTCTGGGTACTTTCCTATTCCTAAAAATCAAAAAACCTTCCTATTATCTTGATCCATTAACTCTCCACTCTTCTATCCACCTCCTAAACACTAGATCCCAACCTTTTAACCTGTACACCCCCTCACATAAAACCGCCTCCTTTGACAAATCCTTCATCGTTCGTGCTACCTCCTTCTGGAATACCCTAACCACTTCTATTCATAAGCAGCTTCCCTAACTTCCTTTAAAAATTATTTATTTCTGTACCTTTTAGACAATCAATCTTCCGCAAATATGTTAATAATTAAATAAATACTTAGAATTATTTTTTTTCTTTCTTTCTTATATATTTAAATATAGGGATAAATTTCTTGACTGTTACTATTAAATGTTTAGTAAGGTTCTTGAGGTTCAATCAATAAATAAAATTTATTTACACGTTTCCATAAAATTATATAAGTTATAAAAGTCATTTGGAAACATAAAGTTAGTTACAATATAAGTATATAACAACATGTGTTAGAATTTAGTTAGTCGATTCCATATCCACTTGTAACATTGTAAGTAGTTTCATACTCCTCTATATTCTGTAATTATATATATTTTTATTATTCTAATACAAGCTGCTATATACTTATATTGTAGCTAACTTCATGTTTTAAAATAACTTGTATAACGTATATAATTTTATTGTAACCTGTTTTTTCACTGTAGTGCATGATTATGAGAATAATATAGTCTCGAAAAGTCGCCAAAATAGTGTTTTTTAGTTAGTTTTTATTTATTGACTGAACCTCAAGAACCTTAGTAAACATTAATTTAATTTTTAATTTTTTTTGTTCCACTAGTCCCAGTTGAACAGATCCGCTTCCTAGGACTCCACTTGGACAAACGTCTCACTTGGAATCCACATACAAGACTAAAGCGACAAGAAACTGCTCGTCGTTACAGACTACTTCAACATTTACTAGACAAACATTCAAACCTCCCAATTAATTACAAAAGACTTATATACATAACAAGAATTAGACCAATCTGGACATACGGAGTTGAGCTTTGGGGCTCCACTAAACCATCCAATTCATCTCGTATCCAATCCTTACAATCCAAAATCCTTAGAAAAATCCTAAATGCTCCTTACTTCGTCTCAAACAAACTTATCCACAAAGATCTTAATATACCTTACGTTTCTGACTTAGCTCAAACCAGATATCTATCCTTCCTTAGCAAACTCCACAACCATTCAAATCCATTAGTATCACAACTTGCTTCTCATTCCATTCCAGATAATCCTCCGAGGGGTCTGAAAAGAAGATGGCCTCGGGACCTTATAATATAGTACTTCATTATATAGGGCCTTTATTATAAGTGCTACGAATGGGTAGTTGCTTGAAAAACAAGTGACGTGTCATTTTTATCTATTTCATCACATTTACTTGATGTATTATATTTTTATATTGTATATACAGTTGTAAATTTCTATAAATAATTTAAATTAAAATAAAAAAAAAATTTTTACTGCCAAAAATGTATTCCGTAGTTACTAAAGCATTTTATTCGTAAATAATACAGCCAGACTATTGCACTTGTGACTGTGCATTATTATTATTCTTAGGTGACAGTAAAGAAAGAACTGGTAACGCCACATCCCTTGAATGTCTAGACGCGGATGTCTATGTAATGTTATAGCAGTGAAAACTATTAACATTTTCTTGTCATTTAAGTCTTCTATAAAAATGTTAAATATATAGAAAGAATATTTTCTTTATTATCTGTTTGTTACCTATTTAATTTTGTGTTTCATCGTATCGTAAAATAAACAAATCATTCTGCTCCTAGATGCTTGAGGAAAAACTTTTTTTTCCCTGGAAATTGAAATATTAAACAGCTCTTAAAAGTTTACGAAAGAAAATATCTTTTAAAAAGTTAATTTTGAATTCGTGCTCGCTTTAACGGAAGGAGTCGCTTAAATTATTCCACCCTTTGAGAAGGAGTTTATATTCCATTAGGGGCAGCCTATATTCCAAACCGAAATATAAATCTTACAACTGTCGAGTGTATTTTTAACGGCAGGTAGTGTGTCCCTCTTTTCCTTATTAAATGTGGAATACAATTATATGGAGTTATACTTTTATTTATTTTATATTTTTCCTTATTCTTTCAAAAGTTAAGAACAGATGTAATTGGTGCAAAAATAATGTAGGTTTTCAAAATCCTTTTTTTTTTGGTAAGTGCTAGTCAAGTAAACAAAGGTAATATTTCAGTCTAGCTAACGGATTATAAGCAATGGTTATTAATTTTAAATTAATGTTATTAATTGTTTAAAAGAAATGTAGCAAGTCAAAACAAGATTATCGTCAAATTTATTGTTAGGTGTTCCATACTTGGTTAGCCCGGACGCACACTGATCCAGCATTTCACCTGAAGCAAGGGTTGCGAAACAAAATGTTTTGCTGGATACGAGCGCTCTATGTATTTTATAGGAGTCCCGTACACTGATCAAGCAAGCGTTGCGAGGCGTTTCGCAACGCCTTGAAACATTTGAGCAGTTGTTCGACGCACAGTGGGGGCAATGACCAATATTTGCGGGCAAAACCTCTCGCAGTAACTTTCCGTTACTGAATGAGTGGAAAACTAGTCAAAAGCAGTTGACAAGTAAATGTTTGTTGTAAATTTGAACAATGTAAATCCAATCTTTTAAGTATAAAAAAATAATAATACTGAAATTTTTTTATACGTATTTTGTATGACAGACTTGTTTCTCTGTGATGTGGGATTCAGTATAAAATACGATTGGAACTTCCTTGTCTAAGAGAGAAAAGAGAGAGGGAGAGAGAGAATAAGAGAGAAGTATGTTGAAAGAATAAAAAAATTGAAACTAACATTTTATATTATAAAATTTACAATAATGTTTACACTAAAAATTTAAGAACAATTTTTTTTTTTTGTAAAATTAAACACATATAATATTGGACGAAAACGAAATTTAAAATATAAAACAATTGTATGGAACTGATTGTAGGTGGCGCTGCAGTCAAAGTCTTAATTGTCTTCAAACAGCTGTTTTCTTTGTGAATTTTGAAAATGTCCTATGATTTTGTGCCCACAAGAGTCATTAATAAGTATAGTGTGAAATATATGTAGAATCTTAGAGTCAAGTACAGTTATCTGTGCTTATGTTTGTTTTTCACAGAAAAAGGTCCTGGCTGTATTGCCATCGTTTGATCTTCCAAATCCTGGCTTAGTTTTGTCAACAATAATTCCAAGTTTCTGATGATGATGATGATCTTAAAATTTTGTTTTCGTTTTTTTTTTTTTTTTTTTTCTTGGATAATTATATCTCGAAGAGAAGAAAGGTAATGATAGACCTTCTGTTGTTGATCACGACCTTATAAGAAGAAAATTCTCGCTAAAATATCCGGAATATTGAAGTCAGAGATGGACAAATCACATAAGATTGCTGCATTACTCGTTATCAAAATGTTTGACTACTGAGTACAATATTGAAATTCGAAACATTTCAAAGTGAGCAAAAGTATCTTGTAAAAACAAAACTTTAAGTATAAGTACAAGGGTTCCCTACACAAACTAGTTAAAGTAAATTTAGAACTTTAAGTACATTTCATTTTTTTTTAATAGAATCTTTTTTTATTTTAAACAAAGAAAACAATTTTCACTTATTTACTCAATGTGGTTTTAATTAACAGTAATCGAATTGAAAAGATTTAATTAAAAAGTTACTGATATTTCCCATTACGTAATGTTCAATTACAAGTGGTAATTAATCACAAGTTTATTCATAATTTTAGTGTTTGATGTAATCGATTGCACAGTACTCATAATTGTTGTGTACGTGTATACTTGATTATATTTTGTACTCGGTAATCGTGTACTTTTGAACTCAAAATTTAATAATAAACACCTTCACAACTCTTATTGAAGTTTGTGTTGACCACTCAATATTATAAACCACAAAAAATATAATAATTTTTTTTTTCTTCCATTTAAAAGCCTTTACCTACTATTTTTGCACGAACTAATATAATAGGACATACACAATTATCAATAGGAATAAATTACTGTCTTCAATTTTATTGATCGCACCTCCAAGGGTACACCCAATTTTATCATCAGTGTCAAGCTCTATATAACAGTTTACCTTTGTAACCTCTCATGTAGAATGGTATCGCCACCTTTCGGTAAATTTTCGAACTTCACCGTTATCCACGTATTATCTTTTTTTTTAATAACGAATTAGTGGGAAATCTATAGATTTTATTATTGATAAACCAACCCTGGAACTATGAAGACGATGTAGTTAATATTTAGTACAGATTGGTTCAGTAGTTTTCACGGTTAGTGATCACAAACGAACAATGGCTTGTTCTTTTATATAATAACTAGCATACTCTGTCGCGTTTTCGCGACTTAACTTAGATTATTTAATTATTAATCCAATAACAGATTAAACTAATGATTGAATTTCGTTGATCGATATAAATCAAGTATTTAAGTATGGACTTACCATTATTTCCTCAATGATATTTTAACGCATGGCAGTACTTTTAACCTGGATAAAATTGCATTGATTAGGTGTTTGTCTAAAAGCATAATTAGACATCCAATTTGGTGGAAATAATTTTATCGATCCATCTGGTTGGATTTTAATTTCTAACTATAAAAGTATATGACAGTTTGGCAAACCTCGTTTCACTCAAAACTATACATTTTAATTGTTATTATTGTTAAATGTATTATTAAAAACCTTCCTAGAACCATGAGGTAGTTATAATTTGGTACAGTTAGGTTTAATAGTTTTACCATTACAAACTCTGTTGCAAAATGGCCTCATGTCGGTCCATTTTTAAAATTCACTGACATCTACATGTCGGAATATATTTATATATTTTTTAATAACAATTTAATTGATATTAAGTAAATTTTATCGCAAATTTTCTGGCTCTATATACCACTGCACCTTTGCAACCTCTCTCGAATGGTGCCACCTATCTGTCGATTATCAAACTTGACTGCGCACCACATACTTATCGCTTTTTTTTATTGCGATATATTCGAAAATCTTTAAAATTAACTATTGCTAAACCTACTTTGAACTATAAAGATGATGTGGTAACAATTTGGTAGAGATTGGTTCAGTAGTTTTCGCGGTTAGTGATCACAAACAAACAATGGCTTGTCCTTTTATATAATAACTAGCATACTCTGTCGCTTTTTCGCGAGATTTAACTTAGATTATTTAATTATTAATTCAATAACAGATTAAACTAATGAGTGAATTTCATTTGTTTATCGATATGAATCTAGTATTTAAGTATGGACTTACCATTATTTGGTAATATACATATGGCAGTTCTTTTAACCTGGATACAATTGCATTGATTAGGTGTTTGAAGGGTGCGTAAAAGCATAATTAGACATCCAATTCGGTGGAAATAATTTTATCGATCCATCTGGTTGGATTTTAATTTCACTTGAGGTACGCATGATGATATAGAAGGATCAATCCTAATTGTATTTTAATTTCTAACTATAAAAGTAAATGACAGTTTGGCATACCTCGTTTCACTCAAGACTATACATTTTAATTGTTATTATTGTTAAATGTATTATTATAAACCTTCCTAGAACCATGAGGTAGTTATAATTTGGTACAGTTAGGTTTAATAGTTTTACCATTACAAACTCTGTTGCAAATGGCCTCATGTCGGTCCATTTTTAAAATTCACTGACATCTACATGTCGGAATATATTTATATATTTTTTAATAACAATTTAATTGATATTAAGTAAATTTTATCGCAAATTTCTGGCTCTATATACCACTGCACCTTTGCAACCTCTCTCGAATGGTGCCACCTATCTGTCGATTATCAAACTTGACTGCGCACCACATACTTATCGCTTTTTTTTATTGCGATATATTCGAAAATCTTTAAAATTAACTATTGCTAAACCTACTTTGAACTATAAAGATGATGTGGTAACAATTTGGTATAGATTGGTTCATTAGTCTTCTTGGTTAGTGATCACAAACGAAAAATGGCTTGTCCTTTTATATAATAGTATAAATATAGGGTAATGGCTATCATAATTCTGCCTGATAATCATATTCACCATGATCACATATTTTCTTACCACTTTACAACCCAATGAAGGCATTTCCCGCTGCTGCAATGTTCAATTTAGCAGTAGTACAGTTGTAGTAGTAGGGGTACAATGGTAGGTAGGTAGTAGGGGGGTACAATTTTCCGAAATACCCAGCTCTCCCCCCTCCACTCCCCTCCCCCCAACACAGAGGTAATGGACGTTGTACAGCCTTCGATTCGCCGAACAATAGAACACCCACATTTTCCGGATAGCGATCATATGAGCATTGTCATCTCTCAATAAGGCCACTCTCTCGTAAACTGGATCATTCTTCATAAACTCCATGTTCAATCCTCTATGGATAATAATTATTAACGATTTAAGATATCCAATGTTTATAATTATATTTATGAGATTTTCTAATCCTAAACTTCAGAAGACCTAAGCAACACTTTGTAATAAACATTTTAATAATAGTCCAGTCAATAAGTGCTGAAATGAGGGGTGGAGAGTGCACGAAATATGCGATTATTTTTGACTAATTAACTTCGTTAGAAGTAGTTAAAAGGTAAACATACTAAAAGTCTCCGCCCTTGGGGGTGAGCTGACGGTGGGGAGGGAGGGGAGAAAGTTCCATTTTTGGGTTTTTTGATTATATCTCGAAATAGTTGACTCTAGAAAAATAGTTTTATAATATAAACTAAAGCTAATTAAGTTCCCTATAAAATTGTATATATAAATATTTGTCGAACTTCCAAACGTATTCGAGATATAAATTATTGAAAATCGATCATTTTCGCACAATAATAATTTTTACCCCCACTTTTTTTCCAAACATTTGCCTCTAGTGCCTTCCACGATCGTTTCACGGAAACAATGTCAGAATCAAAGTTGTAGTGTATTAAATTTGCTTTAATTTCATATATGCGTTTTTGGCACTTGAAGCAAATGTTTGACAAAAAGTGAGGTAAACATTTTTATTCGAAAATTATCGATTTTTTTCAACCGTTCAAATTTTGACAAATATGTATTTAAACAATTCTATAGAAAATTTAATTAGCTTTAATATTTATCTGTAGTATATTTTTCTATAGTCCACCATTTTCGAGATATAATAGAAAAACCAAAAAGAGGGAACTTCTCTCTTCCCCCATAGATTTTTACTATGTTTACCTTCTAACTACTCCTAACGAAGCTGGAAAATCAAAATTAAAGGTACAAGAAATAAAATAATATATACAAGAAATAAGATAAAATGTACAAGAAATAGAATATAATAAATAAAATAAGAATTAAAGAAGAAAAGAAAGAGTCATAACTACATTCGTACTCTATATACAATATTCACAAACACTCCGAGGAACACTCTGATCCAAGCCTGCCCCCCAGTTTGAAAGGCAAGCCGGGCTCAGAGAGTTACCTGCGCTGTTCTATCAGATGCATCACTGATATAATCCAGTGGAGGCTGAGAGAGAGCGCTATGGCACAGTCGCACAGGACTTGAGTGGAGAAGCTGGCCATTGCCCGCACTCCAATAATAACTATTTACAATAAATCTTGGGGCCATTGCCGTTTTAATCTGCGAGGCGGATTATAAGGATGCGTGGAACTGGATAGTGAATGAGCATGTGGATTGGGATGGTTGGAAAGGTTTTGATGGAATTTGGAGCATTTAAGGGGTATCAGGTCAATTTTTTTTTCAGTAAGTTAAAAAAATTTTTTTATAGTTTGCCTCAAAATGACTTTTACCTCTGAGCAGACGATTTATAAGATCAACGTTCTAAGCTTCCGTTTAGTTAAACAAAATATATTTTTACATGACAATAATTAGACCTGTTTGGACATTCAGAGTTAAGCTTTGGGACTCCACTAAAACATCTAATTCATCTCGTATCCAATCCTTGCAATCCAAAATATTTAGAAAATTCTCAACGCTCCTTACTGTCACAAGTAAATTTATCCATAAAGATCTTTTAATGTTTCACATGTTAACGATTCAGCCAGAAAAATATACCTACCATATCAAATTCTATAACCTTTCAAATCCACTAGTATCGAATCTGGATTTCCATTCCTCTCAGAGGCGTCTGAAAAGAAAATGGCCTCGGGACCTTTTAGTATATAACTTTCATCGAAGTGCTATTAAAGGTTAGTTGCTTTGCAAGCAATTGGCATACTATTACGATCTTTATCTTCACATTTCTGGATGTATTTTAATTTTATTTTGTATACTGTTGTAAAAAAAAAAAAAAAAAAAAAAAAAAAAAAAAAAAAAAAAAAAAAAAAAAAAAAAAAAAAAAAAAAAAAAAAAAAAAAAAAAAAAAAAAAAATGCCTGAACTTTATTGAATGAACGAATTATTGTATTTTGTAAAAATAATTACAATCACAGGAGGTCTGAATTCGGTATGAATAGTTAAAATAAAAAACAATAAATGGAAACAAACATAAAATCCACGTATCACACATAATATAAAAATAAATAAATATACTAAACATAGTAAGTACAACTTTAAAAAAAGAAAATATTTGGCTGAGTAAAAAAAAAAAAAAATTTTAGACAAACAAAAATTAAACAAAATACTTCGAGATAATTAATCACCGTTTGAATTAAATGCATTGGTTATAAGTAAATAAATAGCTTTTAAATGCTTAATGCTTTTAACGGATAAAAGATTTTCCATGGTCATCTCAGGAGTAGGTTTGGGCAGGAGATACTTGCCTAAATACGTTTGCCTTTGTCTCCTAAATGCCGAACAATCCAGCAAAAAGTGTGTGACTCCATCGCTAACATTTGTGTCACAAAACTCACACAATTGATCACTGTTAAATTGTCTATGCACGCCACCGTACGGCAGTCGGGTATTCCTTTTGCTGGCCATCCTCAGTTAAGCGAGAATCATCTGATTTTCTATATAGGTGTTGAAATGTTGGTACGCTTGAGGTGTGCCAAAGGTTGCGATATTTCTGTAATATAAACTGCGCAAAAATGAATAGGGATATTGCTAATTTTGTGTTTAATTTACTTTGCTTCCCATTTTTGTATTATTTTTATTATAAACTGCATTAATATTCATTAGAAATTATTATGTTTTTTGCTAGAATAAAATACAATTAATGGGTTTAAAAAAATAACAAAAATAAAACGTTTTAGTTGCCTATTTTTTTTATTGAACAGATTAGTTTTTGGAAACAATTAATATCTTGTATAATGTCCTCTGTTAGCCAAAACCTGTGTGCACCTTTTAGGCATACTATTAATAATTTGTCACTGCTTTCTTGAGGAATTTCTCCCCAGAGATGTTGCAATGCTGTACTCAGTTGTTGAAGGTCAATCAGCGGCGGATGATGATTAAAAAGCCTTCTCTGTAACGAGTCCCACATGTGCACAATATAATTGAGGTCTGGAGACGATGGGAGAAGGGGCAGGCGGGAAATTCCCAGGTTTTATAAAACTTAATGAACAACTATTCCTCTATGAGGTCGAGCGTTCTCATCCAGAAATCGAAAATCTCTCCCAATGAGATCCCTAGATGGAGGGAGGTATTCCTCAATAATTTCATGTGCATATCGAGCTGCTGTGAGGTTGGTTCGTCCTCCCGTGTAAATGCCAGCCCAGACCATTACACCACCTCCTCCAAACTGCACTGAAGGCACGATAAACTGGGGCATTGTTCGCATTCCTTGATCTCTGTAGACTCTTCGGCGTCTGCTGTCACTATACAGACAAAAACGCGACTCGTCAGTAAACATCACAGCATTCTAATTTGTGTCCTCTTCTAGTCGCTCGCTACACCACATTCTTCTGAGCTGCTGGTGGCGAGCTGTTGCTGCAGGTCCTCTCAAAGGAGCATATGATGTAAGGCCAACTTCCCACAAACCATTACGAATCGTTTGTGTTTATAAAAGTCTAAACACTTAACAACTTCAACTTCATTAGGATCTGGCGTGCACTATGAAAAGGGTTTCTCCTGGCAGTGATAACAATATTTCTGTCCTCTCTTTCAGATGTAATACGTTGCGATCCACTGGCCGGATATTGACACTCCCAGTCTCACGGAATCGAGCTAATGCCCGGGAGACGACACTACGGGAAACGCCATCCGCCTTTGCAATATCAACTTGTCGGTGTCCTTGATTACACATTCTCACTATAATTTGGCGAACTTCGGGTTCAAGATGATGTCTTTCCATGTTTATTGAAAGTACAACTGGATTAAAATACAAGAAAAGCTGTTTATTTACAAAATGATAAATCTTCATATTTACTATTCTTAAGAAAACTTGTTATAAATAAAAGGATTAACAATTGTTTTGACTTTGGTTCTATTTTCTATTTTGTTATATCCTGCTAATATTGAATATATTGGCTAATTTAATTTAAATGACCGGATAAGGGATAAATAAGGCAAGAATTCATTTTTGCGCAGTTCAGAAAACTTTATTAAGCTGCTTCTAACCATAAGATCTATGAATACCTTCAAGAAGTGGGCTTTGATAACAGAGGGCGCTGATATAGACCCGGCTAGGATGATAAATCGATCCTTAAGTGAAAGATTAGGCACGTTGTTGTAATGCTGCAATATAAAGAAAATGAAAGGGCTTCGGCTAAATTAGCCATTTTGTATAGCCCTTACAACTTTAAAGGCCCTTTCTTCCTCCTAATGGCCGCCTCGATGAACCTTGAGATCTCTTAACAACTTAATTTTACGGTCATTTAATCATTATCAGCTCGGGTGTGCTCGTGATTGGGATCGTTAATAATAGAGGTCGCTGTTGTCGATGTGGGAGGTAGGGGAGGTGGGGAGGGGTGAGTGGGGGGGAGTGAGCTAGTTCTGAAGGGTTAATTGACTTTTGACACTTGGATAATATATATTCAGTTTTATAAAATATGTATTTGTATGAAAAAATTTATTTAAAAAAAAAAACTTTATTTCTCCTTGATCGGTAAAAACATAGATCATGGATATGTCCACCTATCATCCACTGATATAATTTCTAATGCTTCTGATGAAGAAAATTTCATCAAATATTCGATACTAGCAACACCAGCAGGGACTGTATTAAAAAAGATCTAACACTTAAAAAGTGAAAGCATGATGCAACTAGGAGTACGTACGATAGTATAGAAGGTCAAAATAAAAGACTCGGGAGTGAAAATAATACAGGGTGAGTATCTCTTAGTGTAAAAAAACAAAATGGGTGAAACTAGATCAAAAATGTAATGTAAAAATGTAACAAAATGCCGCAGACCTCACCTTTCAATTCCAATCCGTTGCTGAAACAATAAATCGAAGACTTTTTTTTGAGGAAACCAAGTTTTTTTTCCACAAAAGCTGTAATATCTCCATTTTGTTTAAGTATTTTTTTAAATTTTGACCACTTTTTCGGATTAAGCATTAAATTTTCTATAAATGGTGACTATCTGTAACCTTGAATTTTACCAACTTGTTATCTAAAGAACATTATGAGGTTAATCTTCACCTTATTTGAGGAAGTTCAACGCTCACCGTTTTTAAAAAAAAAACTATCCACAAACCGTCAAATCTCACGAAGACTTTAAAATTTAATAAGCTTTCGAGTGGTATGTTAAACTTAATGATTTTGTTTCGATTTCATGGATAAATTTACTTTTGAAACCGAAAAAACATGGTGTTCTCATTTGGCATACAAACCAGTTACTTGTGTAAATAAAACATTATGATAATCCCTTAATAGAAATGCGCATTTTAAACATAATAAACTCTACATTGGATTAAAAAGCAAAGAAAAAAATTATTGTTTAATAGAAAATAAAGGAAAACTGTCAATAAAGCGGATCATATCAGAGGATCATATGTTGTTACATTTATTTATATATTATTACTAGCTGAATGTACCCTGCTCCGCTACGGTCTAATATCATTAGGATTAAGGACAACTTAAAATAGTAAGAGTTAAGCTTAACGTTGATAATTATTATTACTTAAATAAACTTAAAGAATTCCATTGTTAGAATAATTTCAATAAGTAAATTTGACAATTTGCAAAAGTTAATTTTATATTATTTTGATAGCCCTCCAGTGAAGCTTCGAGGCAGCACTACCATCTTACCCAGCTCTGATACCAGACCATCAGCTTTTCATATGGCATACTTTAAATAAATATAGTCTCAACTTCTCAACTTTTTTGATTTTTTTCGAATAAAGTTTAGTCTTTCTGTTTCTATTTATTCTATATATTCTAGGTTCAAGGAATGAAATTCAGAAATGTTATGTACAACTTGTAAAATACAACTTGGGCCTGGTTGAGAAAAGCAGTTTCTGTGACCGGAAAACTGCAGGAAGAGTAGTTGGGGACGAAGCTACTGGTGAAGCAATTACGGTGGGTTGCTCGTAAGGAATATGTACATCGAACTGGCCTTACATGACATCACCAGAGAACACAAGTCTTTTAACCTCCTCTTTAACATAAGTCTCCTCGTCACGAAACAACTCAAACTTGTAAGGGTACACCTCTGCAGCCACCATGAGTTCACAGAAAGTACCATATTGTTAGGTTTCGACATCGATCGTATTTTTGTTTGTTTACAACTATAAGGAACTTTATTTGTGGTCAAAGTGTGCGGCTTAAACATCTAACCTATTTTTTTAACTTAGCTTATCTCCAAATACCATATGACAATTAATCTATTATTATTCACCCAATAAAAATTGTAATCGCATTTTTCGTGAATTAGCAGCGATCCAGGCCGATTTTTTTTTAAATTCCTTTCTTAGCGAGCACCTACGGCCCTAGAGAAAGCCAGATACGAAATTTCATTCCAATCCATTCGATGGTTTTTGAGATTTCGTGTTAAATGAGTGAGTGGTGTTTGACAAATATATAGTGGATTACTTAGGGTTTATTTTATTAGATTTTCAATGTAATGATTAAAATCCAATGATAATGAACATAGAACTCAATTTTGCCGTTAGCTTCTGAATGCAGATTGTGTTGAAAAATACCCCTTTTTGCGGTGAATTTATGGGTAGATAAGTCTGTTTTTAGAGGGGAAGGCATTTCTACCGTTCCATGTGGAGTATCGTTGCTTTATTCATCTTTGCATTGCTGTCCAATAGTCTTGAAAAATATTAGTTTCCCCAATAGATTGAACAGTGAGAATAAAAGCTATACAAACATAAACCAACGATATACATGGATAGGTAGAAATGCCTTCCCCTCTAAAAACATACTTATCTACCCATAAATTCACCGAAAAAAGTGGTATTTTTCAACGCAATCTGCATTCAGAAGCTAACGGCAAAATTGAGTTCTATGTTCATTATCCTTGGATTTTAATCATTGCATTGAAAACCTAATAAAATAAATCCTAAGTAATAATAATAAATTAATAAATGTAATAATAAAAGATCCTCTAATCTGGTGTCTCTTTGACAGTTTTCCTTTATTTTATAGTTAACAATAATTTTTTTTAATATATATGTATATATTTGAGATATCTGTTGGATCTGCTCAGGTGAGTACCAATATATTTGATTTCTTATCTTACAATTTTTAAAACTTCTGTATATATAATCCATGTAACATAATGCTGATGTGTTGAAAATTTTGTATGTTTTAGAACTGAAGATGAATGTTTAGCATTCGAAACTAGTATTCTAATAAAATAATTCCAATAGGAGTGGTCATTAACTCATCAATCCTGACTTATAGTAATTATTGTACTAATCTTATTAAATTAAAATTTCATATTTTCTTTCCAAAGTTATTTCAATCCACAGTAATTAAATTCTCTTTTTTTTTTTTCTTTTTTTTTGGTACATTTGTAAAATGATTTTAGGGCTCGGCATTGATCTGGTTAATTTGTTCCCAAGTCATTAGTATGCAAAGTCGTAGCAGAATTGTTCCTGCCAAATTGGTTTTGAATATTCTGAAACGAATTTTTATCTTTTTTTCCTACCTTCATCATCTGATTGCGATATGCGCTCAGAATAACAGTCATATTTTGATAAATTTTATTAGTAAAAATATAGTATATATTTTATAAAACATGTATGAGCGATATTTTTTTTTATTTTTTTTTTTTTTAATTGGTTAGATTTTGCTATTCAAGTTCATATATGGATTATTTTCATTGTAATATAAATTTATTTTTAAACTGGATTACTTCCTTTTGTCGAAGAAGGCGTAAACTACGAGCCGCTTCTTGTGGTTTTAGTCTTGTATGTGGATTCCAAGTAACATAAGTTGTTTGTCCAGGTGGAGTCCTAGGTAGTGGATCGTTCAACAGGGATCAGTGGAATATTATTAAAGGAAAGGTTATTTGATGGGATTTTTTCAGGGTTTATTTTAATTCTCCATTTTCTACACCATTCTTGAAGGTATGTGAGATGGGATGGGAGTGATTTAGGTGCAATGAAAGGATCATTATTTACTAATAATACACATGTCTCATCAGCGTACGTGGTGAGAACAGTGTTAAGATATATTAGTATGTCAGCTGTATTCAACCGCGTGGAGGTTAGGACCTAGAATGCTAGCTTGAGAAACCCCGGCGAATCAGATAAAGAAGAAAGATAAGAAAATCTTATGATTAACTGTGTATTTACATTGGAATTCTTTATACATATATTCCTAGCGCGTCTTAAAGGTAACTGTTGACATTACGACTTGGCTACTTTTACAAGATGTGAAGAACACCCATATGCATTAGTCAGCATATTCATCTCATTTTAGTTTTTCCCAAGCAGTACAAATTTTTAAATAATGACAGTATTTTCTTTACATTGTTATCTATTATTCGATATGTTATGATAACATTACATTTATGATAGGTTAGAAAGGACTCTTTTTGAAAAAAAAAAATTAATTTCCAAAAAATTAGGGTCGGGTACACGCTATGTAATAATGAGAATGTAATGATGAATTAGAGATAGATGGACAAAGAGCGAGAGATAGATAGATAGAGAGAGAGAGAGAGAGAGAGAGAGAGAGAGAGAGAGAGAGAGAGAGAGAGAGAGAGAGAGAGAGAGAGAGAGAGAGAGAGAGAGAGAGAGAGAGAGAGAGAGAGAGAGAGAGAGAGAGAGAGAGAGAGAGAGAGAGAGAGACAGGGGAGGAAGAGCCTGAGAGTGAGTCAGAGAGAGTGAGTCTGAGAGAGACAGAGAGAGAGCATGATAATAGTGTTAGACTAAAAAAGAGAGAAGTTAATAGAAGAAAAAAAAAGAGAAAGATATAGAAAATTCACATGATACAGAAAACTAATATGGAATTGTTAGGAGAAATTAGAAAAAAATGTATTAGAGAAACATGAGAATGTAATAATGAATTAGAGATAGATGGATAGAGAGAGAGAGAGAGAGAGAGAGAGAGAGAGAGAGAGAGAGAGAGAGAGAGAGAGAGAGAGAGAGAGTGTAAGAGATGGATAGATAGAGATTATGAAGAAAAGATAATGAAAGGTCAATTAAATAAATATTGCACTGGACAGCAGAAAGGCAAGGAAGAGAATGATGACAGTGTAAGTCTAAATAAGAGAAAGGTTACTAGAAAAAAAAAAAGAAACAGTAAGATACAGAAAACGAAAAAGGAATTGTTAGATGAAATGAGAAAAAATGTATTAGAAAAAAAGCAGAATGTAATGATGAAAGAGAGATAAAAGGATACAGAGTGAGAGAGAATGAATAAGAGAGAGAAAGAATTACAGAGATAGAAAGAGATAAATAGATAGAGAGAGAGGGAGAGAGAGAGAGAGAGAGAGTGAGAGAGAGAGAGAGAGAGAGAGAGAGAGAGAGAGAGAGAGAGAGAGAGAGAGAGAGAGAGAGAGAGAGAGAGAGAGAGAGAGCGTGAGAGAGGGGAGTACATACCAAATCATTAGTGTACGTGGTGAGGATGGTGCTAGGATCCCTCTCCTAAAATTAGTCGGGATGTCAGTTACTAATATTTAATAACTAATAACAGCTTTGACTAGTTACATAACTTGCTGCATATTAAATTAAATCGAAACATAAGAAATCGATTTATATTCCAGCTGCCAAATTTGGTTCAGGACCCGAAGGAGGAAATCCCATTGTTCGCTGACCTGTTAATTAAGGTAAATTGGGTAGAAACGGACCCTTCTCTCTTCCTTCTTCTCTGCTGGTTCTCTATCTAACGTTCTGCTTCTATGTATCTTCGTCCATAGACTCAAGTTTATATATATATATATATATATAAATTCTATTTTGTCGACCTTCAGAAATTATTTCAACAATCGGGTAGTAGGTCCTTTGTTTAACAATATATTATTTCAACACTATCTGCTTTATTACTTTTTTTTTTCCTTTATTTACATTTCGAACCCTTGCTCAAATGGGATCCTTTTCAGAATAAAAATTGGCACCACGGAATTCTAGGCAAGTAAGCCCACCGACTCGTCCAGCAAGTACTTGCCAGATTGGACACCAGGGGGCACTCTTATGTACTCTACGTTATGCCCTCCCGCTTCCACAAAAAAAAAAAAAGAAACATAAAAAAACTTTTTATCTAACTTAGCTTACAATTAATGGGTCTAGGATATAGAATTCTATATCTCTGTACAAAGGGGAAAAAGGTGAATAAGAATACGCAATCACCCACAATCATCGGAAATGTTAGAGGGGCTTCGTAAATAACTTTATATCCTTCAGTTCAAGTAGCTAAAGGTTTCTGTTTTTTTTTATTTTTTCTTCTGCTTTTAGCGATCGGGCCGGTTTTTTATGAAGCAAAGCATAATTCAGCAATTTACATTACTTAACTTAGATATTTAATTATAAAATTGGAAATCAATTATACCGAAAAGATGTGCTTATGGATCCATATATACTACCATGTGCTTATATACCCATGCTTATAATTAGGGATCGGATTCGTATGTATTTACATATTTTTTTCTAGGCAATTTACAGACGTTTTTCAACTATAAGTGTTCATACTGACACTTTTTAAGCCCTTTGAACCTACTTTTATTTCACATATTTGGATGTTGTTGCATATTTCCACCTATTTAATCAAAATAAGTACATATTTTCCCCTCTACTGTTTAATTCCTACATCAATGATCTTCCCCATTCAATTCACCATTGTTCCCACCATCTTTATGCCGATGACTTCCAAATTTACTTCTCCTTTCCTTCATCCAAAATGTCAGCTGCGTTTGCCAAAATTCAGGAAGACCTAGCCGAAACCTATGCCTGGGCAAATCTGAACAAATTAACATTAAACGCAGCTAAAACTCAAGCAATGATCACATTCCCTTCTCCATTCAAATGCCAACTTTCCCACATTATTCCTTAATGGTCATCCAATAACTTTCCATTCCTCTGTTAAAAATTTAGGCTTAACCATTGATCAAACCCTCTCCTGGAAATCCCATATTGCACAAATCTCCCGAAGGTCAATCGGTATCCTAAAACTATTTCACCGATCCCGTCAATTCCTTCCCCTACCCACACGCAAACTTCTAGTATCCTGCCTTATCTTTCCCCAATTCGACTATGGTAGCGTGATATATGGCGGGCTCTCGACGGTTCTTGAAGACAGATTAAAACGCATCATGAATTGCTTCATCAGGTTTGTCTTCGGAACATCGAGACGTTCCCATGTTTCGCATCTCTACACTGATTTAATTGGCTTTTCCCCTCCTTCCGCAGAAAGTACTTCCTAGGCTCCTACCTATTCCAAGTTATCAACACCCGTCACCCTCCCTTTATTTACAGTAACCTGAAATTCAAGTCCGCTATCAAATCACTGCATAAAAGATCTCGTCTTTCCGATCTCTATACTCCTTCCCACAGAAGTACTGCATTCCAACGTTCCTTCCTTGTCCGATCCTCTACTCTTTGGAATTCCTCCCCCCCCCCCCCCCTGTATCCGCAATGCTTCTTCCCTTGAAACATTCAAAACACTACTCTTTCACCATCTTCTTTCCCTCCAACCCGACGCTCTCTAATTATAAGGATGTATGTACTATGTATGTAATCGTCTAATTTATTTACTAAGACCGTCAGACATATAACATTAGCCAAAATTATAGTTTGACTATGTTTTGATTTCTTGTAATGCTAATTTTTTAGTTTCTATCTTTTATTTTTCTTTAAGTTTCTGTTTTTTTTTTTTTTCTCTTCTGCAATTTTGTTTACAATATTAACCTCTTTATTTGTACATTTATTTTTCACTCTTCTTTTATTAATAGTTTTTTCTTTTCTTGTTTTTCTCTTTATTTTTTTTTTTTACATATTTGTATTTAATTTTACCTATGTTGTTTTATTTTTAACAGCCTCTCGGCCAGTTATGATCTTACTTTGTATTATTTAATGTTATTCTTAAGGCACTTTGTCCCAGAATAAAGTTTTCTTTCTATTCTATTCTATTCTATTGCAATGGCAGTTTTGCAATTCCCTTGCGCTAAATTGAATTAATCAAATTGAAGATTTAAGAATTTGAATTTTTAATTTAATCCATATTATTTTTACATTATATACCTTCACTTGAGAGCCATATAGTGTGACTTGAAATATAAAAGTGAAAAATAAAAATAAATTAACATATTGAAATGCTTTGCACTTTAAAATCGACTGAATAATTCTGTTTAATAATCCACGACATGAAACGGATTAAATCATTGAATGTAAACAAACCGGAGCGCTTATTGGTAACTAGTTGATTTGCCATATTATGTAGATTATTTTATTCACAAACAATAGTCAATTTACCAAAAAATCAAAAATAGGGTTTTGAGTGGAGTTACTGAGATAGCCCCAGTGTATGCCGGTAGAAGCCTCGCTTCTAATATAATAATAAAAAAGATATTGTAGCGCACAATTAAAAAACACTTAACCCTTTCGAAACATTTTTAACTACAAAATCTAGTACAAAACGTGTGTCAATATTATGAATGAATTATTTAGAAGTAATATGTATCTGTTTTTAAAGCAAAGTTTTTGAAAATATAAAACATTAAACATAATAATAATAAATCAGTAAGTACTTTTTATATGCAATTTATATTAAGTGCTCTTTATATGCTATTTTATTTCCACATATTTTCAAAATTTGGAGGTGGTTGTCAGGAACTGTGAACCACAGTCTGAACACAGCGGAAAAACTACTTGGAAGATATCTATAAATACACAATAGCCAAGATTCAATATTATATCAAAGATGGACCGATTTGGGTGTAAATTAATGAAACCACTGACGTTGAGGGCAGGTATATTGCCAATCCAGTTATTGTAAAATTTGACAGTGGTGTAGATTAAAAGCCACTTCTTTTGAACTCTGAAGTTCTCGAAAAAAGCAACCATTCTTCGATTTACGAATCTTTGATGCCTCGATGCATATCCTATGGCCCAGAGGAGTTTTGAACGAAAAAGTTCTTTTGTTTCTCTCTGATGCTACCCCAAACATGGTCGATGCTGGGCTATCTATTCAGATACTTTATCCTAAGATAATTCATGTGACGTGTATCGCTCATGCCTTGCATCGAGTAGTGAATCTGCCCAATCTTTGTTCAGTGACGTAGATAGGGTGGGATACCATCTGACAGATTTCCGAAATCACCTCTTAACATCGTGTAATCTTTACCTCCAACGAAATAACTTCTTTCAGCAAGGCACCTATAGCATCTCTAGATGTTGAACCATCTTTTAGTCGTTACGATTTCATCCAACGCCCAGATCGTCATCGCTTTACGTTCCAACATTTGAAATCCTATGTGGTTGCAAACAATTTCGAAGAGTGAAGTTTTCAAAATAAAAAAATTAACACATCTTTTATTATTATAAATTGTAAATATGTTCTTTTGCCGTATTAATCATTATAACATGTAAAAAAAATATTTTTTGTTCCTAATAATTATTATAAGTTGTAAAAAGGTTCTTTTCTTGTACAAATTGTTATATTTTGGAAAAAAATTCCATTTTCATAAAAAATAATTTAATGTCCATTTTACTTCAATATTTCGGAAAACATTTTAAGAAAATCACATATTTACCACACATTTGACGAAAATAAATGCATATTTTAATTAAATATTTGGCATTTTTAAATACATAAATATCCGATCCCTACTTATAATGCTTATATGATTATAATGCTTATATGCTTATATACTTATATGCTTATATACCCATGCTTATGTACATGCTTAAACACCCATATATACCATATATGTATAACTCATACATATTTTACACGCTATGGTAAATAAATATGTATGTAAATTGCTAAAATAGCAGTTTTCTTTTCGTGTTCCAACGTTTATATTACATTTTAATTAAGAATTAATATTTTTTAATTATAATATAAGCAACTCTGATTAAAAAAAATAGGTTACTTAAGTTGTTTATTCAGTTATCAAATTTACTTATTGTCATTATCATAATCTTTCTTAATGTTCGTAATTAATTACAGTCCTATACTTGAAATAAATAGAACCTAACTGTAAAGATGAATTTAAAATAAAATATATAATGAATAAAGGCTGTTTTATTTTCAATATAACCTATTTTTAAGCGTAAAAATATAAATTAATAAAAATGGCCGACTAGGAATATTTATATTTCTAATAAAAACCTTAGCCGAAAAGAATTGATTGGATAGAATTTTTTGCCTTTCAGTATATAATGGCCATGTAATTTTTCTCCTGTTGCTCGCTTCATAAGTCTTCTAGATATGAAGCTACTTAAGTCGGCTTTCATCAACCTAGTATATTATATCTACTTTATCTTTATTCATTGTTATCTATTTGATAACTAGATTGATAACATTAGCTATATACCCTCCCATAAAGACATATATGAAGATATATGGCAATCTAGATTTACATTATTTAATCAAATCTGAAAGATTTAATATAAACAACAATTAATAAAAACAACTGCATTTCTTGCAGACTGGGAAAAACAATAGATACTAGATATGCTTATCTATAATCTACTGTTTTTATACAGGGTGTCCCGAATTTAAATGTCAAACCTTTAGGAACATATAGGGGACCGAAAAACTAAGACAAAAAGTCCTTTAGAGATTAGCTCGTTTTTGCTTAGTTTTAGAGAAAATCGCAAAAATAGTAAATAAACAAGTTTTCATTTTCATACTTATTTATTTACATTTATGTTTATTTTATGTTCTTTTTAACGTAAATATTGCTCAAAATGTTGTCCTCTTGCACCAATGCAAGCATTAGATCTAGCACTCACTTGATAAATTGCTCATATTCATGTTTCAAGTTCATTCATGATTCAGAAAATTTGCCGTCAGCTACCTACCCAGAAATTTAATAGAAATATTTTTTGTTATATAACATTGTTTAGGAATTGAAGTGGTTTGAAAAGAAAAAGTCACCGTTTCAAACCCTTATTTTTTCAATTTTTTTTTCAATTTCAAATTATCATTTATCGTTTATATAATTTAATTATTTATTTAACTAATTTGCTCCTATAAATTCTTTTCTTTTTTTTTCATTTATTGATATTTACAACTTTACAAAATAATATACAACAAGTAAATATGTTGACCGTGAATACAATGGCATGTAAATAACTTGTGAAGAACTAGTCACTAGTAGCACTTGAATAAAATCTACACTAAAAGTTCTCTAGGCCGTCTTCTTTTCAGACGCCTCGAAGGATTATCAGGGATGGAGGAGGAAGCAAGTTGGGAGACTAGTGGATTGGAGTGGCTATGGAGCTTTCTATGGAAGGATAGGTATCTGGTTTGAGCTAAATCAGAAACAAATGGAACATTAAGATCTTTATGGATGAGTTTATTGGTGACAAAGATAGGAGCATTGAGGATTTTTCGAAGGAGTTTGGATTGTAAGGATTGGATACGAGATGAATTGGATGGTTTAGTAGAGCCCCAAAGCTCAACTCCATACGTCCAAATAGGTCTAATCACAGTCATGTATACGAGTCTTTTGTAATTAATTGGGAGCTTTGAACGTTTGTCTAGTAAATGTTGAAGTAGTCTGTAACGACGAGCAGTTTCTTGTAGTTTTAGTCTTGTTCTATAAATTCTAAAATGTAAATGACGAAAAAGTAGATTATCCATATCTGTTGTTTTTCTCAGTATTTTTTTGAACTATTTATCTTTTGTTTTTTTTATATAATTTTTATTTAATTATCACAGCTGTTCAAATTTTATATTGTACATAAGATATATTTATACGCATTACTAGTTGTTAGTAATATTCACAAATATCCGTTCTATTATAGCCCTCCTTCCCCCACCACAACTTATATAAAATATATTATTTATTCAATTTATTACCTCAGGAGAGAGCTTAGACCCGGCAATATATATCCTGACCACTATATAGTGGGGAGATGGCCCGCGCTATAAAATATGCATTCTGCCCTTCGTTCATATTTCCAAACAATGCTCGCACAGCACGCGTGTCCCCACACGATCGATATTGCCAAAACTCACGGAAATATTTCGCTTTAATTATGGAATGATAAATCTGAACTCACAGGAAACTAGCTTTGATAAAGTAGTCATTAGTAGGTTGTATATTGTTTTGATCGAGTACGAATTACTTGAGATGTTTCCTACAATATATGTATATAACCCCCCGTCAAAAGTATCGCAACACTTTGAAATATTTTAATTTTATGAAAACGTATTTTTTTTTTCATATCAAGAAATGTTCTGAAGTTTATAATAAACATTTTTAACTAGACGTAAACAATTTTTATAAAAATAAATTGTAATATTTCTTCCAATAAACAAAAAAGTTAGAAAACTTACATTTTTTAGAATTTCAACTTTTAAATTTTTAATTGATATCAATTAAAACATATTGCCCCCTCTAGCTTTAATGACTGCTTCCACTAGTCTTAGCATACTTGTTAATAACGAATGATAAACATGGACTGAAGGAAATTTGAAAAAAAAAATAATCAAAAAATTCCATCGTTTGTTATTAACAGGGAAAAACATTGATGGGTAACGGTTGGGTTGAGAGAAGGCACCAAACTGGCCTCACCCGCGCTACACCGACCAGTTGGATCCTTACGCTTCACTTCCAGTTTACATTTATCGATAGCTCTTTCCTATAACCTCACATGTAAACAATCACTTCTACAGTTTCAATTTGGATTGTGTTGTTTAATTTGTTATATTGATATTTAGTCTTCTTAAATGTAAATAACTGAAACAGAAGTTAACAAAATGAATTTCACAAAGGATTAAGTGTTTTATCAATTCATGTTTTTTTATTCCCTCTTATCTAATGTGTAAAAGTGTTACAAAACTTAAGAACATTAATTTGTACATGGATTTGGTGTTTTATATATTTTTATTTGTTGTATCAATTGGAGTGATAAAATTTCGGTATGCATATTTTGTGAACGGATTCTTTGTCATCCATAATACTTATTGTCCTAAAGTGTAACAGATTTTATAATGTAAATAAGTGAAACAGAAGTTAACAAAATGAGTTTGATAAAGGATTAAGTGTTTTATCAATTCATGTTTTCTTATTTCCTCTTATCTAATGTGTAAAAGTGTTACAAAACTTAAGAACATTAATTTGTATATGGATTTGGTGTTTTATATATTATTATTTGTTGTATTAATTTAAGTGATAAAATTTACAACTTGTAAAAGTGTTATAAAACTTAACAAGATTTATTTGTACATGGATTTGGTGTTTTATATATTTTTATTTGTTGTATCAATTGAAGAGATAACATTTCAGTAAGCATATGTTTTGAATGGATTCTTTGTTATCAATAATACTTATTGTCCTAAAGTTTAAAAGATTGTATAATGTAAATAAGTGAAAGAGAAGTTAACAAAATGAGTTTCATTGTCTCCGAAACATGAAGCTGCAAATGTTAAATAAATAGGAGTTATTTGAAATAAATACTTAAGGATTCTGTCTTTTAAATATTTATTATTTACACTTCCCTCACCTCAGGTGGATTAGAATTATATTAATTTTCATTTAATATAAAATTGATTTAGTGTCTTATATTTTGACATTTTCTTATTTCTCATTTTAATATTACTTTGAACAGGGATTTTAAGTTTCTCCGTAAATAAATGAGAATAACCTTTCCCCTCGAAAAGTAGCGACTAAAACACCAAAATAAATCGGAAGAAGGTAAGAATCGATAAAAGGTATTCTCGGCGGGCGTAGGAGCTGCCTCCTCTTATCCCGACCGTTACCCATTGATGTAGTGGGTCCTTTGCACTTGTTCCCCACATTTCATTTTGAGTTTGTTATCATATGTTTAGGTTACGAGTAACCTTCCCAAACGTAATAACATGCTAATGAGAGATCGTTTGTCCCTATTATTTAATAATTAAATAAAAACAAAAAAATGACAATAACAAAAAAACAAATTCATTGTTATACGGTACGTGTCTTTGTTCGATTTAATTCGTCGAATAAATACAAAAGAAAAAGTGATAGAATTTCTTCAGGAAAAAGGTATTTTACATCGAATAAAATATTTAAATACATAATTAAATTTTTAAAAATCTGACGATTTTTTGAATTCGAAGGATATCCTTGGCCACTCTTTCCATCCACAATTAGAATTAGCTTTTTTGTCCTTAAGGGTGCTGTTTTAACGGTTTTTAAGTTATGCTATAAGGATAACTTCTGCCATTGTTGTCCTCCAGGATACTGTTTTAAAATATTTAACGGTTTTAAGATGGCGGACCTAAAAAGGACACTTTTTTACAAATATTTAACGATTTAACTGTTTTAAGATGGCGGAAGAATATTAATTCGTTGTTAACGCATTCTACGGGAGGCTGGAGATAGTTTTTCAACGCTAACGACCCCTTCCCGTTTACTCTTTTTGCTAAAAAGGTACGATATAGAAGAGTGGCGGTGGGGGTTCGGGGCGGGATTAAGAGATGGCTCCTGCTATAAGGACACTGTTTTACAGATCTGCCAGGATCTGACGATTTTTTTAGGCGAAAGGCAATAAGGCAAGCTAGCCGAATCAGGAATACCTCGAAACATCTCAAAGGCGCTTGGCAACGACGAAAAAATTATTGAAAAAGTAATAGCCCTCCTTCATAAAGAAAAGCTATATTACAAAATAGAGATAAATTTCCATCAAAAACAGACGAGCGTTGATGACCAATTAAGTTTTACGCTCCAAAACTCTCAAATAAATAATATTTGTTGCTAGGACCTACCATTTTGATAATTTTCTTATTGACTTGACATTTAAAAAGGATTTTTTTTTTTTTGTCTAGTCTCTTCTTAACTGGCTAAATTTCTTCACTTATTCAACTGATGGAAATCTTGTCTTTTCTTTACTGAATTCCTTTATTGTTTAATCATTTCAATTTTTTTTTTTATCTATCTTTACATTTCCTTAACAGGCGGAGCTGTTCATCTCTTGCTGCACTTAAGTTTCAATATGCATATTTATAATGTCGTTTCGTAATAATGTTTTAGTACAATAATAAATATATCAGTACATTACATAAATTTAATGACATAACATTTTAAATACTAAATGTAATAGGTAACTAATAAACAAATTTTATTAACAATCTGCCTCAGTTAAGGGCAATAAGTAACAGTGCTAATGATGTAGTTCATTCGTACCATATATATACAAGTTCTCATACATACACTATTGATAATAATAAGAGATAAAATACAACAGCCATAATACAAAAAATAAATCAAATAGTCATTGTACAAAAAAATTGAATAAATAAAAAAATAGTTTTGATACATTTATACTCTATGTACAATACAGGCACACTCAGCCTAGAGGACCCCGCATTGAGCCTATTCCCCCACTTATTGGGAGTCAAGGCCAGACCCGTAGAGATCCCAGCGCTGCTCTCTCAGCTGCATCACCAGTAATATCCAGTGGAGGCTGAGTGGGAGCGCTATAGCCACATATGCTCAGAACTTGAGAGGAGAAGCTGGTCATTACCAGGACTCCAATATAACATTACATTACAAAAGGTCTCGGGGCCATTGACGTTTCAATCTTCTGGGGGACAAAAAAAAAAAAAAACTAAAATATATATATATATATATATATATATATATATATATATATATATATATATTATATCTAGTTTACAAATAGTTATGTACAGATTAAATTTCATAAAGATTTAAATAAATTTGGGAAAAACAATTACGTTGAGGTTCGTCACCTCCATTATTCCCTTGCCGAATGGGTTAGGGATGTATGATTAGGTGTATGGCTACTTTAGACGAAGAGCGACAGTAATTTAGTAAGAATCCTTCATTCGACGCATGTTTAGTTTTCATAACTTTAACCCGCTAGACCGTTTAAGATATCCTTAAAACAGTATTTTTTTTTTTAAATACGCAATTTTTCATTTTAATTACTAATTTTTAACCTAAAAGGAATTTATATTTTTTAATTGTAAATCGACTTTCCTAAAAAAAATTGATAAATAGTTTAGTGTTAAATTTTCTCTTTGATGAACGCCAGTAGTACCTAATTGTTTATTTTTTTTTTAAATTAAATATTTAATCATATAGTTATTTTATAAAATAATTATTGTAATAGAATTATTATTATTGTATTGTTATTACTCCATATTATGGGTTAGTATATAATCGATTAATATTCATTTAGAGCACTATTGCTTATTTCCCTTAATTGTGGCTGATTGTAAACTTTATCGAAATGAAGAACTTTAAAAGATTTTTTGAAAAGAAAAAAATCATCGGACTAATTTTAAAAATTTTTGTGAAATATTTTATAATAGGTATGTGTTCTTTGAGACACCGATATCATTGTTCTTAACATTTCATAAGGGGAGGAAACACTCAGTATCTCACGGATCTTGGCAATTATTTTTAGAGGTTTATAGTCAAAAAATATGAGACATTACGACAAATGGGCCCTAGAAGCCGAGAAAAAAAATGAAATAGCATTCAAACAAATTTATTTTACATCTCGAGTTTAAAAAATAGTGCCGCTACAACAAAAAATATAGCTGAATAATTAATTTTGGTTTAGGTTGATGATTCTTGATTTAAAACAACATTTAATCTTTTGTTTACTTTTTATTTTGGGATAATGTTATTCTTATACTTGTTTTCAACAAGTCACTTTGCCAAAAGCGGTTAAAATAACATTTATTCTCGTGTTGGCGATGTATATATAAAAAAGAATAACTACAATAATAATAAATTATAAAATCTTTTTACAAAAGCTTATAAAGTGAATGGAACTAATTGTAACAGAAAGTTCCTTCATAGATTCAAGAATAGAAGTGGTTTTTCCAAAATATATTTTTAAAAAGCTCGGTTTCCTCTTTTAGCCTTTGCCGGGTTTTTCAATTTTTTTAAAAAATATTTTTCTTTTGTAGGAATTCATTTTTCTATGATCCAATAATTCTTTCTAATTTAAGAGATGGATTTGTCAATAACATTTGTTCTTAAAAATATATTTTTGGATTTGCTAGATTGCTATTCTGAACCACAGTGCGCCGTTTGCGTTTACTTGCCTTGCGATGTGATACATCTGTATCCATATTGATTTTAAATTAATGTTTCTAATAATCCTAATAAGTGTCATATGCTCAAGTTAAATAATGTAGAGATATAAACAGCTGATAATGAAACGTTTAACTAAGAAAATGAAAAAAAAAAAATTGGGTAAACTTTTCTCACGGATATATCTTTTGACTAGGAGTCTATACTTAGTAATACTTTTTTTTAACATTCTTTTATATCTCTTATAGTATATTATATACACATTAAATATATTTTTCATAGTCATTCAATCTAACAAAATGTTAACATCAATAACATTGACGTTTTTATCCTTATTATAATCTTGATCTCCTTGGATGATAATTACATAACTAAGAATTTTATTTTTTCTGCATATCAATGTATCTAAAAATTTTTTGCCTGTCGATGAATATTTTAAAGTATGCTAATATAAACTAGATATATAATAATGGTTTCAAAATAAACTGAATTTAATAATTAATATATTAATTTTAATTGATGATTGAAATTCAGAGAAAATATTTTCAAAATATATATTTTATTAATTGAATCAAAAGCATTAAACTGCTTCAAATAATTACTGGGTAATGTTATATATTTATAGGGTTTTTTTAAAAATATTAAATGCACTTATATAGTTTATATATTTGCAACAATAGTTTGCAACACAGGGTAAATCAAACAGTTATTGACACCCTTAAAAAAATATTCGGAAATATACTAAAATAGAAAGAATAGTTTAATAAAGTTGAAATTCGCTGTGAGTTTTCCTTAAATATACTTTAAGCTAATAAAGAAAGTTCATCCCAAACATTATAACTGTAATGTATTTTACAATTTAGTGACAATAAATAATGTAAAATCAGTTATTGATACTGTATCGATATTTTGTTAAATACGGACATAATTGAAAGTATTTTAACACAGTTGAGTTGTAGGATTTAAAAGGAATTTTATAGTTTATTTTTTTTATTAATTTTTTTTTTGGTTAAATATTTTTTTTCTATTTTTTAAGATAAGATTTCTATTAATTAGGGTTACATCGGGTAAACCAGACAGTTGTTGACACCCTTAAGAAAATATTCGGAAATATTCATTCTAAAATAATAGAAAGAATAGTTTAATGAAATTTGAAGTGTTTTCCTTAATTAATATATTTTAAGCTAAACAATAAAGTTCACACCAAACATTATTCCTGGACTGTATTTTACAATTTAGTGACAATAAATAATGTAAAATCAGTTATTGATACTGTATCGATATTTTTTTTAAATACGGACAGAATTGAAAGTATTTTAACACAGTTGAGTTGTAGGATTTAAAAGGAATTTTATGCTTTATTTTTTTTATTAATTTTTTTTTTTTTGGTTAAATATTTTTTTTCTATTTTTTAAGATAAGATTTCTATTAACTAGGGTAATACATCGGGTAAACCAGACAGTTGTTGACACCCTTAAGAAAATATTCGGAAATATTCATGCTAAAATAATAGAAAGAATAGTTTAATGAAATTTGAAGTGTTTTCCTTAATTAATATATTTTAAGCTAAACAATAAAGTTCACACCAAACATTATTCCTGGACTGTATTTTACAATTTAGTGACAATAAATAATGTAAAATCAGTTATTGATACTGTATCGATATTTTTTTTAAATACGGACAGAATTGAAAGTATTTTAACACAGTTGAGTTGTAGGATTTAAAAGGAATTTTATGCTTTATTTTTTTTATTAATTTTTTTTTTTTTTTTGGTTAAATATTTTTTTTCTATTTTTTAAGATAAGATTTCTATTAACTAGGGTAATACATCGGGTAAACCAGACAGTTGTTGACACCCTTAAGAAAATATTCGGAAATATTCATGCTAAAATAATAGAAAGAATAGTTTAATGAAATTTGAAGTGTTTTCCTTAATTAATATATTTTAAGCTAAACAATAAAGTTCACACCAAACATTATTCCTGGACTGTATTTTACAAGATAGTGACAATAATTAATGTAAAATCATTTATTGACACCCTATGGATATCTTTTAAAATACGGACAGAATTGAAAGTATTTTAACACAGTGGAGTTGTAGGATTTAAAAGGAATTTTATGCTTTATTTTTTTTTATTAATTTTTTTTTTTTGGTTAAATATTTTTTTTCTATTTTTTAAGATAAGATTTCTAATAACTAGGGTAATGCATAGGGTAAACCAGACAGTTGTTGACACCCTTAAGAAAATATTCGGAAATATTCATGCTAAAATAATAGAAAGAATAGTTTAATGAAATTTGAAGTGTTTTCCTTAATTAATATATTTTAAGCTAAACAATAAAGTTCACACCAAACATTATTCCTGGACTGTATTTTACAAGATAGTGAGAATAAATAATGTAAAATCAGTTATTGATACTGTATCGATATTTTTTTAAATACGGACAGAATTGAAAGTATTTTAACACAGTTGAGTTGTAGGATTTAAAAGGAATTTTATGCTTTATTTTTTTTATTAATTTTTTTTTTTTGGTTAAATATTTTTTTTCTATTTTTTAAGATAAGATTTCTATTAACTAGGGTAATACATCGGGTAAACCAGACAGTTGTTGACACCCTTAAGAAAATATTCGGAAATATTCATGCTAAAATAATAGAAAGAATAGTTTAATGAAATTTGAAGTGTTTTCCTTAATTAATATATTTTAAGCTAAACAATAAAGTTCACACCAAACATTATTCCTGGACTGTATTTTACAAGATAGTGAGAATAAATAATGTAAAATCAGTTATTGATACTGTATCGATATTTTTTTAAATACGGACAGAATTGAAAGTATTTTAACACAGTTGAGTTGTAGGATTTAAAAGGAATTTTATGCTTTATTTTTTTTATTAATTTTTTTTTTTTTTGGTTAAATATTTTTTTTCTATTTTTTAAGATAAGATTTCTATTAACTAGGGTAATACATCGGGTAAACCAGACAGTTGTTGACACCCTTAAGAAAATATTCGGAAATATTCATGCTAAAATAATAGAAAGAATAGTTTAATGAAATTTGAAGTGTTTTCCTTAATTAATATATTTTAAGCTAAACAATAAAGTTCACACCAAACATTATTCCTGGACTGTATTTTACAAGATAGTGAGAATAAATAATGTAAAATCAGTTATTGATACTGTATCGATATTTTTTTAAATACGGACAGAATTGAAAGTATTTTAACACAGTTGAGTTGTAGGATTTAAAAGGAATTTTATGCTTTATTTTTTTTTATTAATTTTTTTTTTTTTGGTTAAATATTTTTTTTTCTATTTTTTAAGATAAGATTTCTAATAACTAGGGTAATGCATAGGGTAAACCAGACAGTTGTTGACACCCTTAAGAAAATATTCGGAAATATTCATGCTAAAATAATAGAAAGAATAGTTTAATGAAATTTGAAGTGTTTTCCTTAATTATATATTTTAAGCTAAACAATAAAGTTCACACCAAACATTATTCCTGGACTGTATTTTACAAGATAGTGAGAATAAATAATGTAAAATCAGTTATTGATACTGTATCGATATTTTTTTTAAATACGGACAGAATTGAAAGTATTTTAACACAGTTGAGTTGTAGGATTTAAAAGGAATTTTATGCTTTATTTTTTTTTATTAATTTTTTTTTTTTTGGTTAAATATTTTTTTTCTATTTTTTAAGATAAGATTTCTAATAACTAGGGTAATGCATAGGGTAAACCAGACAGTTGTTGACACCCTTAAGAAAATATTCGCAAATATACTAAAATAATAGTAAGAATAGTTTAATAAAGTTGAAATTTGCAGTGAGTTTTCCTTAAATATACTTTAAGTTAAGCAAGAAATTTCACACCAAACATTATTCCTGGACTGAATTTTACAAGATAGTGACAATAAATAATGTAAAATCATTGACATCCTATGGATATCTTTTAAAATACGGACAGAATTGAAAGTATTTTAACACAGTTGAGTTGTAGGATTTAAAAGGAATTTTATGATTTTTATTTATTTATTTTTTTTTTGTATGAAATATCCAATTATATCCTCACTAATATTATAGTAATCCAATAAATATAATAGTATATAAATGAATATATATATTTAAAAATATGTTGGAGCTGACCTGTCGTAAGAGAAGCCGAGAGCGCAGAGACACAGTGACGCTTCGACTCCCGAACGTGAACTGAAGGGGAGTTCGCCTGTTGCGCCAGTCCGACCCCTGCATCTGTTTATTTTGGATATTCCACTAATGGCTGTTGGTTGACCCTTTCTTGTACCTTCATCTACATTTCGTTCTTCTATATACGTTCAATATTCTACGTATATGGCGAATCAAAATTCAAAACCTGTCGGATAAAGAATGAATAACATGGAACATATTTTAGGGGTTGCCTATTTGACTGTCAATGCTCATATTTTCTATATGTTTTCCTCTTACCCGTGATTTAGTTTTCTGTAGGAGATAAAATTTCAAATTAAATAGCTTAATCCTGCTATTTAAATAGCTCGAATAGTTTACACTTAAAAGTTGGGGGTTGAAACGTGAATTTTTTTCATTTAAACCAATAATAGCTCCCTAACGGTCGGTACTAGCGACAAAAGTTATATGACAAAAAATATTTTCCATTTAATTTCTGATAATATAACGTATTTCTGATAAGTAAATTTTTGATCCGAGCAAAACCAACAGAGATAGAACGTATGACAGAGATAGAACGGGTGACGCCCTCGTGATCCTCAAAAATCAGTCGCTTTTGACTAACTAGATCACGGGTAAAACTAGTTCCATGTTAGGAAATATCCCAGTTTATATCAAGTATCAAAGCAAGGAAATATGTTATAGTATATGTTTTCAGCATAGGCATATACTATTTACATTCGGATAGGATCAGTATTAGAGATGGTTTAAACCAATATTTTTCAGTAACAGGGACAAACGAAACAGGTCCAAAAAAATATCTGTTATAAATACCTGTTACTCGGCTCAAGGCCTAATAATATATATACAGGGTGTCCCGAATTTAAATGGCAAAACTTCAGGAACTTATAGGGGACCGAAAAACTAAGACAAAAAGTCCTTTAGAGATTTGCTCGTTTTTGCTTAGTTTTAGAGAAAATCGCAAAAAAAAGAAACAAAACAAAAATGTTACAGGTAGCGATTATCACCTTTCAAAGTTCGTCAGGCTAGGCAGTGAGATATGTAAACACCTTTAATGTTATCCTTTACATTCTTTTATTTGTTTACATTTTGGCTTCCTTCTAGGATTATAATTCCTAAATCAGTTTCAGTCAGTTACTCAGATATTTTTGTGTGAATAGCATCAGCCACAATGCCGCATAAATATTCTAATATTGAATACGCTGATATGATTTTTCTGTAACGTAATGAAGGCGACCAATTCCAGGCAGCAATAAGAGCAGATTATCGGAGAAGAAATTGTGTCCAACGCCACTTCGATAACAATCCTGAGACTAGCATCCGAAGAGCATCTGCTGCATTAGCAATATCGCGGCAAGCAATATGGCGAACTTTGAAAGGTGATAATCGCTACCCATACCATCTTCAAAAAGTTCAGAATTTATTACCTCAAGATTATGTCAAGAGATTGAATTTTAGTAACTGGTCTCTTGACAAAATTCGCGATGATAATTTATTTCCATTAAAAATTATATGGACCGATGAAGCTACCTTTACAATTGGAGGAATTTTTAATCAAAAAAATTATCATTTATAGGCTCTTGAAAATCTCAGAGCTATTAGAGAGAATAGGTTTCAGCATGAATTTGCTATTAACGTTTGGCTTGGAATTTGGAATGGATTACTGGTGGGACCATATTTTTTACCTGGAAGATTGAATGGTATCACATTTACACATTTTTTGGAGAACGACTTTTCTAATTATTTAGATGACATTCCCTTACAGCAGCGGATGGAAACGTGGTTCCATCTCGATGTATGTCCAGCTCACTATAGCAGAGTTGCTCGAGCTTGGCTGGATATAAATTATCCACAACGATGGATTGGACGTGGAGGAGTAGTACCTTGGCCACCCAGATCACCTGATTTCTTCGTATGGGGAACCTTGAAGCAGAAAGTTTATTCGGTGTCAATCAACTCAATAAAGCAATTAAGAGACCGAATCATAGATGCAGTGCACCAAATATCATTAGCTGCAATTTATCAAGTGAGTGCTAGATGTAATGCATTGGTGCAAGAGGACAACATTTAGAGCAATATTTACATTAAAAAGAACATAACATAAATGTAAATGTAAATAAATAAGTATAAAAATGAAAACTTGTTTTGTTTATTTATTTTTTATTTTTTTTTTTTGCGATTTTCTCTAAAACTAAGCAAAAACGAACAAATCTCTAAAGGACTTTTTGTCTTAGTTTTTTGGTTCGCTATAAGTTCCTGAAGTTTTGCCATTTAAATTCGGGACACCCTGTATATATGGCCAATTATATGTATATAATAAAATATTTTTAAATATTGGTTATTTTTTTAAAAACCTTTTCAATTTTATTGTTTCTGTGAAATACAATTTTTCCATTTAACGTTTTTTATGATACTCAACCGTTTTATTCACAAAATACTGATAGTTAAATAAAGATCAATTTTTTTTTTTTTTTTTTTTTTTTTTTTGGCTGATTACAGTTAATAAAACATTAATGAATCATTAACAAGATAATAAATAATTGGAAAATTATTATTTAGGATTTTAGATGTTTTATAACAGCGTACATATTTTTTATATGACTTATGACTAGCAAAAATAATATAATTGCTCATGTATAGATATCATATTTGAGTGTATTTTAATGATTATTAAAATTAACAATAATAAAATAAAAAAGAATTTAAGAGTGTTCAATACAATGAAGACCGGCTGACATTTTACCAGAAAACACTCTTACGAGAGTAGAAGTAAAAATAGGTAAACGAGTATCTGGTAACAGGTAGAGATGATAAGTAAGAAATACTAGCCTAGGGCAGTACTCAGTACGAAGATAATAGGTATGAATGTTGTTACTAGTACTGAAGTGAGTACACAAGTATCTCGTACCTGCTACATCTGAATAACGGTAACAGAGACGCCGTTCAGTCATTCCATACCTGTTACAAAATAACAGGTCCAGTATTTCTGAACCACCAGTAATCAGTATGTACAATCATTTTTCGGTTATAGCTAATTTAGGTTTATGATAACTAAATTAGGTAACGTAGTTCTTACTGGTGGAATTGATATTACCTGCAAACAACAAATGAATACAAGAACCTACTCACTACCTGTTGTACTGGAATTTTTCTTTAGTTGGGTACAAAATATGGAGCATTTACAATAGTACGAAGGACTTTAGATTGGAATGATTGAATGCGTTTTTGATATTCGATTGTTTTTCTGTCCCCCACAGTTCCAAGTCCATAGGTCCAAATAGGTTTAATGATGGTTCTATATATGAGGTGTTTGTTTTCAATGGAAGAATGAGAATTTGAAAACAAATAAAAATACAAAAAAAAACATATATGTTTCTTTTTCGTAGATCACATAATTACCTACAAATTAAAACAAAAATATTTATCGACTTACGTTTAATAACAATCACTTGATGTTTGATTTCTTGTCTTACATTATTTGATAACTTTAGTATATATAATCCATGTACGTTTTAGAACTGAGGATGAATGTTTAGCATTCGAAACTAGCATTCTAATAAACTAATCCAAATAGAAGTGGCAATTAATTCATCAATCCCATTAAAAAAGAAGCTATGTTTTTTTTTTCAAATTCACGTTTTTTTTTTTTGCAATTTTTCGCTTTCCCACCCACCAACTTATGGACCACTCCCAGATTAGGGTTGGGCGATAGTCGATAGTTAGCACTATCGATAGGCCGATACTCTCGGTTAAAAACTATCGATTGCTATCAATAGTTTTTCGATAGTTTCTTATTTTTTTCCCAAAGCTATTCAATAAAGAATTTTAACTAATTTAATTAAATTCAGTTATCTACTTACTATTTGAAATTTGCAGGATTATAAATTATAAGATTATATCATAAAGATAAGAGAAAAAAACTAATTTATTTGAATTTTAAAAAAGGTATTTACAATTTATATGGTTACAATAATAATGAACAAATCAAATCTTCAGAAAAGAAAAATAACGAAATAGTTAATTTCAAAAGTCAAGTGTGCTCCTTGAGCCACATATTTCCCGAAAGAAAAACTAGCATTTCTGCTTTCCTTTGGCTTAATCTTTGAGAGAACACTTGAGCTCTAGGAATTCCGAATTCAACTTCAAAAGAACTCGATACTGGACTTAGACAGATCAGCATAATTCCGAATGTTTCAAAAGTTGAAATTCGTAAAAAAGATCTATCGATAGTCAGCACTATTGATAGTGACCATCGATAGGCATGACCTATCGATATATCGATAGTAACTATCGACTATCGCCCAACCCTATCCCAGATGCGACATGTGTTTTTACAGTCATCCAGGTTCCAATTACCAAAATCAAAATGTCAAATTTCTGATTGTTTTTTTTATTTTTTTTTAGCTTTACCTTAATGCCATTGGCCAACTTTAAAATAATATTTATTTATTTTATAAAATAATTGTATTTAATCTTAATCAATGAAAGTCTATGTTTTTACTGTGATTCTTTTCATGAATGCCCAACTGCACCTTGCTCCTCTGCTGTATTGCTCTGAGAGGACGATAGTAATCAGAATAAAGATTATCGATCATTTCATTCGATAATCTCGATGTTTTTTAGGCGAAACCACGACAGGACATGTGATCGTGCCAGGAATAATCTGCGTGCCGACAGCACCTCTTGAGATAAGGAATTTACTCATAAAGGTGGAATTTTGCTATCGAAAGATTAAGTCATGTGGAACAATTCTCATCCACGGCATCTTATAATAACATATAATAACCAGGATTTAAAATGAGTTGTGAAGAATTTTATTTTGGTTTGTTTATTGGGGCTTGGCGTCCTTATTTACGTAGATCGAAAAAGACAAGTTATCCCATAGGTTATCTTTTTGTTTATTTCGTTTTTACGTCACTTTATGCTGCTATGGCTAATCGGACGATGCTACGGTGGGAGTCCTAAATTTTGCCTATCCAGGTATAATTAGGATAGGGATATTTAACGAGTACCTGACATCGCACAGGCTCGGGACCCCCATTTTACGTCCCTTCCGAAGGACGGCATAGCTAAGGATTTTTACTCCCTTTAAAAAATCCTAAGGTCATCTGCCGGGCTGCGAACCCGCGATCTTGGGTTTAGTAGGTTGCTATGCTAACCACTACACCACAGGTGACCCCCCATAGGTTATCAACCTATTCTAGCTAGGATGGGAAGGTCAAGGATTCATTCGTGGGTTCGTCAAAAAATAAATTTTATCCCACCCAGGTTGGGTTCGAATCCACGATCTTCAGTACCGAGCTCGCTGAGACCTTCGCCCTAACTCATCCGGCCATCGAGCCTCTGTGAATTTTATTTTCCCTGCAACCATTTAATAATAGAACATTATTGTATCGAAATCAGCTGTTTAATATGCTACCTTATCCAATAGTAGTTAACTAAACAGCTGATTCTACAATGACAAAGCCAAAACCACATCTCAGCTGGTCACTCCCTCTCTAGTACTTTAACCAGTTCAAATTCAAATCTAACATTAAACTCCTCTTCACACCATTCTTTTATAATTATAAAAGAATTTTATAGGGGTCCAATAGTAAATTTAACCAGGTTTTAGATGGAAAAAATAAGCCATGGATCGAACTAATACTTTCGGAGTTATACGTGTTTTCGCGGAGAAATGCTTGATGAAGGGTTTGAAACACACCCGATTACGACATTTTCCTCTAAGGCTTATCGCCTATTAAGTGTAATTTAGCAGTTGTTTAATTTCAAATTTCAGCTGTTTATGTTTCCGTTGATTGGAACATCAAAATTTAATTGCAAAATCAAGATTTTCATTGAAATGTTTAACTTCATTTACAATTTGTTGTAAGTTGTGACGTGTTCAATATAAATTAACATATGATATATATTCTTATAGGGAATTTAATGTTGTACCAGTTTAATGCTGACGACTTTCCTATAAAATGAACGAGTGAGGATTCAGAATACAAAAAGAAAGAGGGAAAAACAATTTTTTTCAAAAATCTCAACTTTTCCAGAGCCGGTAGCACGAATACGGTTCAGTTCTTTTGTGAATATGTATATGACAAAACTTGTAGTAAATTTAATAAGCTTTAATTTTGTAATGAAGATATTTTTCAATGCAATGCACCGTTTTCGAGTTATAAGCGAAAAAATATAAAATTTAAAATCTCCCCTCCAGCGGCACCGGAATTTGGAGGGACTTTATTTGTTCTTGTTTAGAAGACCACTCCCTACATATTCCTGAAAAAATTGCAACTAGTATTTTTAGTTCCTCTGATTGCCCATTTTTGGTCTAGATTGGCTTGACTATAATAGTGTTTGTCCATCAGGACTAACAACTTATAAATTATAGTACAAAATTGATATCCCTAATACTCCTGATACTTTCCTTGCAACATTTGCTGATGACACTGCTATCCTTTCATCCCATTCAGATCCTTTAATAGCTTCCTATAATCTCCAAAGCCACTTATACTTGATTGAAGACTGGTGCGATAATTGATGGATCGAAGTAAATGAAAATAAATGCACCAACGTAACCTTTACCCTCCGCCGAAAATCCTCAATGGTATTCCACTACCTAAAGCTGACAGTTCTGGATCTTGGTTTCTACCTAGACAAAAGACTTACATGGAACCCTCATACTCGACTCAAAAGGCAAGAACTTAACAGACGCTTCAGCCAATTGTACAGACTACTAAATAGGACATCTCATCCCTCCATTGAAAACGAAATTCTCATATACAAAACCATCATTAAAGCTATTTGGACTTACGGACTTGAACTGTGGGGGACAGCAAAAAAGTCGAATATCAAACGCATTCAATTCTTCCAATCCAAAATCCTCCGAACTATAGTAAATGCTCCTCACTATGTTTCCAACAAAACCCTACATAACGATCTCAATATACAATACGTCCTCGACCTTATACCCCTTAAATTCTCAAAATTCCATCGCAACCTTTCCTTTCATCCTAACCCACTAGCTCAATCATTATCCGCTTCCACACATCCTGATGAACCCCCTCGCAGACTAAAACGGTAGTGGCCCCGAGATCTTTTGTAAAATTACTTATATTGGAGTTCTGACAATGGCCAGCTTCTCTACTCATGCCCTGAGTGAATGTTATAGCGCTCTCACTTAGCCTCCTCTGGTTAGTTTTTTTTACACCAGTGACGCAGCTGAGAGAGAAGAGCTGGGGATCTCTCTGTGTCTGGCTTAAGATCCTAACTGTCACTTACTTTGTCACCAATAAACTTATCTAAGAAGCCCTTAATGTTCCATATGTTGCTGTGTTAGCCCAAACCAGATACCTATCCTTTCATAGTAAGCTCCATAACCACTCAAATCCATTAGTTTCCCAACTTGCTTCCCACTCCATTCCCGATAATCCTCCGAGGCGTCTGAAAAGAAGATGGCCTAGAGATCTTCTAGTGTGGAATTTTTATTAAAGTGCTACTGATGAGTAGTTCTTTTCAAGCTTTGACATGTTATTGAAATCGTTATCAGCTAAATAATAAAAATTATTTACTTATAAGAGTGGACAACGGGAGATGGCAGTATACTATATACCCACACCTTTTTCTCTGGCAGCACTGTCGCTGCTTGAGACAGAGTACAGAAACCAGATAGTACAGTTTTCACTGTTCGTCATTACTTTCCTTGTATCTATCCGACTTAAAACACCATCAACTTTTATATTAGGACCGCTAAAGGGTGTTAATCTTGAAAATCCATCTATTCACTTTACCAGGAGTCCAGAAATAATTTGGTTTCATTAGGGAACTAAGGAAGTTAGGGAAAAACAAGGGGGTTGGCGAAGCTCTCACCTGTTTTGCCATAAAGTTCTTTAAACTTGTTAAAAGTTAAGTCTCTTCCATGCTTCATTTTGTTTCCAAAGGCGGGGGGCGTTCATTATCAAAATAATGAAATGGTTATAAAATGGTTGTTCGATATTGTTACTTTATTTATAGGAAGATTTTTTTTTCATTTATTGATATTTACAACTGTAAAAAATAATATACATCATGTAAACGTGTTGATAGTAAATACAATGGCATGTAAATAACTTGTGATGAACTACTCAATAGTAGCACTTCAATAAAATTTACACAAGATCTCCAGGCCATCTTCTGATGGCTGACTGATTAGGAAAAGAAATAGAATGAATTTTGTTACTAGGTCTTATGTTCCCTTCTTACAATACATGGTTCTTGAGCTGGCTGTAGGGCATTTAGAAAGTATTCTCTATAGAGTCACTACCAAGCTAGAACGAATCACCTTTACTTTGAAAACGCTGATTTGACTATTAAAATGTTGTACTATTTGTTTCATAAATATTATAAGGTGGAGATGGGCAAATCCGATAAATAACACTTATCCCAAATTTATCAGGTGGACTAATTTTACATTTCCCGTAACTAAAAGTGATGTTTGCAACTTCTGTATCAGATGTAAAAAACAATTGGAAGTAAATGCTGAAGATCTATCCTCAATATTGTATATACATACAATAAATACTTTTATTACATATACATACAATAACATATTACATATAATTACATTTATTACATATACATATAATAAATACTTTTCAGACGCCTCAGAGGATAATCAGGAATCAGGAAGCAAGTTGAGAAACTAGTGGGTTTGAGTGGTTGTGTAGCTTACTAAGAAAGGATTGGTATCTGGTTTGGGCTAAATCAGCAACATTAAGATCTTTATGGATAAGTTTATTGGTGAAAAGATAAGGAGTATTGAGATTTTTTCGAAGGATTTTGGATTTTAAGGATTGGATACGAGATGAATTGGATGGTTTAGTGGATCCCCGAAGCCCAACTTCTTACGTCCGTATAGGTCTGATCGCAGTCATGTTAATAAAGTCTTTTGTAATTAATTGGGAGCTTTGATTATTGAAATTTAGATTTGTAATATGTTTATCAGAAAATAATTGAATGTTTATGTTGAAACAATATATAAAATTAATTATCAGAAAAAACATTTTTATTATTCATAAAGTTAATTTTTTAGAAAAACAAAACAAAAAAAAAATACTTCAAGATCAAACCTACATGCATAAACTTAAACAAAAAAGTAAAAAAATTATATGTTAATTACTTCCAGCAGTAAAGGACAATCAACGAAATTATCTTCACTCGAGATAATAAGGTTATAGAAGGATCAATACAATTAGGAAAGTTGAATTAATTGCATCTTCTATTGGGGTTATTTTATTGGAATACTAGTTTCGAATGCTAAACATTCATCTTTAGTTCTAAGACATATAAAATTTTCAAAACATTAGCATTTTGTTATATGGATTATATATATATATATATATATATATATATATATATATATATATATATATATATTAAGTATATTAATATATTAATAAATTATTTTATTATTATATTTATAATTATTTTTATATTATTATAATTATTTTATTATTATATTTTATATTATATTATATATAATATATTAATAAATTAATAAATTATTAATAAATATATTAAATAATTAATATAAATATTTAATAATTATAATATTAATAATTATAAGATTAAAGTTTTAAAAAATTTAAAGAAATCAAATATGTTGGGACTCACCTGAGAAAATATAACAGATATCTGAAATATATCCATAGTGGAAGGAGGAGGGCCAAGTAGGTTAATTTTCACTTGAGGTACACGATGATGGTATAGAAGGATCAATACAATTAAGATTGATGAATTAATTGCCACTTCTATTAGAATTATTTTATCAGGAAACTTGTTTCGAATGCTAAACATTCATCTTCAATTCTCAGGAGGTCTCAGAGATAACTATTATGTTGAAAAAAAAAATTTTATCAGAAAACAATTTTATTATTCATAAAGTTAATTTTTTAGAAAAAACGAAACAAAAATAAAAACGACTTCAAGATCAAAGCTGCAAACTTGATCAAAAAAGTAAAAATTATTACATTAAAAAAAGTATTGATTATTCAGTTTTCTATGAGACCTCCTGAGAACTGAAGATAAATGTTTAGCGTTCGAAACCAGTTCTTTGTTAAAATAATCCCAATAGAAGTGGCAATTAGTTCATAAATTCTAATTGTATCGATCCTTCTATACCATCATGGTGTACCTCAAGTGAAAATTAACTTACCTTCCCCTTCCACTTCTTACGGTGGATATACTTCAGATATCTGTTAGATCTCCTCAGGTGAGTGCCAATATATTTTATTTATTATCTTACATTTTATATAACTTTAGTATATATAATTCATGTAACATAGTGCTGATGTGTTGAAATTTTTTTATTTTTAGAACTGAAGATGAATGTTTAGCATTCAAAACTAGTTTTCTAATAAAATAATCCCAATAGAAGTGGCAATTAATTCATCAATGCTAATAGGTTATTTTTTTGTATGTATTTTTCCTTGGGTTTTCCCTATGACTGATTGGATTTTTCCGTTCCTATTGGAAATAAAATTGAAATGGGGCTATTGGAAATGTTTATCTGGTCATTTAAACAAAAATCTGGAAAGAGCATCCCCTTACAGGAAATTCGACTTATAGAGTCTCGGGAAATGTGTAGACAAAAATTTTACTTTGAGTTAACGATTGTTGGTTTGAGTAAACGAATACAATTTATTAAATAAACGTAATTGGATAATTGTGTTCACTACGGCTAACTGAGTTTTTCGACTTTATCGAGTTTTGACTGTATTTTTAACAGATAAATCTTGTTTATTCTATTTGATGATAAATAATAAATAGTCTACCAATATGTTTTTTTATAATTATATAGATTATATTTAAATAAGACATTCCATTGAGTTAGATAGGATCATCTCTCTAATCTGTTCTCCACTGGTGGCTAGATCTGGATTTGGTTGAGGAAGTTCAGGTTACGGAAGGAAATGGGATGGCAGTGGAGGCTTCCAGGAAGAGCTGCTATAAGCAGTTCTCATCAGCCTTCCTAATTTCCACGGCCATTATAATATTCCCGTATTACCCTCTTCGTGGAAATATTCGCGCGGAGTTGCGTATAACCATTTGCTATTTGTAGTGTTTCTCACTTCTCTATCCGTTGAAAGAAAGTAATATGGAAGAACAGTGATATATGATATAATATATTATATACGATAATTGTTTTAAATTTGGTTTTTACAACACCATTTTAATTATTATAATTTTGAATTTAATGCTGTAATCCTTAAAACTATTGTATCAATTATTTTTTAGACTTATTTTAGAATAAATGGAACGTTTTATTTGAAAAGATTCAATTTCTCGCTGATTGTGAAAAACAATAGATCATGAATATGAAAGAATGAATAATTTTATTGTGTAAGCATTTGCCTTTACAATAGAGAATATGACAACATAATAATCATACAACATTTTTATATAGTATTTTACAATAGTATAATAATACATTAATCAGGATTTTTTTTTTTTTTTTTTTTTTTAACTTAAAATCTCTATATAAATACATTTCTTTTGCCTCTGAAAAAAGATATATATATATATATATATATATATATATATATATATATATATATGTTTAGTAAGGTTCTTGAGATTCAGTCAATAAATAAAAACAACTATTTTGACGACGTTTCGAGACTATATTTTTCTCATAATCATGCCAATGTTAGTGGTGGATATGGTATCGACTACTGAATGTAGTCGATCGATCTAAATGTAGTGAATCTAATTCAGTAGTCGATACCATATCCACCACTAACATTGGCATGATTACGAGAACAATATAGTCTCGAAGCGTCGTCAAATAGTTTTTTTTATTTATTGACTGAACCTCAAGAACCTTACTAAACAATTAATAGTAACAGTCAACAAATTTATCCATATTAATATATATGAAACGTTTGGTACGAGAGACAAATGTTATATAACTGCTACAGTTTGTCAATTTTTTTAATTTTTGACTGTGATAGAAACTGTACTCAAAAAAAGTATAGGCCCCAGCCAAATGATTCTTTTTACGTAAAAAGAAAATGATTCGATAATCAAACGGGAAAGGTTGAATTGTAAAGGAACCGGGAAATGTTTATGAGTTAGTCGGGAATACGAAATATCAGGGTTCTATTGTGTATATATTCAAAAACCATACATTTAAAAATATGCAATATATTTGGTATTCAAACAAGGATAGATAAACTATATATATTAGGATGAAAATGAAGGCTATTCTATGCTCAGTGAGAGACTCTGGAATCACACCTGAGTTTTTCATAGCCACAAGGAGCTCAGGTAAGGAGACTGCTTTGCATTCTTGTTGTTCCACATAGCATTGGAATGCGCCTTCAGGAAGTCGGGAAACCAGGTAGGAGGGAAGATTTTAAAAAATCCTGCCAAATCCTAGCCTGTGCCGATGATCTGAATATTATTGGACGCAGAGCAGCTGCTTAACTTGGACAAGTAAATGAGAAAAAAAAAAAAAAAAGCAGAATATATGCTCTGTAATCCTAGCAGTGGGAAGTATCTAGGAGGAGTTGTCAAAATTAAGGATTTCTGCTTCGATCTTATA